>VDFB02086081.1:407066314-407237723 GCA_007258455.2 Sequoia sempervirens
CTCCCACACTCTCTCCCACTCTCTCTCTCTCTCCCTCTCTCCCTTTCTCCTTACCTTTCTCCCTATCTCCCTCTCTCTCCCACTCCCTCCCTTTCTCCCACTCTCCCTCTCTCCCTAAACCTTAAACCCTAAAACCACTCTCTCTCCCACTCTCCCTCTCTCCCTAAACCCTATACCCACTCTCTCGCCCTATCCCTAAACCCTGTACCCACTCTCTCTCTCACTCTCTTCCCCTCTCTCCCTTTATACCTCTCTAGGTATGTTTTTTTTGCATTTTTTACATTTTTTTGCTAATTAGTGATTAATTTAAGTTTTTTTTGTAGTTTTATTCATTTTTTAATTTCTATTTAAACTTACAAAAAAAATTGAAACCCTAGTTAGTGGAAAGCAAAAAAAAATATCAAACAAAAAAATTGAACCTTCATTACTAGAAAAAAAGGATAAAATTGAACCTAGCATACTAAAAAAACATAAAATAGAACCTTCATTTACCCCTTTTTGCATTTTTTAAAACTATTTTACATTCTTGTCTGTTTTTCCTTCTTTATCACTTATTCTCATGTTTCTTAAATTCTTGCTTTGTTTCTTATTCTTAAGTTAGTATTTCTTTGCTAAATAATTTGTTTTTTTAATTTTTTAATTGTTTTGACTCTCCTCAACTCTCAAAATAGAAAGGATCCTTGTTGGAAGTGCTCTAAATGTCCAATAGTTGGTGAATCTAGATCCATTGTTAGTACTAACTAGAAAAAACTTGTCCTTGCAACCATAGGGAAATGGGCGAAGTGAATGGGTAATAATTGATGGGCTATGTAGGAGGCTACCATATTGTATCATATATAAATGATAGCCTGCCACACAACCCATCAATTATTTCCCATTAACTTTTCCCATTTCCATATGGCTGTAGATACAAGTTTTGTTTAACCATTACTAACTATGTATATAGAGTCACTAAATATTGGCAATTTGGAGCTTGACACTTCCACCTTTATTGAATCAATTTGGAGCTTAACACTTCCACATTTGTTGAATCAATTTGGAGCTTAACATTTCCACATTGCAATGAGGTAAAAATATAATGTATTTTAAATGAGATTTCACATCACTTTAAAACAATTATTTGTTTTTCATTTACATGCCTTAGACATAAATGAGCTTTACACATTTTTTCATTTGTATTCAATTAAGTCATTTATATTGAATGGTTTAAGGGAATTTTTAAACATGTATCTTACATTTTTAAATTACAAATTCAATGTAGGTTCACTTATAGATCTAAATCATGGATCCATGCCCTCTAGCTCCAACCACTCCACCTCGTAACCCACCACCTCCACCACCTGCATCTGATGGTGCTCACTTTCAAAAAAAAATTGATGTGAATGCTAGAACCATTCAGGATCAATTTAATGCTATTCAAAATGAAGAACATGTTCACCCATTATTGAGGTGTTTTGCATAAAAAATGCAAACTGTTGTTGATGTAGTTAGGTCCATGGAAGTGGACTTAGACGAGCATCAACGATGGCTAGAGGAAAGGAGATAGTCCCAATATAAGGAGGAAAACACAAAGAAATTAATATATGCAACTGAGAGCCACAAAAATTTATTAAGACAATGATCTTATATTTATAAAACAAATGATTTTGGATGGATATTTTATAAAGAATTTTTTTGGATGGATATTTTATAAATAATTTGTTTGGATGGATATTTTTAGTGTTGAATTTATGAATATAATAGTATAATGATGAGACCATAATTTAGTAATAAATATTAAATAATCTGTTAATTTAGTGTTTGTTCATTTATAGTGTGAATATATAGTGTTTATTCATGCATCATGGTTGACTGATGTCTTATTTGTTGATCATAATTATTGTATATATTTCACATGAACAATCTAATTAACATCTATCTTGATGTCTTCTAAGGATTTTTTTTAAAAGTTGCATCAAACCCCTTTGGTGTACATAATGTTCTTGTTTATGTATCATGATTGGAAGATAGTGATTCTTATTCATGATGATTTTATACCTTTTACATGAATGATCTAATGAAATGTTATTAAACTTGAAGGTTTTAATGGAATGAATGTTGAATTAAGTTGTAATGGTTTTGTTTGATGGTTGTATCACTTCTTATTCTAGGGTATGTGCAGGATCATCATGGAAAAAATAGGCCCTTAAGTGGTGAAAAATTCAGAAAAATTAGAGTTAGGAAACTTGATGTAAAAAATTGAATAAGTTATCTATATTATTTTAAAAATATGTAAGAATATAATCTATAGAAAATTGAATGTAGTTTCTAAACTACTAGGTTTATTTAAAAAAAATCTATTTGGTGAAAATTTGAAATTTCAATGTAGTAGTGCTTAAATTTCTGGGAAAAAATAAGAAGTAGGTGTCTATCTAACCACCCTAACCACAATAAAATGGTAAAAAAAATTATATGATTTTAGATATAATTAGAGGACTCATGTCCCAATGTGATGCATATTTTTTTGTAATTTTTCCAAGTAAATACTCACACTATGAATTTTTATTAATTTTTAAAAAATATAAAAATCATATGTCCGGACCACCTTTAACTGCCATATCAAACTTTCATGAAATTCATATTTTAATCTTAGTATGTGAAGCATAGAACGTGATGCATGTTTCAGATTAAAAAAATGTGATACCATTTGAAAGCTATAGATGCTTTTCAATGAACCTATCAATCGGGACTTTAGTTGTAATTCAAATGGAAAATGAACAATAATTATTTATTAAATTCAAAGTAAAGCATAATTTATATTGGTGGAAAGCAAGAATCTCCTTAGGAAACCCTTTTCATTTCATCAATTTTGGGTAAAAATTCATCAACCACATACCTCTACACATACTCCATCATATCACCACTTTTTAGCCTATCATGATCTTGCAATATACTCTAGAGGGTCCAACATGGGAAAACTTCTCCTCTCAACTCTCTTAGGTCTCTCCATCTCTCCTCTCTCCCCCTCTCTCTCTCCCTCTCTCTCTCCATCCCCAAATCTCCATCTATCTCTCCCTTTCACTCTTAGTGTCCCTTTTCCACCTCTCTCTCTTTAAGTATCTCTGTATTTCCTCTCTCCCTCCTCTCAAGTCTCCTCAAGACTCTCTATCTCTCTCTCCCTCTCAAGTCTCTCTCTCTCTCTTGTTCTCTCCCACTCAACTCTCTCTCTGCCCCCCTTTGTCTCTCTCAAGTATCTCTCTCTTGGATTCTCTCCCTCCCTCTCTCCCTCTCAAGTCTCTTTCTCTCTCTCCATCTCAAGACTCTCTCTCTCCCTCTCTCCCTCTTGTTGGTATATGGAGCCTAATCAGACTCAGAGGTTAAATTTTCCCCACTTTTATTGGCACGGTTTCCCCCCAAATTATTTAATGGGAGTTAATATTTTCTCTTGACCGACATAAAAAAACCCTATTTTGTAACCAACATAAGTCTTGATAAAATGCTAATGGTTAGGGTTTCCATTGATATTGTATTGCAACATTTACAGGTGTATTGAGTTGCAAGGATTACTAGTTGTAATTAGTTCTATTTACTGGATAATAATATTGGACTCTCTATTGGTGGATATAGCCTAAGTTTGGGTGAACCACATTAAATACTGTCTCTCGCTGTTATTATTTTTGTGTTTTTCATTCCTCTGTTTAATCTTTATTTGCATTTAATTGATATTTTCTACATGCAATTCCTAACACCTCCCTCTCTCCCTCTTTCTTTGTGAATTGCCACACACGAGAATATATATATACCTATGTATTAAATATATTATATAATATATATATATATATATATAATATAATACATAATATTAATATAATATATAATATAATAATATATAATATAGTAATATAATAATGTATAATATAATATAATATATAATACAATATACAATATATTATATATAATACATATTATATAATATTATGTATTATAAATAATATAATAAAATATAACTGATATCCATTTTGGTTTGGTATTACCAACCAAAATGAATATTGGTTTGGGATTACCTAGAAAGTCAACCCAAAAAATGTGTTTTTGAAAATTTGTTTAGTTTTCCAAAGTTCTCCCTTGTGGCTGACGACTTTTTTTTACCCAAAATTTCATCAAACAAAAGGGTTTATAGAAAAAATTGTCAGCTTTCCACCAATATAAATTTTTCCTTATTTTGAATTTAATAAATAATTATTATTGATTTTCTACCTACATTACGTCTAAAGCCCTAATTGATAGGTTGATTGAAAAAATTCTATAACTTTCAAACTACTTAACATTTTTTGAATCTACAAGATGCACCACATTCTATGCTTCACATACTATAGGATAAAAAAAATGAATTTCATAATTTTTTGACCAAGCTATGGTGGTCAAACATATACATTTTAATAATTATGAAAAGTTCTAATAAAAAAATCATAACTAATTATTTACATGGAAAAAAATTACAAAAAAATTTTGACACATCGGGGCATATGTCCTTTACTTATATTGAAAAATTTAGAAAGAAATATTATGTTTATCTTGTACTTAGGGTGGTCAGACAAACACCTACTTCTTATCTTTTTCCTAAAAACTTTAGTACCACTCCATTGAAATTTCAAATTTTCTCAAAACAAATTTACTTTTTTCCAAAAAAGGACTAGTAGCCTAGAAACTACATTCAATTTGCTACAACTTTTGTTCTTATATATTTTTAAAATTATGTTAATAACCTATTCAAATTTTTATGTCAAGTTGCCTAACTCTAATTTTCTGAATTTTCATCACCAATTAAAGGCCTAGTTTGGACCCCCATGATCTTGCACTGACCCAGTATTGTGATTTCACCCTATACATTTTGGAAATTCTACTTGTAGACACCCAAAAATAACTAATACATTTCCATGTTTCTATTTTATCATTTTCTCATCAATTCTTCTACCTATATTAATTAAATAATTTTTATTATTTAATTAATTTATCATTTTCTCCCCAATATTAGTTTTGGTCTACTATAGTTAAATAATTTTAAAAAATTATTTAATTAGCTAACACTTCTTCCATAATTAAATGAATTAAAATAATTTATTTAATTACCTCTTTCCCTCCAAAATAAATAAATAAAATTAATATTTTATTTATTTCCCCAACTATACTTTATGAATTAATTCTTTCAACTATCACACTTCATCAATCCTATATATTTACTAATTTTAGCTCCTACCTATTGCCACATGAAAATGTACCCCGCTGAACATAGGCTCAACATTCCAATGACATAATGGAAATGACCTCAAGGGGTGGGACCTTGCAAGTTGAAGTCAAGTCTCTGGAGAAGGCCAACTTCCTCTTCTAATCTAAGTATAGATGTGTTGGTCTAACCCAACACATGGAATCCTACCACTACTACCCTACTCTAATCAAATCATAGAGGAAAAGATGGAGAAGGAATGCATAAAAAGTGGGAAGGGAGGTGATACAACAAGATTATAAATGTTTCTTCCTATTTATGATTGCATAGAGTATAAAAAAATCCATTGAAAAAGTTCACATAGTTCTTTGGTTCACTAGTTTTATGAAAGAGCATGAAGGCTAAGGTTTGAAAGATCCTAAAAGGGGCACAAATTACCCACAATTAAAACTTACAATAGATTAGCACACTCATATAGCTTGTGAAGATGATGAAATTTCGTACATGCATAAAGGTATCAAATGTTACACAAGATACAAGCATAGATGATGTGAGCATCCATGGTCAAAGGGATATCTTCATCAATTTTAATTTTGATTTTCCTATGGTTTGATAATTATTTAGTTGGAGAAATAAATTAAAATATTAGGCCAAAAATTGTAATAAATAATTGGTCTTTTATTTTAATATTGCTAAATTTTCGAGTGGAGATTGTCTAGGTGGCAGTGTTGAACTTGAGCTTTAAAAAAAAGGGCAATCTTGGAATGGATTTTCTTGGGAGTTACAAATTTTTAAAAATCAATTAAATCCTCATAAATTGTAATAATGGAGATCTTGCATGCCCAAGTTGAGTTGGCAGTTACTTTTCTAATTGGGTCCCTATTTTCTAGGAGTTGGAATCTTGCATGTTGTTGCATGTCTAAAGTCGTATCTATGAGACCCAGTTTTAGTAAAATGGGCATAACTTTCTCATATGGTAACAAAATTAAGAATTTCAAAATGATTTGGAAAGCTGAAAAGAAGGGGCACCAAACCCAGAAATTGTTTGAGGAGTTTCAGAAAAAAGACAGATCATTGATAGGCAGAAAGTGACGGGTTTTCTTGGTGGTTTTGTGGAGGTTGTTGAAACTTGGCTCTTGACACAACTTCTATGTATTGATGCTGCTCATTTGGAGAAGGGGGATTTGGAGAGTTGGTGGTTGCATATCCAGATATTGCTGGAATGATTTGAAAGTTTAAGTTGCAGATTTTTGTATGTGTGAAGCCCATGTTGTATGTGAGCATATGAGCTCTATGATTGTGTAATTCAAATTCAGATTTGAAATCAATATATATGTTGCATATTTCTCTTCCATATTTGTTGTTAATGTTTATTTGCAGCCTTCTTGCATAGTGGTTAATGTGTGTGGCTTTAGATTTGAAAGGGAGAGTTTCCCTCCCTGCTTCAGTGGTATCAGAGCAGAAGTTCCTGAGTCTGTAACAGAGCGCCGAATGTGAGGCAGTTGCAGCAGGACTTGTGAGTGTGGGTTGAAGCTAACAGATCTTGAGAGTGAAGATCTTGTAAACAGATCGCCGAATGTGAGGCAGTTTACATGTGAAGAACCTGAGGGTTTTAAAAAAAAATTGTGTTGTAGAGGATTTGAGAAGCCTAGAAAATGGAAAGGAGAAAGGGAATTATCATTAGATGGATTTTAAGGATTCCCAGACTAGAGGTAATAAAAAGGAGATTCAGAGAAAGAGAAATGATAAGGTTGCAACAACAAATAAATGAATTGAGGGATGAGATTGAAAGGAGGAAACAAGAGGAGAGAAGATTTGAAGATAAGTTTTATCTTTCTAATGATGTTTTGACTGCAGGAAAGAAAGAAGAAGTAATAGAATGTCACACATGCGACATTGAGGAGAAAGAAGAGTATGAGCATGAAGAGATTGATGAACCTGAAGAGGGATGTTTATTGGAAGACATGGAGAATGAGACTACAGTGATTGCAGCAGTAGAAGAGAGTTCTTTAAAGAACACCTATGAAGTTGAAAAGGATGATTTACTCATTCAGATTGAAAGAGAATGGGATCAAATTATTGCAAGGGAAGAAAAAGTTGCAGCAGTGGAAGATACAGAGGTAAAATTTATTTTTGATAAATGTTTTTGTGAAGATGAATGTGATTATGATGAAGTTGCAGCTGAAGAGTGTCCTTTGAAGGACATAAGAGAAAGTAAAGGAGGTGATTTATTGATGCAAATGGCAGCAATTGAAAGAGAGTGGGATGAGCTAATCTCAGGTGAGACGAAGGTTGTAGTAGAATGTGAGGTAAAATCATATTTTGATGTTTTCTTTGATGAAGAATTTGTTGCAGCAATAGATCAATTTGAAAAAGTTGAATTTGAAGAGTGTAGAGTGAAGGTAAATGAAAAGTTTTCTGGTAAATCTTTGTTAAAGAATAGTGGACATGAAGATGTTCTGATTTGTGAATATGATTCCTTGTTAGGAGGAATAGAAAATGAGTCTCTTGATAATGGTACTAATGCTGTTTTGGGTAAAAGAAATCAGATTGCAGCGATGTGTTGTACAGAAGGCATTGAAATAATAAAATTTCATGAAGAAGACATGGTGGAAAGAGTGGGAGAAATTAAACCAGCAATAGAGGGTAGAGGAGTAAAGATGAAAGAGGATAATGTTGTGAAGTTGCAAAAATTGGTAAACAAAGAAATAACAGTGGACAAAGAAGAGAGGTGGATCCAAGACAAGCACAGGTTCTATAAATATTTTGCTCATGAAATATTTCTTTTCTACCGTGGGTGTCTGATGCAGGAGCATCCATGGTCAAAGGGATATCTTCATCAATTTTAATTTTGATTTTCCTATGGTTTGATAATTATTTAGTTGGAGAAATAAATTAAAATATTAGGCCAAAAATTGTAATAAATAATTGGTCTTTTATTTTAATATTGCTAAATTTTCGAGTGGAGATTGTCTAGGTGGCAGTGTTGAACTTGAGCTTTAAAAAAAAGGGCAATCTTGGAATGGATTTTCTTGGGAGTTACAAATTTTTAAAAATCAATTAAATCCTCATAAATTGTAATAATGGAGATCTTGCATGCCCAAGTTGAGTTGGCAGTTACTTTTCTAATTGGGTCCCTATTTTCTAGGAGTTGGAATCTTGCATGTTGTTGCATGTCTAAAGTCGTATCTATGAGACCCAGTTTTAGTAAAATGGGCATAACTTTCTCATATGGTAACAAAATTAAGAATTTCAAAATGATTTGGAAAGCTGAAAAGAAGGGGCACCAAACCCAGAAATTGTTTGAGGAGTTTCAGAAAAAAGACAGATCGTTGATAGGCAGAAAGTGACGGGTTTTCTTGGTGGTTTTGTGGAGGTTGTTTTGAGAAACTAATGGCGGTTTCTTCTCACACAACTTCTATGTATTGATGCTGCTCATTTGGAGAAGGGGGATTTGGAGAGTTGGTGGTTGCATATCCAGATGTTGCTGGAATGATGTTGAAAGTTTAAGTTGCAGATTTTTGTATGTGTGAAGCCATGTTGTATGTGAGCATATGAGCTCCATGATTGTGTAATTCAAATTCAGATTTGAAATCAATATATATGTTGCATATTTCTCTTCCATATTTGTTGTTAATGATTTATTTGCAGCCTTCTTGCATAGTGGTTAATGTGTGTGGCTTTAGATTTGATTTCCCTGCTTCAATAGAGAAGAGGTAAAAGTAGTGTTTTTATTAACATGGAGGAATGAAATCCAAGTTTATAGTTACATAATGCCAAAATTACATAACCCTATTGGAGAAAATATAGGGAAAAGCCCAAGGAATAACCCTTACAATGAGCACAAAAGTTCCTTATATCATCTACAAGTTGTAGGAAAGAGATAAGGCATGTGACTGGGTAGAAAACCCTAGCTAAAACCCTATAAATTAGGTGCAAACATGTGTCCATCCCAAAATTCGAGTTGAAAGCCTACCAAAATGGACCTAACATCATCATGCCTAACATTAATGAATCTACAATTGAAGAACAAAAACCACCACAAAATGTGTAACAAAATATAGCTAAGAATGTCCCTCTGATAAAAAAGTGGCCTATAGTATGTAAAGAGACATAAATGCCCTCTTTTTCCATCTAGAATTGGTAAAAATGAATTTAAGATCATCCTTGTAGCCCCAAGAATTGAAAATAGTAGTTAAGAGAGTTTTTACAACATTAATGGTGACAACACAAAATTTGTAGAATGTCCAAAAGTCCAAGCAGGTTCTGAAATCCCAATAGGATCCTAAGGCAAAGAGCATTGGAGGGTTAGAGCAGAAAAAAATTGGACTTGAAACATCAAGCTAGAATCTAAAAGTATGGAAAAGGTTTGAAGTCTCGATGAAGAAGGAAATTTGGGTCTGGGAAACCAAAACAGATTCAAACTTTTGGACCTTTGGTCCAAAAGTTGAATTTGGTCCCAAAACCCTGATAAGAACATAGCAAGAAGCAAAAGGGATAAAAAATGGAAGTTCCTATTGGATATGGATATTTTAGACCTTTGGTCTGAAAAATCCCATCGGGTCTCATAGTCTTGATCAAATAAGAGAAGTCAATTGGGATCGAGAATCTTGATCAAACTAGGATAGTTTAGACCTTAGGTCCAAAAGTCTTGTTGGGACCCAAAGTCATGATGGGATATGAGAGAAGAAGAAAAGAAGAAAGGGGAACCAATTGGGATTGATAATCTCAATTGAACTTAGGATTTTGGAACTTTGGTCCAAAAGTCTTGTGAGGACCGAAAGTCCCAATGGGATGAAAAGAAAGCTGGTCAAACTTGAAATTTTTGATTGAAGTCAAATATTCCATGTGGAATCATTTCCATGCTTTTGTGGAATAAAGAAGAATCCGTCAGAATAACTCAAAAAAAGGTCACATAAAGCCACAAAATGAAGAGGGATCCATGAAAAATTGTTAGAAAATCCATAGAAAGAATGCCACATGACACCATTTTCATGCTTTCATGGATTACAGAAGAATCTATTGGAAGAACTCAGTGGAACCACATAAAGGATACCATGTGGCATCATTTTTGTGCTTCTACAAGAAAAAGAAAGGATTTTTAATGAGGGCATGTGGGCTTGTGGAAATCAAATTTGATGGTCCTATCAGGACCTAAAGTCTTGAATCGATGAGAGGAAAAGGTAGGGGCAATATTTCAGAAAGGTCATGAACCTTTTGGAATTAGGTCTAAAACTCTGATTGAGACCTAAAGTCTTGATCAGATAGAAGAAGAGAAGGAAGGAGTAGGGGTGGATATGGAAATTAGACTAGGACCTTAGTCCAAGTGTCTATTCAAGAACCAAATTCTTGACTAGACAAAAGGGAAAATATAAGAGGAAATCGAGAAGAACATGGAAATTTGGACAATGTTCATTTGAGACCTGAATCCCCGAAAGGACTTGAAGAAGGAAAGAAAGAAGAGGGAAAAAGGCTAACTTTTGGAAATTTTTCAAAATGGGTTGTTGAGCATATCCAAAGGGGAAACGCAAATATTGGGGGTATTCTTGAGCATGATAAACCATTAGGGATCTCTCAGATTAGTTATAGCTAATGTAATAGGTAAGAAAATAGGGAGTGACACAAAGTATCAACATTTTGGTGACATTTGTGGGATGATTACCTACTAATTATGGGATCTAGGGGTTTTATTTTTCCATTGGGAACAAATTTAAAAGGGAAACTACAACAACTAGCTTGCCTAAAAAAAAAAACATGTGTAGGTTGCACTTGGAGGAAAATAAAAGGCACCTAAGAATACACATTCCCTTAAGGATAATTCAAGGTGTGCAACCCCACCTCTTGGAAATTAATAAGGATTAAAAAAAAGTACATGAAGAATTGAAACCCCTCAGAAATAAGGCTTGAGATGAATCCCATTAACTGAGATTGGAGGATCACCATCCAACCTGGAGAGATGAAAAACATTGGCCTCCTTCCAACTGGTGATGACATATGGGGCACTCTAGATGGCATCAAATTTGGTATTTCCCTACTTTGGCTCTATCGACATCTCATTTTAGCACTTGATATCCTTCTTGGAACACTCTAATGACTACCTTCTTGTCAAAGTTTCTCTTGACTTGTGCTTGGTGAGTTACTAGGGTCTGCATAGCCTTTTTCTTGGTCTCTTCTAACTCCATTAGCTCAACCAACATTATTTTCATAGCATGATTTTCCTCTAATTATAGTTGATGCACTAACTCAAGAGAAGGTAAGTCTAATGATAATGGTAACCTTTCTTCCCTTCCATAAACTAGGATTAAAGGATAATTGCCAATGGCTCTCTTGGAAGTAATTTTGTTAGCCGAAAGGGTTGTCTCTAGATTTCTATGAAAAGTCCTCTAATTATCTTCAATAGTATTTTTTATTATCCTAATGAGGTTTTTGTTTGAAGACTTAGCTAAGCCATTACCTTGAGGGTAATAATTTGATGAATTATTTAGATAAATGACATGCCTAACTACCCAATCAAGGGTTTGAGCACTAACAGACACCTTGGCATTATTAAAGATTATGGTGGGAGTACCAAACCTTGTCACAATTCCATTAAGGAATTCCATAACTGAAGCATTAGTGGAATCCCCTACCTAAGAAATTACTTCTCTCCACCTAGTGAAATAATTTGTGGCTTCTAGAATCCATTTATGCCTATCACTATATGGTGGATTTATCATGCCAATAAAATCCAATCCCCACTGTGTAAATGGCCGATCAACCTGATGAATGGGGTGAAGTGGTAGGGAAACCAACCTTTTCTTTCCAAATAATAAAGCATATCTTTTCCAATTTCTCACTCACATGAATATCATTAAATAGGGTTGGCCAACAATATCCAACCCTCATAATCTTTGCAATAGTAGTCCTTGAAAAAAATGGACACCTAAAGGACCATCATAGAATTCCTTCAACAATCTACTGACTTGATTTGACTCAATTCATCTCAATAGGATCCCATTGAGATCCTTTATGAAAATTACACCATCCACTATGACATAGGAGATGGAATACAACTTGAAATATCTTCTCTTTGTCCTATTTAGACTTAGAGGATATCTACCTGTAGTGTAGAAAAAAGTATCCCTTGCTTGATTCAAGACTAATTAATGATAAATTGGACTTAACATCGCCTTGATCTAGTGTTGTGAGGTGTTTTACACATCCACATTAGGTCTTGGGCCCTTGTAAATTGAATATAATGCATGTCTTGTAAAGGTGTTGTAAAGTGTTGTAAATGACTTTCACACTTTTCTAGACTTTTATTAAGCATTTAAGTCTAATGGACCTATTTTTCCCTTAATTCAATGGTGTAAAATGTATTTAATTTCATTCTCACATTAAACCTGGTTCTAATCTAGTGTTATAATGTGTTTTACACATTCACATTGGATCTTGTGCCTTTCTAGGCTATGTGGACCTCATTTTAATGTTGCAAAGTGTATTTAATCACACTTTCAAATTGATCTTTGTGTCCCTAGCCCTAATTGTTGGTGTAATTAATTATTTAATTACACTTTACATAAGTTTACTTAGGCATTATTTAATTCCTAGGTTATAGGTTGTTATCCTTATCTTGCTGAGCTATCTTTTTGCTCAAGATAAGATTAGGGTTATGCATACTTGCTTTTATAAAGAAAATTATCTCTTGTAATTATTGTACTTCGAATATATCAATTTGTACATCTTCATGCAATCTCTCTGCTTTTTTGTTTTTCTCTTTGTGGAAGGTTATTTTCTGGTTTGCATTTCAAATCTTGGTTTCTAACATGGTATCAGAGCCTCAATTTGCAACCCCTTCTCAGCTTTTTTGGAGTAATACATAGCAGAGCTCATTCGGGGTCCCTCGAGGGTTTCATTCCTTGAGCATATCCATGCAACATCTTGGATTAGATCAAGGTTTTCCATTGGATTCAAAGCACTTGGAAAAAGTAAGAAATGACTTTTACTTCATTCATTTTGGTCACCGTTTTCCAGATCTATGAGGGTTTCAAGCTCGGTGATTTTTCTAAGAGATCTGGGGATCGCCTAATTTTCTGGGCATTTTGGGCCAAAATGGACATCATCGTTGGATTCGCAGTGCCCAAAAACAATTATTTTCATATAAAATTTATCCATTTTGGACATAATCGACTGGGGAGGCAATTTTTTTTATTTTTTTTTCTGAGGGCTATACGACCCCCAGGCACATTTTTTGAGGCTCGACTATTGAAAACAATTCAAAAAAATATCAAAAATAAAAAAAATCCTATGGATTTTTGTGCCTGCAGTTTTAATGGGGTGCGCCGCCCATTCTCCATCGAGCGTCCACCGCCGCACCACCATCAAGCCACTGCGGCCAGTGTAAAATCCCAGCACTGCCCCCATGCCACCGGGCAGCCACTGGGCCGCCACCTCCGCCGGTGGCTCCTCTGCTCCTCCACTCCGCTAGCCCCCACGGGCTTATATGTGCAATGGATGGTCTTATCCGCGACTAGACCCCGAGCGGCAGCCCCCGCTGGCTTAAAACAAAGTAGGCAGTCCTTTGGAGGACAATGGGCTCCGCCCAACCCCCTTCAGTGCCGACCTAGCTCTTGCGGTGGTCATGTGGGTGACCAAGAGCTTTGGCCATAGAATCTGCCGCTAGCCCCCTGGTCTGCCTCGGCCACCAGGGGCTTTAATTTTTAGCCCCTAAGGGCTTCTGGAGGCCATATTGGGCAGTTTTGGAGCACATTCACGAAATTGGCCATAACTTTTGCATACGACATCATTTTTTTGCAAGCGAGATATCGTCAAGAAGATGGTTCCGATCTCTATGCAATGGTGTAGGTATGATTTTTTGATTTGGATTTTTTGATGCCTTTTTCAGCCTTGGAAGTCGCATGTTGCTGTTTTCACTCTGGTAGACATATCTTTTGACTCGCTTATCCATTTTTTGCCATTCTTGTGGCATTGGAAAGCTGGTTCTAGGCACTATCCTATGGTGCAATTTATTTTTCAGCATGTTTCTATTTAGCTACATTTATTGCTGTTTGAAGTCAGCTATTCATTTATGGCTTCCGAGCTCATAACTTTTTACCACGATCTTCAATTTTCGTCTTCTTTGCGGCATTGGAAAGGTATTGAGGAACTCTTTTTTGCTGTCCATGCAGTTTTTTCTATATCTATCCTAGGTTGATCATTATTCCAGATTTGTCCTGATGGGTGTTTTGGAGATTACTTGGATGTTTTGGCAGTTAGAAAGGTGAAACTCTATTTTCTGTTTATGCATGTTTTCATTCTCTCTTTTACAATCATTAGGTTATTGTAATAAATGAACTGAGATAAAGTTCCATCAGGGGGGTTTCTTGCATAATAATTTGATTAGAGTGCGCATGCACTTTGATCTCCATCCTTCATATTGGTGACAACTCGCATGAGTTTTTTTGGTTTCATGTTGTTTCTTTTATCCTCTTTCTTGCTTAAATG
This sequence comes from Sequoia sempervirens, assembly GCA_007258455.2. NCBI lineage: Eukaryota > Viridiplantae > Streptophyta > Pinopsida > Cupressales > Cupressaceae > Sequoia > Sequoia sempervirens. The sequence goes on from VDFB02086081.1 coordinate 407,081,001, forward strand.
GACACATCTTTGGTTTGCATTAGTTCACACTTCACATTGGGAGTTTATGGTTATTGATCCACATTGGTTCAGATCCGTCTTATTTTGAGGGCCATGTTTTTATGGTTAATGTTCCAAAATCTTAATGGTACTCATCTTATGGGGCAATTTTAGTTTTAGTTTGGCATCGACATCGAGAGACATAGCTTCCAGATTTTGTCATCATTATGGGGGGCTTCATTTTTTTTCATTTACTGTTGCTTATAGATTCTAAGGTTGATCCAGTTTGTGAGTTTCCAGTGTTCCTTGGCATCGGGTCTATTGTTGCATTTATAATTTCGTTATGGTTTCTTGCAAAAAGAACTATCTTTCCTTGCTTGTCAGATTTGGGGTTCTAGTGTTGCTTCATCAGAGTTCTTCTAGTTATTCTTTGCAGCAGTTCATCTCATTGAGGGGGGTTTTTTCCCATTGGGTTTTCTCTCTCTTTGCATTTGTAAATGGGTACCTAATTAGGCCTTGTTGCTAGGATTCATCTCTTGCATAATAATTTGTTTTTCCCTAAGTTGCACTTATGGAGGGTGTTGGTGTAATTAATTATTTAATTACACTTTACATAAGTTTACTTAGGCATTATTTAATTCCTAGGTTATAGGTTGTTATCCTTATCTTGTTGAGCTATCTTTTTGCTCAAGATAAGATTAGGGTTATGCATACTTGCTTTTATAAAGCAAATTATCTCTTGTAATTATTGTACTTCGAATATATCAATTTGTACATCTTCATGCAATCTTAATGCTTTTTTGTTTTTCTCTTTGTGGAAGGTTATTTTCTGGTTTGCATTTTAGATCTTGGTTTCTAACAATAATTACCCTTTATATCATCATTAATAGGCTCATATGACCCCATATTGTGCATCCATAGGCTTATTTTGATTAAAGACCTAATAAAATCAATATAAAAACTAAAATTCTTCACTCCCCGACATCCTAGCTGGAAAAAGAGCCCCCGTGGGACCCATTCGCCACTTTGGGTGAATGAGTCCCATCTAGGTAGGGCCCATTCACCTAGGATGGTGAATGATTCCCATTTGAGCTATTTTTCAGGGTTTGAGTGGGAATAATTAGGTTTTAAGTTTAATTTTCTTCAATGTTAGCCTTGGGGATCAAATTAATGAGCATTTGAGTGGATTTCCTATATAAAAAAACTTCTAATCATTATTTCATTCATTCATCATGCATTCAAGTCAAGTAATCTAGGGTTAGGTATTTGAAGTCTTCACAAGGTCATCAAGATAGCATTCAAGATCATTTTCCAAACATTCAAGGGTAGATTCTCATCCATTGTTATAGAAATTCAATATCTATCATCATGGAAAGTCTCTAATTGGATTATCTCATGTTCATACTTCATCATTTTGTTTCATCATCTTGGTGACCAAGGAAAACCCCTATTTTATGACAATGAACATTTCTCTTTGTTTCTTTATGTGATTACAGATCTAGGTATTTTGAAGGCTTGGAAATCATTGAAGAATAGGTTACAAAGTTGTTGGAGTCACTTCCCTATTGGCAAGGTCAAAATATTAACAAAATTCACTTATAGTGCCAAAAATCAGGGTTTCAGATCCAGGCACCTAGAGGTACAGATTGAGTAGACCGAGAGAAAAAAATTCCACTTTTGAGTTTTTAGAAAAGTCAAAGTGGACTCATTCACCATTAGTAGTGAATGAGTCACATTGTACTTGTTTTTCAAAGATTTCTGTAGATTTGGATACCCATTTGCCCGAAATAGGCTCTGGTATAGTTTTCTAGATCTAGGACTAATTCACCCAAAATGGTGAATGAGTCCCAGTAGGTAAAAATTTCAAGATCAACAACATTTCCATTCTTCATTCCAGCCTCTACAAGTTTCCAGGTGCACACTTTCTATTTTACTTTCCTTTTTTGTTTTACTTGCATTTCTATTCATCTTTCTAGGTCTTTTTAAATATCATAGTGTGTTTTCAAACAACTTGCATTTTCCAAGTTTACACTTGGTGGTGAACCCATTTCTTGTTTTCATTCATTTCAAAAGATATCTTACAGTTAGATCTCTCATATTATTTATTGGGTTGAGGTCTCTATGATATTCTTGAGTGTGGATATTGTGAAATTGGATCTCTCTCTCCTTTATTCTATTTTATGGACAAAGGAGGTGAAGCATCCATTTTCGGTGTCCACACTACCTTGTAAAAAAATAGCCATGAAATTTACCCAACTACTTGGATTGTTTGAATTGGATGTAGTGTTTGATTAATACCACAAAAGCCTCTACAAGAATCTCAAATAACAAGACAAGTTGTTGACACAATCTTTTTCCTCTTATAAGCTTAGTGATCTTAATATCAACATCATATTCCATCACCTTAGTGATCCATCCAACCCTCTTTTCACTAATATTGAGATTCTCAACATAAATTATTTGATGCTAGCATAGGGAACCATCAACTAGATCCTATTGTTAGACATGTGTCTAGACTTTTTCAATGCCCTAACAACAAGAGTTTGCTTCTCCACATAGTTGTATTTGGTCTCATAATCTTTGATCCCTTTACTAAAGAAGGTAATCAGTTTCTTCATATTATCAATTTTTAACTGTGTTGGGACAGTTCATATACTTGCTTTTCTTGGGTGTTTGCAAGAAGTTGAGTCCACTTTTTGGCCAAAAGTAGGCGTTTTCCCTTATTTTTCAGAATTTGTCACATTTGACCTTAAAATTTGAAGAACTTAGAGATGAAATCTTAAAAAAGTCACTCATCATAAAATGTAGTGCTTAGAGTCTAGTTTCCAAAGATGTAATTTATTTTAATACCCAGATGATACAAATTTATTTTCAATAGGTGTTTCTAAAAACCACTATTTAAACTTAGTCACTTTTTTACACCATACCATGCACATGTACGCCAACCATATTTTGACCTAAATAATTATACTTTTATAAATCCTTTTGGGAAAAAAATTGTAACTCACTAAAGCTTGTTTTCAATATTTTTTATAATTGTTTATTGAATACTTTTTTTGTTAATTTTTTATTGGACATATTTGTTGTTTTAAAAAAATCGTCATGTACGTCATGCATAAGAGGACCTAAACTTATCATTTAAATTGATTTTTTTTCAAATTGAAAAGAATTTTCTAAAGCATGTTTTCGTGTAATTCATTTTATAAAAAATGCTTTAATAAAAAGTTATTGAAATACTAAAAAACCCTACTATTTCAAGTTTATGGACCAATTTCATCATAAATTAATTGAAAAATAGAAAAAATAATCCAATTGTAAAAAAATTACATATTTTGACTCTACATTGTCTCATCTATAATGTTGATTTCGTCAAATTTTTTTGCAAAAAAGGTCTTCAGACATATGTCCAAAGTCACTAATGTCTTGTGACATTGACATGACCATCAAGTTGCTGGTCAAACTAGTTCCTATCCAGTAGTACACTGTTGATCAAACTGCATATATACAATACCAGGCTCGACACCATCTCTAGACATCCATTGACATCTAGTGCCCATTCTCTATAGGGTAGATCAATCCTCCCAAACAATGCTTGTAGTAACTACAACACCACCTATACTACAGATCCCTCCACCATCTCTTTGCGGATCAACAATCGTAGGATTTGCCACACATCCTCTAATGTAATGGTCATCTCCCCTATGGGGAGGAGGAAGGTACATGTCTCAGAGCTCCAACGCTCTACCAATACTGTCAACATGGGCTTGTGTGTCCTTAATGTTGATATCATCGAATATATGTTAGCCCAGTCTCATCTAGCACTGCCCACTCATCGACATCAACACCTTTGATTAGTTGTAGGACCGTTGACTGTTGCTCCTGAGTTCGTAGACTTGCTATGCTCTATATCCATCCAATCATCACAATGTTAGATCTTTTCATCTAATTTTCTTATCTCTTTCATTTTCTTCATGTTGGTGGATTTTCCTTTTTGGCGCATCTTCCCATCCCTAAAGTGGGTCTGCCTTTTGGCATATATGCCCTTTGCCATACACATTTGACCCTACAGGTTGGAGCACATCAACCCATTTTTTCAGTGGATCCATCCTTTAGAAGATTCAAGCCTCCCTTTTCTCATCCACCCCTATAGGAGGTGCATATCTGCCTATTGATTGGTGGATCTTCCCTTGTAGATTTAGGTGCACCTCCACCCATCTTCTAGTGCATTCACCCCTATGGGTTATCATGCACTCACATTTCTATGAGAAAATCCTCCTGTCACTCGAATCCACCCCTTCTATGTATTTTCCTTTCATAGAATCACCTTTCCTTTGGTGGATCCGCCTATCCCCAAGTGTAACCACCTTTCAACATGTTCACCCATTACTCGGTGGATCCATCCTTCTAGGATGCATCCACCAATGCACCTTGATGGGTGGATTTTCCCTGTCATGGCGAGCAGATCTTTTTAGTCATGGAATTTGAATTGTAATAAATGGTAAAATTAAAAAGTACAATGATGAGTTAAGGGTCATACTTGAGTGGGAAGCTCTCCTCTCTACACTTGTACCATCACAATGTCTAATTGATGCAAAATGCTCCATCCACATGACATTTTTCTCTTTATGCTCACTATGATCTCTCAAAATCTTAGGGTAAAAATGAATAGTAATTAACCCTCCTTACTATTTATAGGTCCCCCTAATTATCCCCAAACCCTAATTTCTTCTTTTCATTCCCATTTGCACCCCATAACTCCTTTTTCCTCCATTCTTCCACCATTCTTCATCATTTTTTATTGTTGTCCTGCTAATACCCTTCTTTTTCCTATATCTAGATGACACCCATGGCCCTTTTTTCCTATCCGTCCTCTCAAGGGGGCATCATCCTACCATATTCTATTTTTTATTCCATGCCATCCTTTTCTTAATGGTGGGGAATCTCATCACGTATTTTATTTTATTGAGCTGGATATATTTTATTTTTCTTCAAAACATCATTATTTTAATGATATATTGAAGAGGGGAAAAATATAGTAGTGGGGTCCACGGTTGTTTTGTTTAGTAGAGGTGATTTCAATTTCATTTCATGGTCCCCATAGAGTAACTAGTCTCATGGTAATTAAAAACATTCATTCATTCATAGTTTGTAAGATTTTATGCTTTATGTCAGGTCATTTTTCTTATGAATAAGTGTAAGAGAGGGGGACCGACCACGTCAAGGCCCTAGGTCATGGAGAGCCAAGAGCGGAAGGCTGTCCTAACTTACCTCACTCTAAAGGAATTTTTGAAATGAGCGACTAGAATGATGAGGACTATAAAGCCCTTCAATCACTGTACAAATTCAAAATCAGATTTGGGGCTAAGCAAGCTAGTTTTCGGGTTCAACACTGTACCGCAGGTAGCACTATGCCCAAGGACAGAAGTGTAGTTTCAAGACAACAACGTGGCACGCTGACGTCTTTCAAGTGCGTTGGTGTTTGTATGACCAGAGGACTGAAATTACAATAAGAACCACTAGAAAATGAGCTAACGGCCTAGCTGGTCACTTCTAAAGGAACAAAACACAACTATAAAGTTAGAAAGATACAAATGAATGTGATAAAGTAAGTATATGAAGGATAAGGTGACAAAGATAATCTCATAGAGATGTTCATTCACTAGCTAGCCACAAAAATCACGTCCACCTACACACAAGAAAGAAGGAAAATTATTGGGGGTTGTATAGGGGTTTGCCTCAGTTAGAACCCCATTTTGGTGTTTCCACCTCCACGAACAACCAATATAGCAACGATAGAGAAGTATATGAAAAATAAGTAGAGAAGGAGAAAAAACAAGTAGCACTACAATACAGTATTAAGCTACTCAACCAAATCATAAAGGAGAGGAGTGAAAATGCTTACCACCTCCACCAAGAGCTCACGAGCCAATGATGGAGAAAGAGAGCTTGAAAAATGACAACCTCAACTTTGATGAAGGGAGGTGTTACAAAACCTCAAGCCCCTGCTGCAATGGCTTGTGCCACACTTTCTTTACGGAGTTGATGGAGTGTTGTTGCTACTGCTATGGAGTGCTAAACTACTACTTGAAGGTTTAGAATGCTTGACAATGCAAGAAGGATTGTGTAGAAGATTGCTAGACGTTGGAATGAAATGAGAATGAATGAACTTGAAGTAAGAATGAGGAAGAATAAGGCATCTTCAGGGTCAGTTGGTTGAAGAGGGATGTTACAACTTGTTCCCAATATGAAGTGTAGCGCCTCTACCAACTTAAGATGCACGAATCCTTCAAGGACGTAAGCACGCCACACAAACGTCTGCGTGTTGCATGGAAATCCTTGAAAAATATTCTTCTACTGACATAAAAGACAGATGCCAAGTGGAATGAAGGCAATATGCTAATGTGGAATTTCGCCTTTGGATTTGGTTTTCTAAGGTGAGGAAGTGCAAAAGGGGAATTTGCGTAAGGGGTGTAAATTCGTGCCTATACATTTTTCCCCCACTTTATTGAGCACAAATACTAATGAGTGCTTCGGTAAATTAGATCGAAGAGTGAATAGAGTTAGAAATTTATGCCTGAACCATCAAGGAAGCAGACTGCAATCTAGTGAGCTCAAAAGCATAGGGTAGGTAAAGGACTTCATAGCCCTACATAACTATGAAGTTGTAGAATGAAAGCATCTTACAGGCCCATAGACCTACAAGGAGGCAACCCCTAAGATTTCTCACATGAAGGAAGCCCCAAGAAGTAAGCACCTCACAAGCTCGCAGACTTGTAAGGAAGGTATCCTCCAAGATCTTTCACATGAAGGAAACCTAGAAAAGCTTCTTACATACCCGTAGATCTAAAAAGAGGCATCCCCCAAGATCTCTCACATGGAGGAGACCCAAAAAAATGCCTTACAGATCCGTAGACCTGCAAGGAGGAGTCCCCCAAGATCTCTCACATGGAGTAAACCCAAAAAAATGTCCTATAGGCCCATAGACCTATAGGGAAGGTATCCTCCAAGATCTCTCACATGGAGGAAACCTAAATAAAACATAATTGATAGAGTCAAAAAGTGGCTTCATAAGCACACTCGTAAAGTGACATGTCTACCCGTAGATAGAACATGTCAGAAAGCGGCCACATAGGAAAATAAGTGGACAATCATGCAGACCATCAACAAGTTGGAAAAATTTCAAAGGGGTCCACTCAAGGGACATGCTATTCGAAAGTACGAAAGAGAGGTTTCTTTCTCAAATTGATTCATCATTAGGGAGTCCTTTTGAAAGATGTTCACTTCATCAAGGAATTCAAAAGGAAGAAAATGCCCCCATGCGAGGTGAAGGTCAAAGCTACTCCCACCTCAAAGGGAAGGTTTTCAAGTTCTTTCTTTACGAACCCATGATGAAGGAAAAACGTTCTGTTAGGGTTTCAAGTCGAGAATGTGATTCCTTGAAGAAAGGTTTGTGAAGATTCTCGAGAAAAGATTCATTGGCAATGAATACATTTTTTTAAAACCAAAATGTTATAGAAGTGGCGTTGTCACACATGAAAGGGACAACTCAAAAAAAGAAGAGAGAAAGATAAATGAAAAGATAAAAGAAACATTACAAACAAAGGGCACAAGGGTGATATTATATTTTAGGGTCAAAATTGCTCATAAATATATATATAAGTATAATAATAGTATATAAATGAATTGTCATTAACCCCCTACTATATTAGATCATGTGAAGAATGCACAAGAAGACAAAGTAAAAATAAAAATTTGGGTCAACATGGAAGGGAAGCCTAAATGCCCCCAACACTTTGCATCATCCCCAATTTTATCGAAAATCAAGTCACAAACATGGAAGAATGATGATACACATAGAAGAAGGTTTATGAAACAAAAACCATGCCTGTATCCAAGCACCAAAAAGGGTGAAGAGGGTCATCTAGGCACACATAGCATGATGATGGGGGAACACATCACAACACACACACACATCCAATCTAAAGATAAAGAATGGGCCTCCCCCTAACATTGATTGACCAAGAGGTCATCCACTTCCCACTCTAGATCATTGTAGGGAGAAGGAGGACAAGCATGTAGTGGTGGAATGTTAAGAGGAGGAGCATTTGACCGTCTTGTAACAAGGGCTAAGGAAGAAGGCCCTGCTAGGTCTCCTTCACTAAGCTCTTGCGGAGCTAAGGTCAATGACTTCACAAAGATCGCTAAAAGGGCCCGAACTTCATCCAAAGAGTTAAACATGCACTTTACAAGAGTGCCATGTTTCACGTCAATGGATGGAGAAGGTTGTGCTCGAGATTCACCAATAGGCTCACTAAGTGATTTAGAAGTAGTGACGAACTCAGGAGAAGCCAAGATTGGTTCCATCATTAGGACAAAACAAGTCAGTGCAGGACCACCTTTTGGGGAAGGTGGAATCCTCTTACATCCTCCATTGCTAGAAGGACCACCCTCCACCTTCAACTTCATCGGGGGACGTGAACTCTCCACAGATGAGGCGAGAGGTGTAGAGGAAGAGGAGGAGAAAACTATAGTAGATACCACTGAATTGTTTGTCATATCTATCAGTTTCAAGAAAGGAGGGACATCTGGAAGGGACTTCAACAAGGGTAGCTCCACTGAAGGAGCGATGAACACCTGTACCTTTTTTGGGTCAGGCACATTCATACTCACAGTGGAAGTTGGAAGCGAGATTGAACTAGATTGGACTGAAGTAGAGGGGAGGAGAAAGTAGGACACAGTAGGAGGCCCTGATATAGGGGCGGTCATCTCCTCTTCCTTCCTCTGCAAGGCAACCTACTTAGTTGCGAGAGCCTTTCGCTGGCACTTGCGCTCATGCACAAGGTAGTTTCTATGACTCTTCGAACCAGAGGCCAGAGGCTGTGAAGGGATAGAAGGCTCCTGCTTGGCCATGGGAGTGTCCATTATAGCCATTTATGGCAGAGGAATAGACTCGTAAATGGGAGCAGGAGGAGTAGGTTGGGAAACAATAAGGTGAGTCAACTCAAGTGCCTTGAAAATGGGCCTCTTCTTGCTTACTACTTTGGGAGTAGAAGCAATAGGAGGCTACGAAGAAAATTACCTTCAGGAACCTTTCTTTCTATCGTACAAATAATACCAAGGCCCGGGAGGCTTTGTAATATCCTGATCTTGGGTCTACGCCAAGGAGGTATCATCGGACTTAATAGGTAAAGGCCAGGCTTGCTCATCTAATACTCCTCCCAAGAAAGGGGAGTAGATGAGTTAGCCTGAGAGGAGGAAAGATTCTCCTTTCTTTTTCAGGAAGAGGAGGCAGTTGACTGCTGTGCTATAGGAAGAGCCAATTATGGCTATCCCTTGTCCCTAGTCTTGTACTTCACGTAGTTATTGTAAAGTAGGTCCATTCTTGGAGGAAGCAAACCAATCGGGGTGGGCCAAAAATGGTCTAATGAATATCCCCCATGGGACACTAGAGGCTGGTATCCAGTGTCATGCACTACATGCATGACACCTTCATGGGAGAACCTTAGACATTTATGAATAATAGAGGTGATTCCATTCATGGAAGCTAGCCAAGATATGCCTAGCTTCATCATGAACAAATCTGACTCTAGAATGCCATCGAAAGCAGTGTTAATAACCCTAGGTCCAACTACGATAGACAAAGTTATTGAGCCATATGGTTTCCAACAAAGACCACCGTGTGTACAAAATGGTGGATTTTGTTTCTTCGTACTCTTCTATGTGCAATGAATTTAGCAACAATGTTTCTTTTGTGATGACATTCACACGGCTCATGGGATTTACTTAGACCCCTGTCACAATGCTTTTGTTGAGGTGAGTGGGAATGTAGAGAGGAGAAGGTTTTTTGTTTAGGGGTACATACTATGACGGAAATGTCACACCCATAAATCTAGTCATATGCTGCTTAGTAGGATTAACCATGACCATGTTGACATAGGCCTAGGGTTGAGTGATAAAATCAAAGGGATTGACAATCATGTTGGTAGAATGCAACAAAAATGGGTCCATGTATATCTGCAACTCACTATTTGTTTTCACCATCGATTTATTTGTATTTTGTTTGCTTCCATTGAGATGAATAGTACCATCCTTGATGCAGTCTTGTATCTCATGACGTAGGCACATACAATGTTTGATATCATTTTCATTAACCTGATGGTACTGACGGTAGGTATTTGTATCATACCAGCTAGGGTAAAGCTCCTTAAGAGGTTTAGCATTCTGTAAGGTTATGATCTTATCCTTCAACAACTTTCACAAGATGAAAGAGTAAGATTTTGCCAACTTTGTGAACTTTTGGTTACATTTGAGGTCATTGTCGTCCACAGAGGCTACTACATTCACAATAGCCTTACCTTTCTTAGTGATCAATATGATGGACTTACCTTTAGAATGGGGGCGTAAGGAGGATCCCCTGAACTAAACTACCGTTTGTTGATACTCTCGTAGGGTTGCACACAAATGCATGAAAGAAGGGTATTTCATAAGGGAATTTTTTTTCTACCAAGGCCTTTGCAACTTCCCTATGAACACCTTCTGTACGTCAAAATCAAGCAATGGATACTAGATTTGTGAGAAAATCATTTGATACCATGCTATAAAATCAGTAATATTGTCATTATCTCCTTATTTGCATCGAACAAGATCTAAAAAGGTCATCTTCAGTCCGATGTTGGCTTGGAACTATTGTAGGAATTGGTTTACAAGTTGGTCAAATGAGAAAATGGTATTATTAGGCAAGGAATAGTACCATTTGAGAACTATATCCTTGAGAGATAAAGGGAATAGTTTTTCCATCAACACACCATGATGGAAGAAATCTGTGCACAGGGCATTAAAGGCACACACATGCATTTGTGGGTCTCCTTTTCTGCCATATTTCTTGAATTTAGGAATCTCTATTCCTTGAGGGAAGGGAGTGTTCAAAATTGTGACCGACAATGGGCTATGCCAAAAGAAGGGCTTGAAGATAGGCTGGGTAAAGGCTTGTGAGAGAATTTCCAATTGGATCTACATCTTACCCATATTTTGAAGAAGAGTGTTTAGAATAGGGTCATTAGAAGATATAGGGCCGGAGAGACCTCCCCCAAAACCATTGATGGAGCCACCACTAGACCCACTAGTGTGACCACTGCCAGAACCACTACCAAAGCCACCTCCACCAGTAGGGCCTCTTCCCGAGCGACCTTCGCTTCCAAAGCCACCACCATGGCCTCCACTAGAACCACCTTTTCCAATGCCGCTTTCACCACTGAAGCCACCGCTACCAAATCCCTCACCACTCAACCCACACAAACCTCCATTGCTAGAGGTGACAGGAGGGGTGAAGCTGAAACCCAAGGGGATCCTGTTCGCTTTGATAGTTTTGGATCTCTCAAAGGAAAAGTGGATGCTAATCGAGGGTATGATATCGGCCATGTAAAAGGATGTGGGAGGCATCAAAATTACAAGTTGTCTCTCATGATCTTCAAAAGTTTCCCCTTGTACAATGTTAGGATTGTTTGGAGGAGCACATGCTTCAGTAAGACTAGAGAGACTAGCTAGGAATTCTATGCCAATTCAATCTTTTCCAACCATGTAATTTATTTTGCTGATAACCCTAGCAACCCTGGACATCTTCAGGTCCTTTTCTAAGTGATTGTCCAAGTCACCTTGGTGCAGGAGCACCTGGGAAATCTTAGGCATTCATGAAGTCTAGGATATTTTTCTTTTGTTTTGTTATTTATCAAGAATGTCATGTTGACCATTAATTTGAGGATAGAGCTAATGGTTGTAGTTGGTCTCTAGAATAGAAGTTGAGGAAGGGAGAATCAGTGACAAACTCATTTTTTTTACTTAGTTTTCTAACTTTTGGAAAAAATTGTAAAACACAATGCGTTTTACAACTTTGCCATCTTTATCACTTACATGACCGAGCAAATGTGCCTAACTATTTTAGAGGCCATATTTAAAGGAAACCTCAACATGAAATGGAGGTTGGAATCATTTGGGTTTGTAATTAGTTCTGAAATCAAGAAAAACAATGATTTTTGAGTGTGTATTTCTAGTTTTGTTCCTATTTTTTTGAATTAGTGGGTTAATGGATTGAACATGGTATTTTGTAGGGATTAGAATGTAGTGGAAAAGTCTTTCAAGCTTTGTTTTGGAGTAGTAGGTAGCAGGTTATTCGTTTTCAAGTGGTCTTGTAAATACTTTGTTCTTTCTTTAACTTTGGTTTTGATTGTCAGACTGACAGAGATGGAGCTCTAGACCGTGTTTCCCCTGTACCTGGTGTATGGGTTCTTGGAAACAAAGGCTAGAATCCATGCTTGTACATAAGCTAGAGGTAGGAGTCTTTAGGAGACTGGAATCCATGGTAAAATTCTGTCCCTAGGCGAGCTTGGCAGTGCCCGGCTAGGACAGTCAAAGAGTGCAGAGCACTAAGGTTGCAAGGGTGCCAATCTCCTGGTGAACCACGGTGTGGAGAGGATGAGGAATTCCTTGCAAAGGCTTGGTAACAAGAAGGAGGCTTAACATAGATTGGGAAGTGGCAAACAATCTGACTGTTCTCAAGGAGGTCAGGAATTGGCTTAAAACAAGCCTAAATTTGCTAAATTAAGGGTTAGAGCAGTGTACGGACTGTGGAGGATCCAAACCCTAAAAATATTCAAGGTGTGGGCAAGGGTACCATGAATCTCAAGAAAATATTTGGGGCCATTTGGAGAATTTGGGAAAACTTTCCACTTTTCTCGGGCCAGGAGACCTAATTGGGGCTCTAGGGCTTGTAGCCTTTTCTAACCCTAGGAGAGGGTTTGGTGAGAATGATGGAGAAATGAAGATTGGTGAATGATCATGAACCATAGAGGGATGGTTTTGAAGCTATAGAAGACACCACATGCCCCTGCAACAAGTTAGTGAGGTTTGGAGAGTTAGCTAGCCTTTAGGAAGATTAAGGGCTAAGGAGTGAATGGAGGAGAAAGCACCAAGATTGGCTTGGTTAGGTGAATGTAGATGATAGTAGGGTTTCCCAAGAGAACCAGGGGTGCCTAACAAGCTATAGGGCCTATAGGTTAATAAGGTGGAGAGCAACACCAAAGGGGTTTGCCAAGGTGTGACCCAGAGCATGGGACAATGAGTGTTCCATCCAACCCTACCCTATCAGATTGGTATCAGAGCAAGTACAAGATTTGGGAAGCATCTTATATGTCATAGGTTGAGTCTAGTGATACTCCCATCATGGTGACAAATGCACAGTTGGCCAAGATGGTTGAAGAGCAAGAGGAGGACAATAAGTTGTTAAAAGAAAGAATAGAGCAACTCGAGAAAGCATTGAACAATGTGAAGTTGGAAGGAAAGGTACCAAAGGAAGAAGAGGTTGCAGAGGAAGGAAAGATCCCTGAACCTAACCTTGTTTTGGAGGAAGAACCTTTCTTGAAAGCATTGAAGGCTTTGAGTGGAAAAGGACTTGAAGGCATACTGCTATTTAGTGGAAAAATGGAAGTTGATCTAGTCATGGATTGGATAGAGGGAATGGAGAACCATTTTGAATGTGATGGGGTCACTGAAGCACAGAAGGTAAAGGTGGCCAAATCAAGACTAAGAGGTTTTGCCTTAACATGGTGGAAGTTCATTCAAAGAGAGAGGGAAAAAGAAGGTAAGCAGCCTATCTCTACTTGGAAGGGAATGGTTGCCAAGATAAGAGAAGCATACATGCCAGATGACTATGAGATTTAGTTACACAAGAAGAGGCAAAGCTTAAGGAAGAAAGACCAAGATGTAAACACTTAGACTGAGGAGTTTCAAAAACTTTGCATGAGGTCTAATGTGATAGAGGATGAGAGTCTCAAGGTGGCTAGGTATCTTAATGGCTTGAAGTGGAACATTCAAGAGGAGACGGCTCTTTTAAGTCCTAAGACAATGCACCAATGTTATCAACTAGCTATCAAGATTGAGGAAAGAAACAAGAGGAAACAAGACCAGGCTTCTAAGGGCAGAGGAAAAGGCAGAGATCAAAGAGATCAAAGAGGACAGCGAGGTGGCTACCAAGGTAGAGGCAATGACCAAAGGAACCAAGGAGAGTTTAAATCCATAGATCATGGCAATGAAACACCTTCAAGAGGAGGATATAATAGAGGTAGAGGACCTCAAGGAGGTTCAAACAGAGGAAGAGGAGCAGGTAGGAGCAATTCATACTTTGCAAACATGAAATGCTACCATTGTGGACAAGTAGGTCATCTTGCTTATAGGTGCCCAGAGAAAGCATCTTCATCAAGCAATGAAAAGAGAGTGGCTTATCCACAAGAGGACACCATGAGTCCTAAGGCATCTGAGATCAGTCATATTGAATCTGAAGTGGGAGAGAATCTGATGTTCAATAGAGTTTTGATCAGACAACCGGTCAAAGAGGAACCAAAACAGAGAAGAGCTCTATTTAGAGTAAGGTGCAAGATACTTGGTAAAGTGTGCAAGGTCATAGTAGATTCAGGTTCAATAGACAATATAATCTTAGAGGAGGCAGTAATGAAACTGAAATTGGAGAAGGTACCCCATACTAACCCTTACAAGGTCACATGGCTAAACAAAGGGCAAAGTGTTTTAGTGAATGAGCAAGTAACGGTGGAGTTTTCCATTGGAGGGTACAAGGACAAGTTAGTTTGTGATGTTTTACCCATGGATGCATGCCATCTACTATTGGTAGACCATGGCAATATGACAGAGGTGCCATATATGATGGGAAAGAGAACACCATTTCTTTCAAGAAGGATGGGAAGACTTTCAAGTTGCAGTCACTATCAGAAGAAGAAGAAGGATAGTCAAAGACACCAAACATCATGTTGAGTAGTGGGAAGGAGTTCCTTAACAACCTACATCAAGGGGGTGAAGGATATGTGGTTGTGTTACAACCTAAAGAAGAAGACAAGGCTGAAAAGACAGTCATACCTGAAGCAGTCCTAAAGTTGTTGGAACAGTTCAAGGACATTGTAAGTGATGGTACACCTGCAACTCTACCACCAAAGAGAGCCATAAGTCATCAAATTGACTTCATACCGAGCCTCATTTCCTAACAAAGCAGCATACAAACTTACACTAGATCAGAACCTAGAGGTAGCTAGGCAAGTGCAAGAGTTGTTGGATCAAGGATTGATTCAAAAGAGCATCAGCCCATGTGCAGTACTAGTGGTTTTAGCAACCAAGAAAGGAGGTAAGTGGAGGTTATGCATGATTCTAGAGCAATAAATAGGATCACCATTAGGTATAGGTTCCCTATTCCTAGAATTGAAGACTTAATGGATTGTCTTGGAGGAGCTCAGTACTTCACTAAGTTGGATCTCAAGAGTGGATACCATCAGATCAGAATTAAGAATGGAGATGAGTGGAAGACAAATTTTAAGACAAATGATGGGTTGTATGAATGGAGAGTGATGCCATTTGGTCTCTCCAATGCCCCTAGCACATTCATGAGGCTCATGAATGAAGTACTCAAGGACTTTACATGGATATTTGTGGTAGTGTATCTTGATGACATCCTCATATACAACAAGAAGCATAAGAGCATTTGAAACATGTGGAGCAGGTTCTTAGAAGGTTGCAAGAGGAGAAGTTGGAAATCAATCTAGAGAAGTGTGAGTTCTTTAAGCAAGAGCTTGTATATTTGGGTTTTGTAGTGTCCAAAGGATCATTGAAGATGGATCCAAGCAAGGTGGAAGCTATCCTCAACTGGCCTACACCAACTACAGGGACAAAGGTAAGAAGTTTCCATGGTTTGGCTCAATTTTATAGGAAATTCATAAGAAACTTTAGTGGCATATGTGCACCAGTTCTTGACACAATCAAGGGTGGTTTAAAAACTAAGTTTGTGTGGACTCAAGAAGCTGAGAAAGGGTTTGAGAAACTGAAATAAGAAGTGGAAACTCAACCTATTCTCTTGTTACCTAGTTTTGACAAGTTATTCACTATTGAATGTGATGCAAGTGGAGTGGCAGTAGGAGGAGTGCTAAGTCAAGAGGGCAGGCCTATAGCCTTCTTTAGTGAGAAGCTCAATGAAGCAAAGAAGAAGTACTCAACCTATGACTTGGAACTTTATGCTTTGGTTCAGTCACTTAGGAAATGGAGGCATTACCTTCTACCCAAGGAGTTTGTAGTCTTTACTGACAATCAGGCACTTAGCTTTATCAACACTCAAGAGAAGTTGAGTAATAGGCATTTGAAATGGATGGAATACATCCAAGCTTTTACCTTCACCATCAAGCACAAGAAGGGACAGCTAAACAAGGTGGAGATGCACTAAGTAGAAGATTGTTGACAGTGCAAGAGATACAGATCAAGAGCATTGGCATAGAGAGTTTCAAGGATCTCTATGGGGAAGATGAAGACTTTTCAGAGGTCTATAAGGTATGTTCTAACTTTGAGAACCATTTCCATAGTCAATACTCTGAGTATACATTTCAAAGTGGGTTATTGTTTAAGAGAAATCAGTTATGTGTTCCAAGAGGGTCAATGAGGGAAAAATCTGATTCAGGAAAAGCATAATGGCAGTCTTAGTGGACATTTTGGCATCAACAAGACTTTAGAACTAGTGCAAAGATTCTATTACTAGCCTAAGTTGGCAAGAGATGTTAGAAAGTATGTGGAACAATGTGTTGTGTGTATGAAAGCTAAGGGAGGAGCTAGTAATGCTGGTCTATATCAACCCCTACCCATTCCTAACAGACCATGGGAGTGTGTGAGCATGGATTTTGTGGTAGGCCTTCCTAAGACCAAGACTGGTTTTGATAGTGTTTATGTAGTGGTAGACAGATTTAGCAAAATGAGTCATTTTATTCCCTGCAAAACTACTCATGATGCTAGCTACATAGCTCATATTTTCTTCAAGGAAGTGGTAAGGATCCATGGACTACCTTTAAGTATTGTTTCAGACAGGGATGTGAAGTTCATGAGTCACTTTTGGAAGACTCTATGGAGTAGATTGGGTACCAACCTGTCTTTTGGATCAGCTTACCATCCTCAACCGATGGTCAAATAGAGGTGGTTAACAGGGTGTTAGGTAACCTTCTAAGGTGCCTAACTAAATAATATGGACAAACATGGGATATGGTTATCTCACAAGCTGAGTATGCTTATAATGATAGTGTGAACCGAACCACAGGGAAGAGTCCTTTTGAGATTGTGTATGGCTGCACCCAAGAGGCATATGTGAGCTCAGAGATCTTGGAGCTATGGAACAAAGAAGTGGACATGCAGAAGACTTCAGTCAGACCATGAAGGAGATTCAGGAGCAGGTAAAGAGGACAGTCACTGAGGCTACACAAAAATTGAAGGAGAAGGCAGATTTGTCAAGGAAGGATGTGCAATTTGCAGTAGGGGACTATGTTATGGTCCACCTTAACAAGTCAAGGTTGTAGAAGGGAATGTCAACCAAGTTGCAAATGAAAAGAGTAGGACCCTGCAAGATATTGGCCAAGTATGGGAAAAATGCATACAAGGTGGAGTTACCAGCCGATCTAGGGATTTCACCAGTGTTCAACGTTGCTGATTTGATCAAGTACAAGGGATCAGTCAAGGATTTGGATCAGAAATAATAGGGAAATCTTCAAGGATGTAAGCAACATACCCCTACCTACTCCAGACAAGCAACAAGCAGAAAGATCTTGGAGTCAAGAGTGCAAAAGTCTACAAGGCATAAGGTGTACATGGAGCACCTTATCAAGTGGAAGAACAAGCATGAATTAGAAGCCACATGGGTACAAGAAGATCAGTTCAAGAAGTTTGGTATTGACCTATCATTGATCTCTCCTTCCATTCCTTAGTGTTTGGGCAGAGAGGGGGAGAATGGTGCAGGAGCACCTGGGAAATCTTAGGCATTCATGAAGTCTAGGATATTTTTCTTTTGTTTTGTTATTTATCAAGAAGGTCATGTTGACCATTGAGTTGAGGATAGAGCTAATGGTTGTAGTTGGTCTCTAGAATAGAAGTTGAGGAAGGGAGAATCAGTGACAGACTCATTTTTTTTACTTAGTTTTCTAACTTTTGGCAAAAGTTGTAAAACACAATGCGTTTTACAACTTTGCCATCTTTATCACTTACATGACCAAGAAAATGTGCCTAACTATTTTATAGGCCATATTTAAAGGAAACATCGACATGGAATGGAGGTTGGAATCATTTGGGTTTGTAATTAGTTCTAAAATCAAGAAAAATAGTGATTTTTGAGTGTGTATTTCCAGTTTTGTTCCTGTTTTTTTGAATTAGTGGGTTAATGGATTGAACATGGTATTTTTAGGGATTAGAATGTAGTGGAAAAGTCTTTCAAGCTTTGTTTTGGAGCAGTAGGTAGTAGGTTATTCATTTTCAAGTGGTCTTGTAAATACTTTGTTCTTTCTTTAACTTTGGTTCTGACTGTTAGACCGGTAGAGATGGAGCTCTAGACTGTGTTTCCCCTGTACCTGGTGTATGGGTTCTTGGAAAAAAAGGCTAGAATCCATGCTTGTACATAAGTTAGAGGTAGGAGTCTTTAGGAGACAGGAATCCATGGTAAAAGTCTGTCCCTAGGCGAGCTTGGCAGTGCCCGGCTAGGACAGTCAAAGAGTGTAGAGCACTAAGGTTGCAGGGGTGCCAATCTCCTGGTGAACCACGGTGTGGAGAGGATGAGGAATGCCTTGCAGAGGCTTGGCAACAAGAAGGATGCTTAACACAAATTGGGAAGTGGCAAACAATCTGACTGTTCTCAAGGAGGTCAGGAATTGGCTTAAAACAAGCCTAAATTTGCTAAATTAAGGGTTAAAGCAGTGTACGGACTATGGAGGCTCCAAACCCTAAAAATATTCAAGGTGTGGGCAAGGGTACCATGAATCCCAAGAAAATATTTGGGGCCATTTGGAGAATTTGGGCACACTTTCCACTTTTCTCGGGCTAGGAGACCTAATTGGGGCTCTAGGGCTTGTAGCCTTTTCTAACCCTAGGAGAGGGTTTGGTGAGAACGATGGAGAAATGAAGATTGGTGAATGATAAGGAACCATAGAGGGATGGTTTTGAAACTATAGAAGACACCACATGCCGCTGCAACAAGTTAGTGAGGTTTGGAGAGTTAGCTAGCCTTTAGGAAGATTAAGGGCTAAGGAGTGAATGGAGGAGAAAGCACCAAGATTGGCTTGGTTAGGTGAATGTAGATGATAGTAGGGTTGGCCAGGAGAACCAGGGGTGCTTAGTAAGCTATAGGGCCTATAGGTTAAGAAGGTGGAGAGCAACACCAAAGGGGTTTGCCAAGGTGTGACCCAGAGCATGGGACAGAGAGTGTTCCATACAACCCTACCCTATCACACCTAGTCCCTTGCTAATAGTAGAAATATATTCTGAAGGAATGTGAATGACCTCATACTCATCCACCAGTGATGGTGTAGGAGATGCAAGAGGAGTGGGGATGTGGTCTATCTCATCAGAGATCCCTATCTTGCCCCTCAACAACTGCTCCTGTGCAGTAAGACCAACGATGGACCCAACAAAAAGGCATGTAGAGAAACCAGTAGTGACCTTTTTCCTCTCAATTAGAAAGTGTCATACACTTCTCCTAACAATATACCTAGAGGTTGTGGATTTGGTTGTGATGCTCATAAACCTTCACAACACTTAGGGGCACAATGATCACAAGGTATAAGGGAAAAGCCTCAACACTAACAAGTGAGCAGACATTGGTTCACATTGAGTTCACCAAAATGTAAGAGGGGAACCGACCATGTCAAGGCCCCAGGTTACAGAGAGCCAAGAGCAGAAGGATGCCCTAACTTACCTCACTCTAAAGGGGTGTTTGAAATGAGGGACAAGAATGATAAGGACTATAAAGCCTTTCGATCACTCTGTAGACCTAAAATTAGATTTGGGGCTAGGCGAGTCAGTTTTCGGGTTCAACATTGTACCTTAGGTAACACTCTTCTCAAGGATGAAAGCACAATTCCTGGAGAATAGCACTACGCACTGGCATCTCTCAGGTGTGCTGGCATCCATACGACTAGAGGACCGAAAATATAGTAAGAACTGCCAGAAAATAAGCTGACGACCTAGCTAGTCAATTTTAAAGGAACAAAACTGAACTATAAAGTAGGAAAGATACAAATGAATGTGATAAAGTAATTATATGAAGGCTAAGGTAACAAAGATAATCTCACAGAGATGCTCATTCACTAGCTAGCCCCAAAAAGAATGTCCACCTACACACAAGAAAGAAGAAAAATTCTTGGCAACTGTATAGGGGTCTGCCTCAGTCAGATCCCCGTTTTAGTGTTCCCACCTCCATAGGACACCCAATATTACAATGATAGAGAAGTATATGACAAAGAAGTAGAGAAGGAGGGTATGTGCAGGATCATGATGGGCCAAAAAGTGGCAATATTATGGGTATTTGTAAGGTATGTGGCTGATGACTTTTTTTTAACCCAAAATTGATGAAATGAAAAGGGTTTTTAGAGGATATTCTCATCTTTCCACCAATATAAATTATGCTTTAATTTGAATTTAATAAATAATTATTATTTATTTTCTATTAGAATTACACTAAAGTCCTAATCGATAGGTGATTGAAAAAAATCTATAACTTTCAAAGCGGTATCACATTTTTGAATCAAACATGTCACATTCTATGCTTCACATTACTATAGGATTAAAAAATAAAATAAAAATTCATGAAGTTTTGACCAAGTTAAGGTGGTCGACATACGAGTTTTTATATTTTTTAAAAGTTGTAATAAAAATTCATAATTAATTATTTACTTGGAAAAAATTACAAAAAATATGCATCACATCCGAACATGAGTCCTCTACTTATATATAAAATCTTATAAAAAAATATTATCATTTTATTATGGTTAGGTGGGACAAACACCTACTTAATTTTTTCCTTGAAATTTAAGTACTACTGCATTGAAATTTCAAAATTTCACCAAATAGATTTTATTTATTTTTAAATAAACCTAGTAGTTTAGAAACTAAATTCAATTTTCTACAAATTCTATTCTTACATATTTTTGAAATAATATAGATAACTTATTCAAATTTTTACATCAAGTTGCCTAACACTGATTTTTCTGAATTTTTCACCACTTAAGGGCCTATTTTTTCTATGATAATCCTGCACATACCCAGGAGAAAAAGAAAGTAACACTACAAAACAATATTAAGCTACTCAACCAAATCATAAAGGAGAGGAGTGAAAATGCTTACTACCTCCACCAAGAGCTCACTAGCCAATGATGGAGAAAGAGAGTTTGAACAATCACCACAACCTCAACTGTGATGAAGGGAGGTGTTGCAAAACCTCAAGCCCCTACTGCAATGGATTGTTTCACACTTGCTTTATGGAGTTGATGGAGTGTTGTTGTTGGTGCTATGGAGTGCTAAACTATTGCTTGAAGGATTAGAATGCTTGAGAATGCAAGAAGGATTGTGTAGAAGATTGCTAGAGGTTGGAATGGAATGAGAATGAGTGAATTTAAAGTAAGAATGAGGATGAAGAAGGAATCTTCGGGGTCGGTTGGTCAAAGAGGGACATTACAACTCGTTCCCAATAGGAAGTGTAACACCTCTGCCAACTTCAGATGTAGGAATCTGTCAGGGATGTAAGTGCGTCGTAGGGACATCTGTGCGTTGTGCGGGCATCCCCAAAAAATATTCTTCTATCGACACAAAAGATAGATTCCAAGTGGAATGAAGGTAACGAGCTAATGTGGAATTTCGCCTTTGGATTTGGTTTTCTAAGGTGAGGATTGGCAAAAGGGGAATTTGTGTAACGGGTGTAAATTCATGCCTATACAATAAGATTATGTATCTTTAATTTTTATTAAAAAATGTGGTCATTAAGGTTATAAATAATGAGTTACTTAAATATTCATATATTATATTTGGGTTTGTGATTTTTTCTTGAAAGTGCGATCTTTTTTGAATTAGAAATGAAATGAGACACAAAACTACTCTCTAAGTAAATGATTATATGTTTATTTATTTATTGGTAAAAATATATTAAGTGCATTTATCTAAAAGAGGTCAAGATATATCAATATAGTAACAAATTAATTATTATATTTTTATATTAAATATTTTTATTTATATAATTGATAATTATATTCTAATATATCAAATAATTAGTGTATAAATATAATTTTTAGTATGAGGTAATTGAAAAGTTACACACTATACTTCAGTTTATGATTTTTTCTTGAAAATAAGAATTTTCTTGAATTATAAATGAAATGAAACACTAAATGACTATTCAAGTAAATGATTTATATATTTGTTTATTTATTAATATAAATTTATTAAATATATCTATCTAAAAAAATTCAAGATATATCAATATAATATGTAATAATAAATTGATTATTAATTTATATATAAAATATTTATATTTATATAATTGTTAATTATTTTATTATATCAAACAATTAGTATATAATTATAGTTTTTAAATATGAACTAAAGTACAATAATGTGTCCCTCTATTGGACCACTCTTGACTTTTTTTTTAAATGTTGGGATATGTATCACATACCTTGTGATCTTAATGTCTAATTTATTAGTTGACTTGTATTTATTTTATATGCCCTTATGGAAAAGGCCACTCCACTTCTAGGTGGCACTTTATGTTATATATATTTTGTATTATGATACATGTATAAGAGCATCTATGTTATCTAAGATGTGTATCTAAGATGTGTAAGAGTATTTATGATATTATATGTTGTATAAGAGATTCTATGAGAATCTTATGACATGTGTAAGAGAATGTAACATGAGGTATACAATGGTGACTATGAATTTTTAACCAAAATTTTAATGACAACAATGGATTTAAATGGAGCACCCAAGTTTGGTGGGATGTTTTGATAGATTTTATGACACATGAGTTACATCTTATTTTCAAAACATTGGTCCATCGTGGAGGAGGCATTATATTTTAGTCTAGATTTAGGTGTCATCTTTAGCCCATGGAATTTTGGACCATTGTTTTGTTGAAACCATTTGGTGGTTTGTGGTATGGGATTTCTCTATTTATTTCATGCTTGGGATTAAAATTGTATTTTGTGTTTTCCAAGTTTAAGAATGTTATAATGCTAAAAATTGGATTCCTAAATTAGGCAAGCTAAATAAAGTGTTTTTTTTTTGGGTATAATCATGGTTTTTTTAAAGTTTGTATTCATGGATACTTTTTTAAAGTTTGTAATCATCTTTGAAGTTTTTTTCCATTTAACACCCTTTGGGTGGACTTTCTCACTAAAATATAATCAAGGGGAGATTGAGAAAGGTTCATTACAGGAGGATTTAAAATTCCAAGGAAATAAATAATGTAAAAAAAAATGAATTCATCCCCTACTCTTTAGAGATTTTGGGGGTGTCTCCTACACACTCACCATTTGTTATTTTATATATTTTTTTTGTGCAAAAACATAATCTATAAGAAAACTATTGATAGAAATGTGGTTACTAAGAGAGATAAAATAAGAAGGAACTTTTCTATGAGAAGATATAGAAATATTTGGCTAATGGAAGTTAGGTCACTTTAGATCTTACAAATTATAGTCCATCAACAACTTAGACATTTATGAGGAGTGAAATATTTTCTTTTACTTCATGGTATTTATGACTCTTTCACTCACTAAAAGGTTTTGTGGTATTATTTAGTTTGAGTGTGTGTTTGAATAAATTCTTTATGTTTTAGGCCAAATTTTACCTCACACTCTAGCACACCAAGTAGGACACTTATCATTATTGCATGTACAATATTTTCTTTAGTATTTTTATGCTTTTCATGTTTCTAGTTTCCTTCGTCAAAAAATATTCTCCACAAGATATTTATCAAAGTTTTCATCCTCCCTTCAATGTTTATGCATATATTTTTGTGTTTCTTCTTTTGACTCCAACTTTTGTGCATATTGTAGAAACAAGATGTTTTTGCAATATTTCAAGGTGTTCATGCTTAGGATTCAACATTTCCACCTTGTATTTGAATGTTTCTACCTTTCTTATTTCCTACGCTCTTGTAAAGAAAAGTATAGATGGCTTGATTTTTCTCAAGATCCTTGTAATATAAGGTTGGGTTTGGCTCTAGATGGGGTGAACCCATTTTCAGATCAAAGTACTAAATAACCAACTTGGCTAGTATTTTTAATAAATTATAACTTTCCTCCATGGTTAGCAACTAAACCATTTTTCTTAATGCTATCATTGATTATACCAGGAAAGAAAAGTGTGACTTCAGATACAATTGATGCTTATCTAGAGCCATTATATGATGAGCTAATGAATTGTGGACAAGAATTGAAGCAATTCAATCTTTAAGAGATGGTCATTCAACCAAATTCACTTTAAGAGCTTCATTATTGTTTACAATTCATGATCTTCCTGCATTTGGCACATTTTCTAGTCTCAGTGTTCATGGATACCATGGATGTCTTGCTTGTAACTTTAAGGATTTTGTGAGGCACTCAAGAAGTTTGCGTAAGTGTATTTATTGTGGAAATTGTGCTTACCTTAAAATGGACCATCCATATCATCAACAAAGAACATGATTCAATGGTCAAGAAGAGAATCGTGAAGCACCATTTCTAATAATAGGTGATTAATTGTTGAGAATGGATAGAAAATAATATCATTTATTGAAAATTATGGGATTGCTGGTAGTAGATATGATCCATGTAATGAAAGTGGTGTACAAAGGCTGTGCATATTATATAAGTTGTCATACTTCAAGGATATAGCCATTAGGAATACTAAGAAAAATATAACCTATTTTATTATAGAAACTCCTTTTGTCAAGCTTTTAATACTATTTCATCACATGAAGACTTTCAACAGCTAAAGATTCATCAAAATCTTTGGATTAAAAAATATGATGATGAAAAATATAGAAAACCTAGTGCTCCTTATGTTTTGACAAAGGAGCAATGTGTACAATTCTTATAGTTGATGTCTCAGATTTCCTTTCCCACTAGATATGTAAGTAGTAGTATTAGAAGCCAAACTGACACTAATGACTTAAGAGGCCTCAAGATCCATGACTATCATGTTATAATGGAGAATATTTTACCTATTGTGGTAAATTATTAAGTTTGGAAAAGCATCTAAGATTGGCAGTTATAAGGTTGGGCCTAATATTAAAGAGAATGAATTTACATGTATTAGATCCTTCGAACTTTGATAGTTTGAGGGAGGAGGTTGTTGAAGTCCCTTTTCTATTGGAATGGGAATTTCCACCAACAATGTTTAATATTTCTATGCATCTTTTGATAAATCTAGAATATGAACTAGAGCATTGTGGCCTAGTAAGAATGAGATGGATGTATCCTATATAATGATATATGAAGGTTTTGAAAAAAATTGTTCACACTAGGGAAAAACTGGAAGGCAACATGTTTGAGGGATATTCAATGAAAGAGGCCATGGGATTTTGCACAAAATATATGAAGGATTTAAAAAATGTCAATAGATGTTTATGGGATGATGATGAAGAAAAGATAGTTGCAGGTGAAGTATTAGAAGGAAATGGATTTCACTTCAAGCTATCACATCAAGAAAGAAGTGTGATGAATGCCTATATTCTTCAAAACACATCTTTGTTCGATAAGTGGTGCAGGTAAAAAAAATTTACACAATAATTTATTTACTCAAAATTTGCATTTACACATTTATATTATTAATCTTACTATAATTTGTACATTAATATTCATGTAGAAAATATGAAGAAGACTTGATCAAGCTTGGATGCAATATTGACCTCAAAAGTGTAGATGTCATGTTGATTTGATTTGAGGTGATTCTTTTCCAAAATTTGAAGATAATGGATTGTTAATGTAGTCAATGATGCAAAAGAAGGTCAAGATATAACAATGGAGGAAAGTGAGCTTTCACAATCTCCACATTTATGGGCTATGTGTTTCAGTGGAATATGGGCCTATGGTAGTCATTTAAGAGTGGAAGAAAAAGACAAAGGAAAGAAAAATTGTGATTGTGTTGTCAGTGCTGAATTTCTTCACAAAATTGAGAAGAAATTTTATGTCGGATTCATCCAAGAAATTATTCAAGTGGACTATGGTGAAAATAGTCCTATATTATTAAAATGTAAGTGGATTTGACCATCTGTAGTACAATTTGATGAGTATGGATTTGTATGCGCAAATACAAGACAATTTTTATCAGGGACAAATGGGCCATATGTTTCCCCTCTTCAAATTAGCCAATCATTTCTAATCAGTGATGTAAGAATCCCAAGATGGTCATATGGCATTCAAACATAGTCTCGTTCAAAACAAAAATTCATGGAAGTTGTTGATATAATTCCTAATGGGCAATATGTTAATTTACAAGAAAAATTTGAAGAAGTGGATGAAGACGATGGAGTATTTGAAGTTATTTTTATTACCAATGAAGAGATTGGGAGAGAGAATGCATTACATGTCACAAATGAGGATGAGGAAGAAAATCAAGCAGATATAGACACGAGTGATCATGATTCTTATCTTGTTGGAAATGCAAATGATTATGATGATGTTTTGTCACCTTAAGAGGTTAGCTTGTCACCTAAAATTTGGTTATATGTATGGTGTAATTTATTATTGAATGTAATAAAGATCTGAGTATAGGTATGCTTACTAACTATTGTTTTACTGATACATTTATGAATGTAATCATCATTATTCTACTGGTACATTGTATACAAAACCTGAGATGTTCACTGCTGATTTGAAGTGCATTTAAAGTTAGGTTCAATCATTCTTATTAGTTTTCTTACTTTGGTTAAAAATTTGAAATTAATTTTTTTTAGTTAGAATATAATTTCTTTCATGTCCTATATGTTTTCTAGATGCAAACATATAATGAAAATCTATGATGTAATAATACATATAGATATCTTAACATTAGGTGAACTAATCCTCCTCATTACAAACAAAGAAATGATCTCTTAGGTCTGACTAACATTGAAAACTAAAACTTAGAGGCTACAAAATTAGAAAATTGTTCAATCTTTTCAATAAAATGATATCTAAAATATTGCATTCATAATAAAATCTAATACCACACTACTGTAGCAGTCAATAAAGGTATGCATGGGATGGCGAGACATATAGGTCAATGTAAAAATTCTTACCGCAATACCATGGAAACCAAATATGAATAGAATGTGGTGATGGTGATAACATGTTAACAAATAAAGTAAACTGCAACACCATGTCAAGCAGTAAATATTGACACTGTAGTATGGTGGTGAACAATCACTCAAATACTAGAATTAATCTGTTGTCTTGTGGGAGTCCAAAGGGGTGTGTGTGGGGTGGCCATATTGCTAAACCTACCATACTGCTACACCGCAGTGATCTCAATATGATAGAGTGGTATGGTGGTGAACAATCACTCAACTGCTAGAATTAACCCATCATCCTTTGGGAGTCCAAAGGAGTGTGTGCGGGGTGGCGGTACTACTAACCCTACCATACCACTACCCTATAGTGATCTTGATATGATAGAGCGGTACTGCGGTACAAGTTGTCAAAGCATTTAAATCGTCAGAGGCAATGATTACACCTCTAAACATGAATCGTTTCATTTCCCAAGATAAAAGGCATGTATTCAAACTCAAAATATGGACAAATTATGAAATATTTTGCACAAATTGACATAATAGTGAGGTGACCAAGCTCAAAAACAAATATTACTTGGGAATCGATGACATTTTTGCAATCATTCACACAAATCAGCATACCAAAGGCAAGGGAGTTCAAGGGGGAAGAATCTACAACTATTATTTCCTTGGGTAAGTTCACATAAACCCTCTGTAGCAAGTGTATAAGAATTGAATCTGTTCCTACAAGTAGACACTTAAAGAAATCAAGTAGGAGTAAATTCTTCATCATGCCACCCAAAAGAAGTCAACTTGCGAGTAAAAAGGAAGAGTCCACAGTTTCTAAAACAAAGAAGAGGTCCCTGCAACAATCCATTTTAAATGTGTTATCTAATTTTGTAGAAAAAGGATTCAAAAATGTGTTTAAAGATACTTCTCATGGATGTAGAGACCCAATTATCCCTATCTCAAGGTGGGATCTATTTTGGTACTTCTATGAAAAAATGGATGACAAAATTCTAATTTCAAATCCTTGGACCTTTGATTTGGCCAAATTGATAGTCCCAAATATCCTCGTATATGTTGATTTTATTAAAGTATTGACACAACATTATCACCCGACTACCAAGATTGTAAGAATTCCAAATGGTTCACCGTTAGTGGTGCTGACTAAAGATGCAATTACGAAGTGTTTTATGTTAAACAAGCAAGCTATCACTAAGATTGACTTGGAAAAAAGTGAGGAGGATTATAGGAGATGAGAAAAACCTACACGAGTGATGAACTTCCTTTACACATGAAAAGGGGTGTAAATAATATGAGGATAATTATCTCCCCCTCCCAAATTGAGCCATTTTCCATAGAAGACTTCCAAGTATATTTCAAAAGAACTTATTTTTCTTTGTGCCAAGCGCTTGGAATAGATGTTGAAGAGAGGATGCCAATCCATCTCATGATGATGGCAATGAAGATACAAAATCCTGAAGTGAACGTTGAGTATGAATTTGGTGCTGAAATTAAGAAAGGGCTACATGAGGGATTTTTGCAAGTAAGAGAGAACTTAGCTCCCATCACTTTTAGGAAATACTCTTTGCTATGTCATTTAATATTGTACCAAAATAGAAATAGATGGACTAAAATAATATGTTTGGGAATAACTGATAATGAAGGGAATAGGTTGTTTGTACAAAACTGGTGTTACATCTAGGATAATAGATGTAAAAATAATTATTATGCAATATTTCATGATGGTTTCATAATAAAGGTCATGGATAATCTTGGTCATATTTCACCAAGATTTCCTAATAAAATTATGCAAGCATTAAGACCTTTAGTAATATTGAAGCTAGAGCAGGGACACACTCACAATTTTAGTCACTGGTTCTTCTTAGTAGACCAAACAGTAATAAGGGTCTATGGGTGTCCTCAAGCCCCACATTTTTTTACGTAAATTTGTTTCTATTCAAATTGATTTTTTAGAATTTATGTGGAAAATGTTATGGATGGAGCAGGATGTTATAAAAAAGATAGAAAAATGGGACATTCCTCCCTGAACTAACTAAATGTGAGGAGCTATCCATAGGGTCTGACACTCTTGAATAACGACAAAACTATTTGAAGATGAGGTGTTCATTGAATTCACAAGGAGAAAGGGTCTTTTATCTTGAAGGGAATATTAATTTTATAAAGCAGACACTTCTCACTAAATCTGGGATTACCCATGTAATGGATTACAAAGAAGATGTAATAATAAATTTCTTAACACCTCATGAAATTTTTTAGGGGAAGAGGAAGTGGGAAATCATAAAGATGCTCAAGCAAGAGAAGAAGAAAAGGGACACTAGATTCCAAGGATTCTATGTTGAAGAAGGGGATCCTATCAAAATGATGAACTTAATAATTGACAACTTTGAAAGATTATATGTTGAACCAGAAAATAAACTTGAGGGTTAGTCTTCAAAACCCTCCAAGTTGCCCATAAAACCAAGTGCTATTGTAATCACAAAGCCCCTACCATACACAACCATAATATAACCAAAAGAATCCCCTAAGAAACCAAGTCCTAAAAGGTAGAAGACACATGGAGTGCGCCCCCTTAGTGGCATATGAAATAAGTGGAGTAGGGGATAGTGAAGAGGTAGTTGATGTACTTTTGAATTTTAAAGATGATGAAGTTGATCAGCCACCGCCTAAGCTTGCAACTAATGCTCATAAACCAGAAGAAAGAGTGGATCTACATGGGCATAATGATCAAGAAGTGCATGATGGTCAACGAAAGGGTGATTGCTTCCCTTAGATTTATTAAATATGATGACTTTATTCAAACTACCAAATTTAAGGATTTTTGGCTTAAGATGAAAATGAAAGAATTTGAGGAGAGAATCCAAATTAATAAGATGAGAAATGAGGAGTCACAACATGACCAAATTGTTTCCCAAACTTTTGGAGAGCTCAAGATTAATGAAATTACTGTTAGCCCCCATGAAGCAAGAAAAATAGTCTTAGAAAGCAATATACTAATTATTCCTAGGATGGAGTTAAAAAAGATATTCTTATTGGATCAAGTAAGAATCCAAGAAGATCCCATGTTGGGTTTTTAATTAAACTCAGATGAGGGAATGAGTGGCACATGTTATAATCCATGAATTAAAACCCTAGCCTTTTGGACAAAGCAAAAAATAACAGAAAAACCAAGATTGCTTGATTTTGTACAAGAAATGGGAGGGATTTCCATGGTAAAGACACTTCAAGACACATTAGGATTGGAGGAAGCTACTATGAAAATTCACTCAACAATGTTTAATAGAGTTGTGATTAAAGATATGGAGCATAGATTGGCAAAATATGAGAAAGCACAAACTGATCTGAATGATGAAGTGAATAGGTTATTCATAGAAAATGTGAAATTGAAGGAGCACTTCAAGGGAGCAGGTCCTTCCCAAAGCAAAAAATTAATAGTATACCAGCCCCTTGCCATCCAGACTGATACAGGTGCAATCACCGTTGAACAAGTAAATGTGCTAAAACAAGAAATTGAGAAGTTGAAAAAGACTAATGAAGAAACAAAGGAGCAAAGAGACAAACTCTCATGGTATTAGAAAATATCTTGGACCATAGGGTTAAACAAATTGTGGATAAATTGGAAAATGTGTATGGATGTTATGTCTCCTTGTCACAAGCAGATGATCAGATAAAGGCCCATGTACCTATATTGGACCCCTTATTCAAGAAATGGCAACCTATACATGTCATACCTTAATAAATTTGTGTAGAATTTTACAAAGGAGTGTTGAGGCCCCCGTAGGTTTAAAGCCTATTGAGAAAATGGTTCTAATGGTCATAGATGAATTTCAATACATATCTACAGAAGACCAAAAGATCAAGGCAAGAATGGATTCATTTCACACACTAAAGCAGTGGTTTGTGCTTAAGATACTAAGGGATCAATGATCAATTGAAGGGATCCAAGGATTGGATAGATGAGTTTAGCGAAACTATTCCCAACTGCCTCACTAATTTACAAAAAAGATGGTGAGATAAATCTTCACTGCCTCAATTTAACCTTGGATGGAATAATTGAACTAGATGCTGGATACTCAAAATTCATCACAAATGGAAAAGGGTTATTAGACAGTAGATGGAAGAGCCACTTGGCCAACACATGAAAAATACAGGAGTACAAATGGCCCCTTGATTACATAGTGTACCAAAGGGAGTAGACATATCTAGCCCCCCTAGAAGAATAGGCCTTGCAGTGAAGTACCAAGCCTTGCAAATACTATCATGGAGAGAGGATCTTAACAGATTTGAATGATCACGGGCACCTTACGATAAGTAATGGACTTTCGTATCTTGTGAGTGCTCTGGACTTCAACATTTGATCATTTTTCTTCATTTCACATCTTTCATCGCTTTTATGTAATCCTATGTAAGCAACGATAATTAAAACTTTTTGATTTAAGTTAAAAGTGGGTAACTGAAAAGACACTTTTTGACATGCCAGTCAGGATTTTTTTTTGAAATGTATTGTAAAATCTTTTTGAAGATCAATAGAATGAAGTTATAATTGGTAGTCAAATTTTGGTTTCAATTTTTTGTTGAAGTGAATTAATGAATGCTATCTTGTTGTCTCTAGTTTGATCTTTCCTTGTTATTTAAATCAATATATCAAGGGCATATCTGGTTTATCAAAACACATTTGTTGTCAAACAATTTATTTTGTAGTACATTTTGGTGTCAAATCTTTGATAATTATGGTTAGTTTCATTACATTCAAATTCTGAATTCTAGGAAATTATATACAGTAAATAAATTGATGGTTTTTTGGATAGTGAAATTAGCTCTCTTAGAAATTAACAAAAATATCTTGTCTTGAAATATCTAGAAGGATTATTTTAATTAAAGAGGATTTTTTGTTACTTTTGTAACAATGATTAACAATGATTTTAGAGTGCAACTGTCTTGCTATTTTCATTCAAGATACAAGTCATCAAAGTCAAGCACATACCAAGAAGATGGTACTCTACTTCAAACCCTCAACCTCACTTAGTTTAGTCTGCATACATGGGGATATTAAGGAAGTTTCTAAACAATTAATATACATCATTTGTTGTTTGTGAAGGGGAATCCTGTGAGATCCAATATGGCAGTGGATCAATATCCAGTTTCTTAAGTAAAGATGATGTCACAGTTGGGAAACTTGTTGTGAAACATTAGGTTAGTAATTTTTGGATGTTAAGGCTTCCTAGTTGGATATCAAAGATATTTTCTCATCAACTTATTTTGGAATTTATGTATAAATGGATTCTTTCATGGTGCAGGTCTTTATTGAGACAACGTATGAACTAGGGTTGAAATTTTTACTGTCTAAGTTTGATGGCATTCTTGGGCTTGGTTTCCAAGAAATTTTTGTTAATAATGTTGTTCCAATCTGGTTAGTGTTGATAACCTTCATTCTATAATCTGAGTGTATCACCTTTCTTAAACTTTGAACACGGTTTTGAAATTAAGGGTTCAATATGCATATTCTAGGCCTATTTTGAACACTATGTTTAAGGCATTTGTTGACAAGGCTACAAATTTTTAATTGATTTATCTTTCTACTATGTTTGGATTTACTTTTGTAAACTTGTAATATGTACAATGCACTTTTATTCTTTCTAAATTGAGACTAATAGTAATTTTGTTGGTTGTATTGGGGCAGGACTTCATTCATGGTAGAAAAGGCAACACCTTATTGCTCATATGAGATGGTATGTTGCATATAAAGGAGGAAAGCTTCTAGGGTTATTCTTGACTGCATTGAAGGAAAGAGCTTCATACATGGGACACGATCAACACTCTCCTCCTTGGATTCTACACGTTACAACTTGCTCTAGGAAGATTTCTATACTAGTGGATTATTTATTCAAAAGCAAAGTGTGTCCATTGAGTGAAAACTCACGAATGCCCGGCTATTGAGAAATCATGATCGAGTAGCTTCAAAATGGTTGTTGAGGATTGGGACTTGTGAATTGGTAACCAAAAAGTATGGTGCTTCCAATGCCTTCTTTGATTGGTGTAATTTTTTTTTTGTTTCTTTTTTTAGTTTTGAAAACCTTTAATTTTTCCAAAAAAATTAAAAGAAAAAATTTAGATGACTGTACCTACAAAAAAAATTTGCACATGGGAATGTACAGCTTGTACAATAAAGCCATATGGATCCATACAAATGAACATATTTTTGGGATTTGTACAACCCCTAATTTTTTTTTTTTCTTGCAACTACTCGGATTTGAGCAATTTGACAAGTGTTCCTTAGGATTTTGATCATTCTCCAGACTCAATGACAATATCTATTTTGCTCCAAAAGGAGATGATTTTTTCTTGAAGTCTATATCTCTCAAAATTTAGATAGGAAGCCATTGGTCCGGAGCTTTGATACCATGTTGGAGTTGATGGTGAGCACCACAACTCCTTGAAATCACCTGCAACCAAAATTTCTATCACATACGAGAGATCAAAATAATGATTATGCTCGTGCAACCAAGAGAGAGTGATTGATCCAAAAAAGAAACTGTATGTGAAATGCATTAATCTAAATGAATTATTACAATCAAAGGTGAATGTTTATAAAAGAAAACATCAAACCCTAGATGAGGATTTGATTAGATTGTGACAAGTGTCTTAATCCTATAAAATGAGACAACTTGAGTGATAAATAACCCAATCTAATAATAAAAAAGAACTCCTAAGTTTAGCTTGAGTGAATAAAATAATAAGGGGGCTAATAATTAATTAATGATTAATTAAATATCAATTGATTATCCTAATTACTCCAACAAGCTAGAAATAACAAAAACTTGAAATCAATGAGAAGTTTTAAGAAATTTTTTAAAAATATTTAAAATTATTTAAAATTTTGAGGACAAAGTATTTTTACATTTTTTTTTGTATGATGACTATGTTGAGAGGCAAAAATTTATTACCCTCTAAAACCAAGAAGAAAGGAACCCTTTGGAATAGGAATAAGCTTTTACAAATAATATATCAAAAAATCTTCACATTTTGTTTCAGATTTGGAGAACAAAGTCTCTTTACAACTTCTATGTCTAATGGTTATGTTGAGAGGAAAAAACATATAACCCTCTAGAAACAAGAAGGAAGGGACCATTTGGAATAGGAGTAGTTTTGTATATATAGTATTTTATTCCTCCTAACTAACTTGGAACTACTTTATACCAAATATCTTATTAATAATTATAGAAAATTTAAATACAATAGCCAAGCTCACAAATAAACATATATCTCTTAAATCATTAAAATAAATTAATTTTAGACATTAAAATGAAGTCTCTGTTGAAATTTGATATTTGTGTGTGATTTTTATAGAAGCTCTCTTACAAATGCTAAAATAATTATTTGAAATGCATAAAGTGTTGATTGGTAGGACATTATCTTGACTCCCATCTAGTTGTAACATGTTCTAAAAAATTGAGGCTTCATATTATCTTCATTCCATTTTAGACTAACTTTGAAGCAACTTTTATCAACATTGCAAGGATTGATTACATAGGAAACCTTGATTGTCAATAATAAAAATTGATGCAAGAGCATGTAGGGTGTAAGAGCAATCTTGCATCACCCAAAAAAGTGTCATTTCTTTTCAATAAGGGCTAAATTTGGTAGGGTTACTATTTTTAGTAAGTTTTCATTTATGCACGGTTGGGCATGAAATCTTACAAAGACCTTTGAAATGGTAAATTGAAGCCAATGGCAAAGAAATCACTTCAATATCATTTGTTATTTGAGAGATATTAAAATTTCAATTTCCGAAAATCTTGTCAAAATATTCCAAGTCAATTTTGAGGCACTTGGAGGCTGCAGATGGGCCTGAAAATTAGTGGAAAACGAAATTGGTCTACCTGTTGATATCCTTTTTTGGGGATGTGGCTTCTCAAGATCTTTTCGAAAAGGTATTATAATTAAAATTTTGTTGGTCAGATTGAAAGTCATGACCCCACGAAGTTGTACTACCAAAATTAATAAAATTTCAAAATATCTTCTTGAGGAAGTTACACTTTCTAGAAGATTCTAGGGTAGTTACACCTTCCAAATAAAGGATGTGAATGGGGGTTACAGAGGGGAGGGGAGAACATAGTGGATTGTGGCTTTGATTTGCACATTTGCAGATTTATGTAATTAATCAGAACACTCACATGTGATAGCAATTGTAATGTTGTAATTTCTTTTTCATTTAAGTGATAATATAAAATCTTTGCTTCCTTCTTGCATATTGTTTATGCAATTCTCTATTGTTGTTGTGAGTTTTAGATTGTAAGGGGAGTAGCCTTCATAAAAAATAAAATAGTATTTTGATACATAGGAATTGCTTAGGATATAGTTGTCCATTTCTTTTATGTAAGGAGTTACTCACATTAAAGCTCTTGAACATTATTAGCTAAAGTGATTGCATATATGGCTAGATTTTTTATTAAACCATTTGATAGTTGATGTATCATCTACACTCTTTTTTATTTCTAACTCATTCTTTTCATTTAGTTGAAGGGAGACCATCAAAATGTATAGTATATATGTCAAAAGGGAGTTGTTTCCCATTCACTTAGATAAAACCACCAAAGATTCTTCATTTATTTGGGAATCTCATAAGTTGCATTCAAAGCAAGAGATTTTTTTGTTGGTTCTTGCATCAAATTAAAAAATCCTTTTGATCTCAACAACTTTTAAGCCTAAGAGCCTAGATTAGGTATTGATATGAATTACTCTGTATGAGTTCAAGTAAAATCCAAGTTGTTATATTCAAGACAACCACCATTTTATGAATTCTAAATGACATTAGATATAAACCTCTACACAACCTGAAGTTACCTCATACACAACTCTAGTTATAGATTTAGCATAATCAATTATTTGGTGAAACAATAAGCTAAAGAATTTATAGATCCTTTCCATCTATATATAGGTATAAGTAGGGCAAGGGAAACTGTTAAATGACATGTCATTATTAGAACCAAAACTCACTTCTATCATTATAAATCCTTGCAATAAACTCTTAAAATAGAGAATTAACAAGTATTGAAGACTCCAATCCATTTCCATGTGACATGTGCTTAGCATTAGACATATTGGTATAGGCAATATTGTAAAGGCTTTCACAAAACAATGACCTTATTTGAACATTCCTCTATAAATGTATAGATTATTGATATGGCTATTTGTTTGTTATTTCAATCATGTGTTTATTATTATTACTAAAGGGAACTTCTATTTTATTGAGGACATTAGTATTTATTGTTGTAATGTTCTTTGTTTTAGAGTGTAGCCCAATTTGAATTCTAAATGTGTGACTATTTCCACCCACCTATTTTTTAAATATGTATAGTAACACTATTTTATAAATGATAATATAGACAATCATGTGTTTATTATTATTACTAAAGGGAACTTCTATTTTATTGAGGACATTAGTATTTATTGTTGTAATGTTCTTTGTTTTAGAGTGTAGCCTGATTTGAATTCTAAATGTGTGACTATTTCCACCCACCTATTTTTTAAATATGTGTAACACTATTTTATAAATGATAATATAGACATTATTCATAAAGAAAAATACATTCTTCCAATAAAATAATCTAAAATATCTTGTTGATTCATTGTTATCATTACTTTGACCTTCAAAACATTGAGATGGTGATAATCTGAAGTTTGTAGGCCATGCTGACCTCGAGTAGAAATAGATAATGCAAGACTAGTTCCTTGTTGATGACTATTCTTAGATCCATTAATGGGCGCCCATCTAGCACAAGCCTGCCCAAAATTTGATGAATTCCCAACATTGTAAATTGGCTGTGATTCGTGACGTACATTTTGGAATAAGTTTTATGATATCAAGTTACTAGCGAAATTTAGAAGCTTCTTTTTAAACATTCACTATGTTATTAGGAGATTTAACAAAGGGCTATGAAGGACTCTTGAGGAGGAGGACGTTAACTATCATCAGCTTGTTTCCATGGTCTAGTTAGACGTAATTCTTTAATGAGACTTCATAATAAATTTTGGATAAATACAAAGTCGATATCCTTCCACTCATATTAAAGTGGGCTCAATAGATAATATCAGTCACCTAGTGAACTAGGTTCGAATCTAGCTCCTGCATATCATGTTCACCTAGTAGTCCAAAACACTGCATTACTTGAGCCATTTTGACAAATGTTTCACGTATCTGCTCTCATATTTGGCAAGGATCATATATGTTATTATGTACAACCACATGTCGTGAGAACTCAAACTCAAACTTGCTGATCACATGTATAATGTCATTTCAACAAATATATTTTATCCATAAACTGAATCACTGTATTTCACGAGATGGCGTCTCTTGGGGCAATCTATCAAACAACCCGTGTGCTCTGTCTAGAATATTTCCAACAAAAATACATGACAAAAACCCCTTTTTTATTATGCTTTGATGGATGTCCATTACTTGTCTCAAATGCTTTGATTTGGTGCAGATGATGGATTTCGGATTCAAGAGAATAGACCTCTCAACTGAAAAAGATGTCCCAAGAATGGACTGAAACAACAAAACCAGTTGTCACTTGCAGTTGCTTGAAAGTTTCTAAAGCCTTTCCATAAATGAGTTTTGCATGTGTGTTAGCTTTTCTAACCATGTTGGGAACTTCGTTGTTCTCAGGAACCACCATTTTCTTTCATTGATGTCTCGATGGACAGTTAGAATTGGTTAGGAATAATCTAACCGACTTTCCCGTCAAAAGCTGGATCAAGTATAAGAGCATTGCAACATCACCATAGTGTGCTTTTTGTTTTCTTCTAGTAGAGAACTACCTTCTTTGTCAAAATTACAACAATAGAGAAAGCTTCAAAGATGTTACAATCCAACTAATACATTATTCAATCTTTTCACCGAGGAAAATGAAAAAAATTGATTGAACTTGTAGCCATCCCCTTCAAAGTAAATTAAGATGTAATAAATGTAGAAATAGACTAAGAGTTCCATCAGAAGTTTCACAAAAAGTGTTGTATAAGTAAACACAACAAATCTAGTTATATGAATAAAGATGTTACAAGTTGGACTACTTCTTATTGAAAATAGTTAATAAATCTAAGAGTGCAAGCTAGGTGCTCGAAATTAAAGGTGAGATGCAGTGTTTGGGATAACATCTAATACAAATTTGATTGTATGTATAATTTCATGGACACAAATCTTCATAAGGTTGAAATCTTCATGTATGACATCAAAATTGTTGGATTTTCTAATTTTGACCTACTCTTTCTTGTTTGTTTGAAATCCTCTTTGGAATTTGATATTCTCCTTCCAAGTGTTTCCCACCTAAAACATTAAATGTTGTTTTGTTAATTTTTTTTGAAAAAGATCAATATATCTTTCATGCTGGTTGTTATATTTATGAGTTTGTGTGTGTGAATGGGAAAATAAGGTGAATAACTTTAAAGATGAAAAAGGAGAAGGAAATGCGGCAACAATAGGGGTTAATGTTGAATGAACAAAGGAAGGAAAGGGAGTACAATAGCAGTATTGTTTGTGGTATGGGTAGAGATGAGAAGGAGAAGTAGAGAATAGGGAAGAAAAAGAATGCAAAAAGAATAGTAGATGTAAGGAACATTATAGTAGCTTTGGTATTTATTTTACAAATAATTTTTATTTTTTTTTAATATAAACCCTATTTTATTTTTTGGCTCAGCTTGTATTCCCCCAATCTTCATCTTCTTTGTGTTCTTTTTGTTATTTCCTTTGTCCAACAAAGTGGAATCAAACTTGGAGCTCTACATTTTATTGTGTATCATGAGTCTTTCTCCAAATTTAAAGCATGGCTATAAATAATAGTAAGATTTGGCAATAGCCACATACATTTGATGGATAAATCTATGATGTATGGAATAAGAAGATGAAGACTATAATTGTAGCTAATTATGATTTGTGGGAGCTTGTGGTTAGTGGAATCATAAATTCAACTGACCAAATAGACTATGCAACATTGACAATTTTCCAAAAGATCTAGTTAAAGGAGATCAAAAGGAAAGATGCAAAATTCATGTTTAATTGAAACTTGCAAATGATAGAATCCTTGTTCCCTAGAATAAAAAATACTAATACTCAAATGAGGCTTAAGAAATTATTTAAAACTCCTACAAAGGGACTAACAAGGTGAGGTTAGTCAAACTCTAATTTCTTAAGAGAATTTGAAACCCTTCAAATGAATGATGGTGATTCCATTTTAGAATTAGTTAAGTATTAACCTGGAAGCTATGGAAGATCAAAGGGTCATTTAGAATTTAATTAGGAGATTTCCCTTAAGGTTTCACCCTTTTCCATTACAATTGAAGCGGCTAAATTTCTTTTAAACATGACAGTCCAGGATGGGTTAATGGGTTGACTACAAACCCATGTGTAGTAGTTAAATAGATAAAAAAATTCCCTAGACTAATCCTTTAAGATCAAAATAATATGAGAAGTAGGGGGAGAGGAAGAGACAACATAGGTAGAAATCTAAGAGGTAGAGGAAGAAACTACTCTATAAAAGTAAGCTCAAATAGCCAAGAGGGAACAAGAAACTAATAACTAGATTCCCAAGAAAAAAAAATTAGTACCTCAAACTAAATGTGTGATAAAAGTATTCTTTAGTGTTAGTATTGTCAAAAGTATGACCATTTTGCAAGTAAATAAAAATAATAATCATAAATAATTAAAAAAAAATTAAATGTAGCCAATGAAAAGCTAGTGGAACATGAACAACTACTAAACACACCATTATGTGTAACTTTGTTGAGTAGAGAAACACTAAGGTTTGGTATTTGGATAGCATCTTTAGTAACCACATGAGTGGCATTATATTTTTTCCTCCATTGAAAAAGACATTCAATCTAATATTAATATGGAAAATAGTGAAAAAAACTAATCATGGGTAGAGGCTCTATTATCACTCATACCAAGCATGATGACATAAGAGTGGTCTAGGTTATCATATTATACCTCAAGGATAAAACATGTTCTTTTTATTATTAGACAACTAGTCTAAA
Source organism: Sequoia sempervirens (assembly GCA_007258455.2). Classification (NCBI taxonomy): domain Eukaryota; kingdom Viridiplantae; phylum Streptophyta; class Pinopsida; order Cupressales; family Cupressaceae; genus Sequoia; species Sequoia sempervirens. The sequence goes on from VDFB02086081.1 coordinate 407,121,112, forward strand.
ACAGATATAAAATCGTAAAGGAAAATGGGGAGTTTGTAATATTTGATAAGGATGAGAGAAAGAGAAAAAATGTAACAATCCAAACATGACAAGACACTAAATGTTTCCCCTTATAATGAAAACTAATTTATTGGTGTAGTTTGAAAAATAGTACTCCCAAACACGAGAAATATAAGTGTCAGTAGTTAGCCTTCAAGATAATCATTAGTGACCCATCCAAACTTTAGCATGTCAGATATGGGCATTTAGGTTATAATGTTTTATTACATAATAAAGATATGGTTAGGGGTGACCATAAATTGTATATCTTGATAGAAAATGGGTAGCTTATATCTTAGGAAAACAACATATAGATCCCTTTCAATCAAGGATGTCTACTCTAGGGAAAAAGAACCATTATAGTGTTATTAGATTTCCACAATCCATATCATCAATGTTTTAGAGTTCTGGATTTTATTGGGAAAAAGGACCATTATAGTGCTATTAGATTTCTGGATTGGATTTGACACACAATCAAATCCAGAAATCTACAACATTAAGCACCATTATAGTTAGTGCACTTAGATTTGCTTGGCCCTATACAAACTCTCACTCTATCCAAGAATTAATACTTCATTAACTTCATATATGATTAAATTAGGAATATGGTTTTATTTCATGAAACAAAAATCCAAAGCCTTCAATAAATTTATGTGGTTCAAGGCCTTTTTGAGAAAAAACATGAAAATCTATCAAAGTCCTTAGAATTGATAAAGGGAGTGAATATGTCTCTAAGGAATTTCTATTTTTTTCAAGGATGAAGGAATTGAGAAATAATTCATATTGATATATAATCCACAACAAAATTGAGTTTTTGAAAGGAATAATAGGACCATCCAAGAGATGGATACAATTATTGTTAGTCAGAAAATAGGGGAATGAAGACATCGACTAGAAAAACATACTACGTCATAGTGTAAAACACTTGCAAAGCATAATATTGTAAAGATATCATCTAGACTAGGGTTATCATTGATGGGTCATGTCCCATCTCATAGATATGTGTATAAAAGAAGATATGAATGATAGAGTATAAGAGAATGATATAATATATGTGTGTGTAATAGATAAGGAGAATTATTTGTATAAATAGATTAATGTATGGAAGGAAATATGTATAGAGATTAGATAAGAGTAAAGAAAGAGTATAGGGGAAGATATTACAATGTATTATTTTTTATCTGATTAATACAATGGATGTCAAAATTATATCTATAATGTTATCTGTTATTTTGTGAATGTATATGTATTTAATAGCATGTCAGACTCTATTAGTGTTTACCATTATATGACTGATTTTGAGGTATAAACTACAAAATATAAAAATTACTTGGGGATGAGAACTACAGTTTGTGTTACCCCAAATTTCTTTCTAACATTTGTTCCATTGTTAGGACCCTGCTTAGGTGATATAAAGGATAGTAACACCTAAAATTTTAAAAATTTAGAGTTAGAAATAAGGGAAGAAAAGAAAACCAATAAAGATATAAGATTTGTGAAACCTTCTTCTTTGTGCTTACCATGTGAGAGGGGGTTGGGCACCAAGGGGGTGGAGAATAGAATGGGGAGAGATTCAAGAAGGGATCTTCGAAGAGATTTGACTTCTAAGAAAGATACCAAATAGCTACCTTGGTAAATAGTAAAAGGATTGATGAAACTTTGGATCAATCACACCCATGGTAAAACGAGATAAGAAAACTACAAAATATATTAGAGAGAAAATTGATTTAGTACGAAAAATAACATGACAAGCTCAAATGGAGAAGAAAAGAGGTAAAAAAAGAGGATTGAAAGAGAATAAAGACATCAGAGAAGAATGGAGATTACAAAAATAATGAGAATTGAGCATGCCAATAGGGGTGTTGTTGAGCACACCAAAGGAGGTGCTACTAAAGAAAAGACAAGAATAATGGAAAACTCCAAGAAGATCATAATTATGTTGGGAAAAAGAAGAAATAATGCTAACTAATATAAGGAAGGAAATTATAGACTATGGGGGATCTAAAATTTTGCTATTAGAATCTTACAATAATATAGAAACCTCATTACTACCACAACCTTTTAAAAGTATTAGACCGGATCTATCAAACATAACTATTAACCTAGAGGATAAATTTATGGAAGTTTTGAAGAACCCAGAGAAGACTCCATTGATTCAAGAGGAATATTTAGAAGGATTATTCAATAGAAGAATAAGAAAATTAAAAGAGTAGGGTATGTGCAGGATCATGATGGGCCAAAAAGTGGCGATATGATGGGTATGTGTAGGGTATGTGGTTGATGACTTTTTTTTTACCCAAAATTGATGAAACAAAAAGGGTTTTTAAAGGAGATTCTTAGATTTCCACCAATATAAATTATGATTTAATTTGAATTTAATAAATAATTATTATTCATTTTCTATTTGAATTATGACTAAAGTCCTAATTGATAGAATTGAAAAACATCTATAGCTTTCAAATGGTATCACATTTTTGAATCTGAAACATGCATCACATTCTATGCATACTATAGGATTAAAAAGAAGAATTTCATGAAGTTTTGACCAAGTTAAGGTGGTAGACATACGAGTTTTATATTTTTAAAAGTTGTAATAAAAAAATCATAATTAATTATTTACTTGGAAAAAATTTATAAAAAATATGCATCACATCGGGACATGAGTCCTCTACTTATATCTAAAATTTTGTAAAAAAATATTATCATTTTATTGTGGTTAGGGTGGTTAGGGACACCTACTTCTTAATTTTCCAAAATTTAAGTACTCTGCATTGAAATTTCAAATTTTCACCAAATAATTTAAAAAAATAAACCTAGTAGTTTAGAAACTACATTCAATTTGCTACAAATTCTATTCTTACATATTTTTGAAATAATATAGATAACTTATTCAAATTTTTACGTCAAGTTGCCTAACTCTGATTTTTCTAAATTTTTCGCCACTTAAGGGCCTATTTTTTCCATGATGATCCTACACATACCCATTATATAAGGAAATGTAAAGAATAATTTGGCAAAGAGTTATGTTTACAACCAAATAAAATGACATTAACAAATAAGAAAATGAAAAATATATTTGGAAGAGTCACAACACCTTGACCAGGATCCATCCCCTCGGCCATATAAGAGTCGAAGAATTTTATAAGGAGATATTGCAAGACAGGAAAACAAGAGAAGGAAAATAAGTAGCCTAGGAAGAAATACTTGGAAAAGAGTTTTGATATAAAAATCGCAAGAGAGAAAGGTAGAGAGAAAAAACCTTATACTGCTAGAAAGATAAAGAAAGAGAGAAGAAAAACCTAATCCACAAAATCAAAAAGTTGGAATTAGAGAAAGAAAAGATAATATGGAATCCATAATCAAGATTCCAATATTTGGAAAATATACAACAAAAGCCACAAAACACATATTCTTGCTAGCATCCCTATGGGAAAGGTAGGATATATATGAAGAGAAGTCAAAATTACTTAACTTTGTATCATCACTCAGAAGACCTATCCCAAACATGGAAAAAGCTAGAATGAGGTACAACAAGATATCTTGGATAACTTTGACACGCCAAACATTCCAACAGAAAGTGTAAGTAAAATGAGAAAACTAATATAGAGGGAAGATGAATCAATAAAAGAATATGATGAAAGATTCAAATAAGTTTTTTGCAAGATGAAAGAACATTAACAAAAAGACAAAAGATAGAATGGTTCCTTTTTGGACTGCAAAAGACATAAGAGCAACTTTGGATAGGAAAATATTCAATACTTATATGGACTTAATCACCATGACATACCAGGTGATTGAAGCCCAAACATGGCGTAGACCTCAAAAGGATGACATGAAGGAGAACATTGAGAATTTACAACTTGTGGTAGAACAACTAATAATACATAATTCAATAATAGCAAGAGGATAAACAAAGAAAACCAAAGAAATATGGTGTACATATTCCTCATAAAAAGGCCATGTTCGGAATGACTATCCAAAAGCTCAAAGAGAGAGAACCACTACTGCACTACATGTCATTCGATTAAAGATAGTTCTGGCCAAAACTAACTTAATATATTATGGGACATGCCAAGAATGGGAGAGTCACATAATAGAGGATTGTCCTACCAACCAATTCCAGATCCAGAACACACATAATTATCTTCACCCTAGATGTTCGATGAGCCAAAAATATAATACAAACATAGATAGGAACATGGAATATGTCAAAGGATTAGAAAAATGACCTCTATACAATGCAAGATATAGGTAGCTACCATGGAGGGATAATGGAAATGCATATGCATTACAAAATAACCCACCACAAGACTATAATTAGGAGATAATAGATAAGCCAATTACAAAGGAGGAAGAGGATGTGATAGAAGAAACGACTAGAGGAATGATGCAACCTATTAAAAATATGGGAAAATAGGTCATTATGCTATAGAATGTTGGCTAGAAAAGAAGAGAAAATTCCCCTTTTATAGAGATGATTCTCGTGATATATTCCAATGTGACAAAGCACAATAGTATTATCAAAACACAACATAGTCAAGAAGTGATGAATTACAAGAAAATAAAGGACAAAGAGTGATAATATTAGTACCACAAGGAGTGAAAAGCTTCCAAATAATAGATAAATGGTCCTCAAACACAATAATAAAGTTAAGCATGTGATGATTGATCTAGGGGTAGACCTCAATATTATTTTGACAACTAGTTGGGAGAAACTAGGCAAACCTAAGCTCATTAGGACACCTATAAACATCAGTTTGGCCAATGGTTGGGGAATAGAAACCATAGAAACATGGAAAAACATAGAAGTAAACATTAAAGGGATTAGAAAAATTGTTAACTTTCAAGTTGTAGAGATGAAGGAGCCTTTCAAAACTTTTAAAGCACTACTGGGACTAAAATGGTTGTAAATTCCAATGGCATAGTAGACTCTAGGAAGGAAGAATTTTCTTTGGAAAATGATAATAAAATAGTACACATCCCACTAGAAGAAAGAAAAGATATAACATATATAGAGGAAGTTACACAAGATAGAGAAGAAGAAGCTCCTTGGAACCTATAATCTATTTCAAGGTTGCCCATCGTGGAAGAAGAGGAGGATCCTAATATTTTTATATAGATTGAATTAGAGCGTGATAATGGCAGTACCAATAGTGATGATGTTTGACAAGCATCGCTACAAGAAGAACATGAATTAATTGTTGAACACACCTGGATACTGAGAGAGGGGTGATAAGTATCTACAAAAACTTAAACCCTTCAGATCTTAAACCCTTCTGCAACATGTAAATTTAGATTTTTAATAGGATCAACAACTTATATATAGATCAAAAATTCTTAATCAAATTAGTAGCAATGAAAGATAAGGAAATGAATGCACATGCACAAGATAACACCATATTTACGTGAAAAACCCAAGAAGGGGAAAACCATGGTGAGATATCTCAAAATATAGGAAGCTCATTGCTTACAATTTGTTTTAAGGATCACTACCTATGGACTTGCAAGATAAGGCACATGACCTTAAAGGGAAAGATACAAAGGATGTGTAGTACTGAGGTACACAACCCTAGGGAAAGATACAAATTACAAGGACCTACTGAAGAGACTAATTGTCTAATAGCATGATACATGGAGATTTTAAATTATAACATATGTCAACAATACACTCTGCTAACTGAGGCATTAAATCTCATCTTATCTTTATTTTCATAACTCACTTTAACAATACATACTCACACACTAGATCTCTCTCACTCAACTTGCAACTAAAATTTTCTTTCATTTATATACTTTGCAAGTTCTCAAAACATCAATTAGGTTGGCCAGAATAGAAGATAAGCAATAACATCAACAAGTCAGCCACAAAAACATAATATGGTCCTATCCAAGAGATAGAGAGGACCAAATAAAAATTTATTACATTTTTCAATGTGATCCCAAACATCTCATATGTCGGTGAACATCAACCCAAGTTGGAAACAAGGAAATGTGTAGATGAAACATGTAGCATAATACCATTCATCCCAAAAACACATCTTTAACTGAAATTACTTAATGCAATTCTCAATAAGATAGATTAGGACCCAAATACATCTTAACACAACCTCAAATGCTAGCGCAGACCCCCAAGAACCTAGCACAAGCAAAAAAACAAGCCCTATTAGCTAGACATCCATAATTTTGTCAAAAACCAACTCAAAACATAATGCAACACCAAAGAAACAAAACATTGATGTATGGATCAAAAAGAGATGTTTCATGAACATCCAACAACACTGGACTAGATACTTATTTCACACTGTCATACCATAAATAGCCATCACAAACCAAACAAAACTAGAATACTTCATTCCAAAACTATAAAATAGACAAGCATGAGATAGAGACATTCAGCAACATCTCTCCAACTTCAGCATTACTTCTAATCATCTTAATATATCATCATGATATCATCTCTATTGTCAGAAACCATACATAATACAACTCTAATTGTCATTAAACAAGGGATGGCATCCAACCATGAATATCAACCACTCATCCAAACAAGGCATGGCATCCAACCATAAACATCAACAAATCCATTGTTAGAACAACATTAATGGCAACCCTAACCAAATATTGACATTAATGATTACCAATACAAAACATGTGTGCAACAATCTCATAAACACATGTGCCAAAATCTTCCCAAGTGTTGACATCAATGATAATCAATGTCAAAAATTTGCCCCTTTGGAATTGATGGCAACATGCACCTACACATTCTCCCCCTTTGACATCAAGGAAAAAGGGAAAAAATATCTTCATTTTAATCAATAGTGCATTCTCCCCCTTTGACCAACAACACTTCTTCAAACAACTATACATGCTCTCCCTATCAGCAACAACCAACCAACTACCCACTCCTCCTGAGAGGTAGCACACATCAATCTAGGAGAAAAGGATATGACATGAATTTATCCCCCTGGATAGATGCACCATCTATGAATCTAGTTAGAAAAATGAGGCGCAATAACTCCTAAATTCTACTAGAGATACTCAAACGTATCCTTTGAAAGTGCCTTAGTGAAGATGTTTGCAATTTGATCCTTAGTAGGCACATACTCCAATCTGACTTCTTGCTTTGCAATCTTCTCCCTTAGAAAGTGATACTGGATTGAAAAAAGGTGGATGAGATCAAGGATGCTTATCTACTTTAAATAAATCTTAAATAATCAAAATAATGTTACAAATATTTTTAAAATTTTATGAAGAATAAAAAATATTTTTTATTTCAATTTTTTTTGGTTAAATTATTGTTTAATTCTCAATTTCTTTTGATAACAATTATTTTATTAAGAAAATATTTTTCATATGTTGTAACTCCATATGTTACTAGCATATCTATTTGTAGAAAATTTTACTGAAAGATATCATTTACAAGGTACGATATTCATTAATGTCTTTGATCTATATTTTCTAAAAAATAGGTAGCACTTTGAGAATGATATCTTTCATTTCTTTTACATAGAGTCTTCTAAATATACATATTCTATTTTAACTATAAAGATATCAAAATTTAAAACATATATTTTTGCTTACAAATTAAACTATTAAAATGTAGCACACAAGTACATAATATTTATAATACTTTTCAGAATTTAAACAAAGCAAAAACATTTACCAAATCAAGAAATATGATAATTTTTCTAAAAGTAATTAAAAAATATACACATATACATTTATGATTTTAAAAATAAAATAAAAATACTAATATTTATGATATCTCTAAAAATATAATAGATATTTAAGATAAAAATATAGGATTTTTATTTATTTATTTGAGATTATATAAACCAAAACACTATAAAAATGAATTCATCATTGTGGCTTTATTTTTTCAAAGTAATGTTAAAAGTCAATAGTGATATACATGAAAATCCATAATAATTGATTGTATGTTCATATGTAATATTCATCAGGGTAGAGTGAATGTCAATAAACTATAGTTTCATATTTTAAGGGATAGTTATGATATGCACGTCTTTGAAAAATAAGATTCTCTAAGGAATTGTCTTCGTCAAATCTTCTCCAAAATATATGATGGTCCCAATGGCTTTGAAATTTCCTTCCTTGTTCATAATTATTTCCATACACTATTCCACCAAATCCTATTCTTGTTCCATTCCATTTAAATTCTAGGGCTATCTATATATCCCCTTTAGAGGTTCCCTTATCCGATGACCTTGACTATGGTTGGAAAGAGATCTACATGACCTTTTTTTTTCATGTATTGTTTTAATATTATTTTGTTTAATAGTTTAATAATTAATCATAAAGTGAAAAATAATAAATTGAATATTTTGATTACAAAAATGTAAAAGAGAAAATAATCACAAGTTAATTATTAGTAATATGAGAATAATTGTAAAGAGTTCAATTTCATTTAGAAGTGGAAGAGACTAGATTTATTGGGATTTAAAAAGAGATCAATTTAATTATTTTTCATAAATTCTATTTAATTTTTATTGGTTTAATGGTCAAACAATCAATAACAAAATGGAAAAAAATAAATTAGATATTGTAATTAAAAAGAAGATACAAATAGAAAAATACTCATGTGATAAATACTATTAAATGATAATAATATTAGTAATATGAAAATAATTTTAAAGAGTTGAATTTCATTTAAAAGTGGAAGAGACATTATTCATTTAAATATAAAAGACATTTATTTAATCATTTTCCATGTATTTTATTTAGATATTATTCAATTTACTAATAAAATAATTAATAACAATTGTACACTTTTATCTATATTAAGAAATGGAAATTGTGGTGTGATAGTTCATATAAAAAGAAAAAAATATTGATTTAATATGAAGCTGAGCAAGAATCTCTAAGTCTGGGGAATAAAGAATATTGCTTTATAGAGGAGACAACACTTAAGGGGCCTCCTAGGAATCAACATCTTTCTTATGCGGTTCTCCATTAAAATTTTATAGGTTAAACAAGAAAGATAATCTTATATTGAGGCACGTAGATCCCTATCCTATAGTTCTCCATATTTTTCTTGTATATTAATTTATAAACTTTCTTTAAGGGGATTTTTAATTTCATTTATGGCTCCTACTTCTAAGTCTTTCTGGTCAATATATTATTTCTATGAGGAATGGAAGAAATCTCGACCCATTAGATTACCAGCAGTCATATGAGTTTTGAGATGTTTCTATGCTTCTTCTTCCCTAATTGATACTAGTATCATATGAATTTTAAAATATTTCTATCCTCCTCCTTCCTTAACTAATATTAGTAAGTTCTAATAAATAAATGAGTTTGTCATAAGGCCAAAAGTAATGTATAGGGGTTAGTTTTAAATATAATCTAAGTTGATTTTGTTTAATTAAAAGATGATAAGTTTTTTTTTTTTTATAAATATGAGATGTAAAATTGCAATTAATTATTTGATTAGGATAAAGTGTTTGGGTGATTTCAATAGTTTTAATAAAGTTATTTTATTATTTTTTTATATTAAATTCTCACAAATAACTTTAATGAGCTATCATTATCATAATCTTGTAAAGAAATAAATGGATATTTAAATTAAAATTAGATTTAATGAATATAACTAGTAGAGTATAATTAGTTTAATTTAAAAGTGTAATAGATTATGGAATAGAAACTTGAAATTTAAGAATAAGTAGAAATGAGAACATTATTTGATATTGGTGGTTAATAGATAAATAATAATAAACAATTATGACTTTTTAAATGTGTTAGAAGTCAAATGATGAAATTTGAACTCTCATTAATAGAATTTTGATATATTATAATTTTAAGCCCAAAAAATTAACTAATCATATCCATAATGAAAATGAACGATATGAATGCAATTGAACATAAACTTATAAATAATAATTTAGTAGTTCATAGTTTCTTGAGTTTCACTTTCCTTGATATTGATATCCAAGCTATGTAAATACAAGAAATATTTATAAACACCCTTGAGGATTCTATCATATCACAAGGTTTATGTTCTCTTGGTTAACACACTTAGATGGACTAGTTTTATGGATCTAAGCCTTCAAGGGTCAATGGTCAAGGATGACAAGAAATCATGCAATGGATCTATAGAGTGAATCGATTTTTTATTGTGTGATAAACTAATTTTACCTCATTTCATAAATTAAAATATAGATGTGTTCAACAAGTCCTATAATAATTTTAAATTAATGTCTTTCAATAAAATATCTAAACATACTATTAGTGTAGGTTTTTATTTAAATTAATTGCATGTTTCTTATAAATTTTTATATATTTCTTAGGTTGTTAGGAGTGAACCATTTATTAGGGTTGATGGAATATTGCATGAACGTAACTCATGCCTATTTTTAGTAGTTGGTGTGTATAAATAGAAATGAAACCAAAATGCAGATTAAAATTATTAAATTAAAGTCTACTTCAAATCTAACAAACACTCTAGTGTAAACAAGAAATTATAAAAGATAAATGGCTCCAAGATTTTATGTTAGAAGGTATGTGGTTGCTCTTAATGAAAACAAAATGATAAGTTCACCAAGTTTACATATTTTTAAAAATGGTTTAGGAATGGATAGATTTATAGGTTTGAGATTAGATTGATCAATGGAGAGATCAAAGATTGAAGTTAAGTTGATTAAGTAGTTGTGAGATGGAGGGTGGGGATAAAAAGAGGATTTTTGTAATTTTTTTAATGAATATTTGGGTGTTGGTTATTTAGTTATGAGATGGAGGGTGCAGATAAAAAGCCCAGATTCTATTATTTTTAAAATAACTTTAAGGTGTAAAAGGTGTGATTTAATAAATATAATTTATTAAATCATGTGAGACAAAAATTGGAATAATTAATCATTTATGATCAAACTAGCTCCTTACCTCTAAGATTAGAGCATGTTTAGGAACCCAAACTACATGTCTAGGTGTCACCAAAGTGTCATATTACCACTAAATTTTAATAGTATCCTACTAATGTTTAATTGTACATTGAAGTGGAAATTTTCCACTATAGTCTAATAGAGGTTGCAAAAGTAATGTTATGTTATATTGAGATGTTGTTATATGCTATTAAAGTGCCAAATTATTATTGAAGTGAAAATACTATCAAAGTTTAATCTTATTTTCGAGGTCTCCTAGTGGTTGTCAAAGACTAGTTATTTCCAAATATTCTCCCAAACTTTAAAACTATTGTACATTAAACGCAAGTCTTAGCCTTAAGGTGAAATATAGCTCTAACACAAGCTCATGGCCATATGAGATGATTGTTTCTATAAGAAAAGGTTAATTGCTAGCCAATTCTATGAAGGTGGAAAAATCATAGACATTAGAAAAAATATCTCCATACAAAAGGCACCTCATCCTAGCATAAAAAATCATGAGTATGTCAAGGATAAAGGGATCAAAAGCCACAAAAGATATGGACATATCAAAATAGAAAATATATGCATATAAATTAGCTAAAGGAAAGAAGTTATGAGTAGAAATGATGAAGTATCCAAGGGTGGGTTTGTAGACTCAAATAGTTATACCACTATGTATTCTCATACCCTAGTCATTGTATGATAAACAAATATAAACAAGAGTGAACCCAAAGACAAGGAAAAGTTGAATAAAAGGATTCTATTAGAAAATTATATTTTAATTCATGAGACTCTAAACATAAAATCAATGATGGGTGGGTGGTTGAAAAAAATCATGAAAAGTGTATCACAAACCCTAGAGAAAAATAAAGGTAGGAAGCACAAATAGGAAAGGAAAATCAAATCTTGATTAAAATTGAAACTAAGATAAAGAACCTAGGGAAAAAATAGACCCAAAGTTGGCTAAATTAGAATATAAACCCTAAGGATAAACCCTAGGGTGGTGTAAGAATAGATGGATTGAATAAACAATGCACAGAAATAAAATAGATTTCTTACAAAAATTAGGCTTAATGATTTCAATAGATAATAAATTCAATTAGCCTAACTTAAAGTTATGATAAATAAAGTTCAAAAAATTAAAAATCTAGAAATAAAAACTTAAATGATATTTGTGGATGATTATAACTGTGGCCATGATTATATATATTTTCCTCTACTTTCATCATAGCTTTTGAACTCTAATTTAGAATAATGACTTCTTAGATGTTTTCAATGTAGAACAATTGAATCTTAATTGGGTCATTCTCAAAGTTAAGCTAGATGATATCCACAAGTGTGGAAATGAACCGATTGAGTATGTGAGTGTAGAAATGAACCCTTCACATAGAATTGAACATGTACCTATGAGAATAATCTTGTAATTTGTAGACAATCAAGTTTCACTCAGCTTAATCTTGATATCTAAGTTAATGCAAGGATGAGCAGTGTTCATAAACACTTTTGAGCAACTTTTTAGATTACAAGGTTCATTTTCTCCGAGGTTAGAACCTTGAATGGACCAACTTTATGGTTCTTATAGAAAGGGTCAAGGACAACAAGCAATGATGCAACAGGGATAGAATAAAGTGATCTTTAATCATGCACTAAATTATCTGTAGCCATGTTCACAAATTAAAATGTAGATGTGCACACCAAGTCCTAAGTGAATTATAGATGAATGAGTGAATGTCTTTAAAGAGAACAAACAAACACATAAATCGAATAATTGAGCAATAATTTAGCTAATACTGGGTAGTGATGAATGGAAACATGGATCCATTTTATGACATTTAAATTTAAATGTTTGGGGTTCAGATTAATAGTGCAAAAGTGACATAAGTCAAGTTTGTAATTGCAAAGATGATCCAAGGTGATGAACAATAACTCTAAGGATTATGGATATGAATTTATGAATTAGTGGTAAAGAGATTGTAGTATGTGATGTCACAAGTCAATGCCATATTTAATTAAGCCAGAAATAAACTGATTATTATGTTTAAAATATTCTAATCAAAACAGATCCAAAACATATATGGATATAAATTTTTCACCATTACAAATCTACTATTTAATAAATAATTGCAGCTAACACGCCATTATTTACAAATGGATATATACATGCAAATAATCTATGGCCATGGCATTATCAATAGCTAGTGCCTATAATGAATCATTTTTGCGAAGTACTGCAAGGGACAAGCGAATATAAGACTTTTTCTACGAACTTGTCAGTTCAGTTAATTTCTTTTCTTTTCCACTTTATGTTATCATGTCAGGCGTCACCCTTCTCTATTGAAGCCTAACCAGTGAACTTTATATAGCTCAATACTTTTTGGAGAGTTTTATTTTGATGAAAAATTAAATCAAAAGTGAAAAAATACCTTTGGAACTTTCTGTTTGTCACAACATGGATGTCAAAACCTTTGGATTTGATTCCAATTTGGCGTTGGCAGCTGATACAAAGTATGTGTGCCCATCATACACATTTTTTTCTGTCAGAATGGCTGTAGGCTGAATAGCTTTATTGATTTTTGCCCAGTATTGCGACAACCATGCTACATCATAAGAAGGTTCTTAAATTAACATCAGCTAAACTAATTTATCTAAAGTTTAATTTTTTTTGCTGCTGCTTATCTCATAGGTAAGCGAGCTCTTATATACAATTAATTTCTGTGTTGCTTTGCTGCCAACTAAAGTAGATTCTGTCAGTTCTCTGTCCATTTTGTTTGTTGAGAATGCCACTATGCAGTTATGTTTTGTGTTAGGGATGAAATACCCAAAGGACTTGAGGAAATTAAATCAAGATTTACAGTTTTATCTGTAATTACATCCAAGGGCTGGGCTCCAATAGTCTGCTCCATTGTCATTGGTAACACTCAGAGTGGCAGAAACAGGCACCAAGCACAGTCCTCTACTTCTCAAGTCTTGTTTGGCTCCATCTGAATCATTACCTTCACATGATCCTCCTACCCAGCTTGTCTCACCCTGAGGAAGAGAAAGGAGTTAAAGAGTGTCACTATCAACCCAGAAAAAACTCTATAGAGCATATAACTTATCAGGCAATGGATTTGTTAAAAAATGGACCAAAATCTTACCCCTTGACCAGAGTTGGCTGCTCCATTGTTCATGTAAGGTGTGCTAAGGACCTGCATTTTATAAAAATGGTAAAAACGGTGAGGACTTTTCTCAGCCCATTGGCTATATCTGGGGTAATTGACATCAGTAAGATATGAAAGAAAAATTACAGTAAACAATAAGTTGACACAGCTAACAGAAAATTAATGGCTGATGCAAACAATTTGAAGTTACAAACAAAAGATTTTTTGTTTATTTTGTGCTTTTGAGATGTAAATGCTCTGGTTGCATTAAACTAAGACGAAACTTTTTAATTGTTGGTTATCCTTGTATAATTGCTTTTATATCAGTCTTGTGAGATTTGTGTATATGAATTTTTTTATATTAGATCTTTGTTGATAATTTTTGTGTGTAGAAATACTTTTGATATTTAACTGATAGACAAAGAAAGTAGTGAATGAACTATAGATGTTGGACTGCTATACATTAAATGAAATCTGTCGGTCTGTAAAGTTCGGACAGTTAAAACCCTAAATAAGATTTCACGTAAGTTTAACGAGATATAACTTGAACAGAAAATTTACACATGAAACCATAATAGCTTGTTTTTTATCTTAAATTTTTCTTTTTAATTGGTGCAAGCTTTTTTCTTTTTAATTGGTACAAGATTTTCACAGTTTATGTCGATTAGATAAGCTTGTCTAATGTAGATTAGATAAGATTGTCTATGAATTCAACTATACTTGTTTTTCAATGGACATACATTACTGTGCTTGTTTTCCAATCAATGTTTTGAATCATTAAATGTAATTCAAAACATCCTAAGAAACACACACAGTTGAATTCAAAAACAATCTATCTAATTTACTTTCTAAATTGACAAAACTTTTAGTACAAATAAATAATAACCATACAAATTGTAAAGTAAAATAAAGGCCGACCTTTCTGACAAGATTTTCTAAAATCGCACTAATTACTACCGAATTATTCTCTACTGTTCCATATGAAAACTATCAATGCCCAGGTTTTACTACATTTTGTTACTAGTTTACTAGTCACAAAAAACATATCAATGTAGACAACCTTGTAAGAACAGGATGTCAAATCTGTAAAGAAAATAACTTTGCACATGGGAACTTAGATACGAACTAGGGAGAAAGATGTAAACAATTACCTGAACTTGGTCGTGTAAAAATTTAATATATCCAATGGCCTCTAGCAACACGGAAGCAGTATCTGTCTGCAAGTAATAGGTTGTCATTTTTATATTAACAATCTTAAGCTTGTGTGAAGAAAGGGAAAGTATTTTTTTCCAGTATCTGATAGTGTACCTTGCCGAAAGGTGAAACCAGTTGTTGCAAAGCAGTAATTCTGTCGCCTAGCTTTTCTTTCCTCACCTGGAAATGGTAATGGTAACACCCATAATGACCTTCATGTGCTGTTTCGAAGGAAAAGGTGCAAATCCTTTAAAGATTTCCTTTTTCAGTAGTGAAGAGCAAAGACATACCTTGAAAGTAGGCATTGCACAGTTAGTAGTGTCGAGGCGGAGCCTTTTTGTATCCGATGCACTGCTCTCATTGCTGCATCTCTTTGCAGTCTCACTGGAACAGTCTCGACCATCATCACCACCATGAGACTGCATGCCGTTAGACAAGTTAAGAAAGAATACCATTTTAATAACATGAAGATCTCAAATTTATCATGAAAGAATGCAACACAAATTTTTCATGGAAGACTCACCCTAGTCAGATGTTGGGTTATCCTGTTCATTTGCACCTTTTTTTCTTGCCCAAAATATGGGAAGTTTTGGATAGCGTGGTGTGGCTTAAGGTCTTTCGAGAATATCAAGTCCCATAAAGGACTATTTCTATTAGTGTTTAAAGGGCCCATGGATTGTGAAGAAGTGGGTAGAATTTGAGAGAGAGAAACGGGAAAACTATTAGTAGATGGCCACAGGCCAGGGTACTGATCCTCCCCTTGCATAAAAGCTTGTCCATTTTCATATGCCATGGCTTTTATAAAGGGTCTGTTTGCCGAGGACTCTAGAATGCCTGAGATATCTTGTTTGCTGTAAGCATCTGATTCCAGTCCTTGGGATATTAGTGTGGTACCAGACTGATCTAGCACACTACATTCCTGCTTTATTCTTGCCATGTCAAATTGAGGCACTGGCAACTGCAGTGACCGATTATTGAATCTATTAGCACATGAGATGCTATGAGTTACAGCTTGGTCCGTTGTCTGCAATGTGGGACTTCCTAAATCTGATAATGCAGCACTAGTATTGAAATGGCTAAATCCATTTTCTGTAGTTATAGTGGAGAAGGTTGTGTCTTCTCCTGTGAAGCTCTTTATTGTGTCCTCTCCTCCGAAGTTTCTCATTTCCCATTCTGAAGGAACTCCTACCAGCTCCTTCTGCCTGCTGTAGAATGCTTCGTTTAGGTTTCCCAACGAGGCTTGCACGTTCTGCACAGATCCTCCCCCTCGGCTCCTCCTGAGAATACACAAAACAAAAGTTACCCTCTGTTAAACGTGCCAGTAGCAAAAGTACAGAAGAAAATTGGTTTCTTTCAATGGTTTCAAATACTTTAGAAGGATCATACTGAACAAAAACAATCTGAGCATCCCCAACAATCTCGTAGGAGACAATGTAAACACTTAGAAAAAAAAACACAGGTTAGAAAATATTGCTTGATTGTGAAAAAAAAACCCCTGACTTCCGATCTGGTTAATTGCCTTATTCATACAATTGCAGATATAGCATTTTACAACATACTCGATTGTTGTTTACTTCAAGTTATATGAAAGGGAGAGAAGATTAGATTATAAGTCTTTAAGACGTTCTTTTAAGCTTCCATTCACAGCAAGTCTATGCCTGTAATTTTGACGTTTTCAAACAACCATAGGCGGATCCTATCAACTCATGGTTAGCATTCAGTTCTATAATTCTTCACCATTATCTCCAAAAGTCAAGAAATTGTGCATTCATTTATAGGCCAATAAACACTGTAAGTCACTGTAAAACACCCTTGTGTTACTACCATACGATCTCTTTCTTTTCTTCCCCAACGACTTATGAAAGAGGAGCCCATAAAAAAATTCAACTTGACTGGCTAAATACAACACACCAGCAATCTTATATATGTACGGAAGTAGCCCACACAAAAAAAGAAAAAATATATCTATTGTTTCTTAAGCTTCATAGTTGGTAGCAGGTGATGCAAAACACCACCAGAGGGACGAGAGGCTTAGTATCATGACAATTGCAGGACGTTACTCTCCATATAAAAAAAATCATAAAAATGCAACTTTACCAAAAATAAATAATCATATCAACAGTGTGAATTGAAGAAAAATGCGTAAGTGTCATCTTCAAAATTCTGAGAGCGCAACATTTCAACTTTACCACCAAATATTACTCTTGGTGAGAGAAAGCAAATAAGCAAGTTTAGCGCAAAACATCAATTAATCAGATGATGGTGGAAACAAGCAACGATACTCACATTAGGGTTTGGTTCCACGCTTGGGAGTCTACAAACGCAGAAGAATCCAGCAAGCTGGTAGAATCCCCAAGCTGCTCACCACCCAAATTGGCAAAAAGATCGTTAGTGGCAGAACTAACGGCGGCGTTTTCTACACTGCCAGCGGAATTTGGAGTGACATCCAAACCCCAGCTAAAATTCCCCATTTCTGCAGAAACAGTTTGCGAATCGGCAGTTGTCTGTAGAAACAAAGAAGTCCAAGCCCTGGATTCACTGCTCCACAAATTGCCTCCTGAGACGCCTGCCATCTTTAAAGCCTCTTCAATCTCTCTGTGCGTCGTTCAAGTCCTCAGACAGAAAAAAAATGCATGCAAGAAAACTGCGGCCAAAATTCTCTTATAATAAAAAACACCAAGAATTAAAGACAATAAGCATTAGATCTGAGTCGCCCGCCGAGAATCTCGGAAGAAGCTATCTCTACGTGTATATGCTCGGATAACGAGAAAAAGGTACGGTGGAATAATGAGAAAACCTATCTATCTAATTCCTTCCTTCCCTCCTAAGTCTCATCGCAATTCTAACCATCATCACCATCATCATCATCATCTCCTCTGCTAATAACAGCAGGCAGCCTTGCTAATCATAACAACAATTCTCCCTGCTACGGAAATCGATGAAGTTTCACCCACAATAAAAGCGCTTATATAAGAATTGCAAACAAAGCAAGCAAAAAAAACCACGGCAGAAACAGTGACGAAACAAGTCTAGTCTCCGTTCTATTCACACGTAGAAATCTAAGGCGGGCAGCGGGAGTAAAAGGAGCGGCCCTGGGGTCTCGCGCCTGGCGTCTCAGGTCTGTGGTTGTTCTGGAGGTGAGGCGACGGGCGATATTAGGTTTAAGGCGTGATGTCACGGTGATGTTTCCAGGGTGGGACAAGGGAATGTTTAGTGGAAACGTGAGCTGGAAATGAAATGAATGAAGGGTGGAGGTCAACCCGCCGGTGGACCCGTGGCGGGCCGACACGACCGTGCAGAGAAACAACAAAAGGTTAGGGTATGGGCAGGGGCAGCGGTGGTGGCACTGCTCGGGCGGCGGGCATGAAGGCTCAGGGCCCCGGCAAGGTGGAAGAAACATTCACGGGGGGCGTGCGCGCGTGCTTCGTCTCGCCTTTTTCTACTTATTTTAATTACAAAGTCAAAGCCTGACATTCTACAGGGAATAAATACTCACTATCATTTTGACTTGCTACATACGTTTTCATCGAGGAGCTATTTGACCTCTCGTCAATGGAGTGGGATAAGGCTAACAAAACTTTTTCTTTGGCTGTATCCAAGTTGACTACTCCCTCCTATGACATTTGATTTCATGTTTCTTTCTTAACCCTCCCTCTCAACTTGTTGTTAGCTGCTTCCTTCTCCTTTTCGAACTCAAACCAAGAGAGTAGTTTGCAAACCAAATTATTCCTGTCGCCTACTGAAATGACCAGCACACCTGGGAATCTTTTCCAACCCCTCTTGAACAGGTGAACCTTCTCTCTTAATCTCAATCGACTCAGGATTACCTGTTTGTCCATTACTAATTCAACTACTTCTTGCCAAATGTTAGGACACCTTACAGTGCTTGCTTTGTTTTCTCTTATCCCTTGTCAACAACCCTAAGAAACGTATTGTCACTCTTCTACCATGTTTCTATCATATTGAAAGGAAAAAAAAGAAGTTTGAATAGATATTTTTCTTTCACACTAGGAAAACACACTTTACAAATTTAAAAAATAAAAAAATATTAATTCAAGTAATTATTAAATTAATTTAAAGGAAAGGAGTCAATTTCCATGTAGTTTGAGTTTGATAAAATATAAGTTGAAAATTAAAATAAAGATAAAGACATCGGAATAAATGTGTATTTGAAAAGGAAATGAGTAGATATATGGAATATAAGATTAATTTTAAGATTAAAATATTATGATGACTACATTATGTGAAAATTTAGAATTGTGCAAATATTTAGATTGAGGTAAAAATGATGACCATGCTCCTTCTAAGGATGGCCTTGACCTATCTATACAACCATAACCTTTGATTTTTTAAGTAAAAGAGACCACACACATGTCTATACATGCATATAGAAGGTGTTACATCGTGATAAGTAACATCACTAGAACTTGTTAATGGAAATGAAGAGTCCTTTATAATACTAATCTAATAATTGATATTGATATTGATATAACTAGAGGTAAAATGGTAATTCTAATTGATTAAAAAAGTATGGGGTTAATGATGTGTCAAAATAACCAAAATAATGTGTTATGACTATGTACTTAGGGCCTCCACATAAAGTGATGTAAAAAGAGAGGAAAAAGTGTAAGAGTGTGCTTTATTCAATTCTACATTTTGCATTCATTTTGGTATGCAAATGAATTTATATGATAAAAAATAGTTGAAGAAGCAAGTAGGGTCAACAAATGACATACACATAAACTAGCAACATAAAATTAGTAATAATATTCCCCGTTGATTTTATGTGCACCACAAAGAGGTACAAGGAAAACAAAGAGATAGAATTATGGGATAAGTAATGAGCATAGTAACATTATAATATATGTATACAAAACTGAGCATAAGCACAATAAATTGAGTGTTGATACAACAAGGATGAAAAACTAAGTAAAAGAATTATAATTTGAGTTAAAAATTGTGATAAGTAAAACAAATGAAAAATAGAGATGAGTACAAGAGATAATTTCATGTGTGTGATCATTGTGGATGTAAGATGAAGATAAAAGATGCCCACAATTAGAGTAGTATGAAATGCATTTAACCTATAAAATCAAAGAATACCTTAACACCAAGTGACAAGATTTAGTATAACATAAACTAATATAGTTAGTACTATGAAATTTACAAGTAGTAGAAAAATACGATAAAAGATAAAATAATACAAGTAGTAAGATACACAAATAAACTTATGTTAGAAGGGAATTACAAAATCTAGCATCTAGATTTTTTTAACCCTAATGAGACCACTCTCTTTTATACCATGATCTATAAGTGAATTAAGATTCAACAAGGTCTCTCTATGAATAAAAGTGTCATGTAATGGTGTTAATGTTGACAAATTTTTAGGAGAAATAAATGTCAATTACTTTTTATATTCATCATTAGATGTTTTCTTTGTAATATTTGACTCATTTTGATTCGAGCATCATACACCTTTGTTAGCATTTACCACAATATAGTGTTTCATCTATTTTACTTATATACAAATTATTTTCCTTAATTTTTACCATTTGTATCATGTATGATGTGCTAGATGCAAATGCAATATTATCCATACAACCACTAATAGTCTTATTAGTAGCCTTGGAATAATCCTCACTTGAAGGATGAGGTGCTATAGACATATGTCCATAACCATAAAATTCACATGTTTATCAATAAGATCATCTATTTTATTCTTTAGTATAGTGCATCTATGCTCAGTGTTTCCATGTATCTAATGTATTCACCAAAATAATTAGCATTAACACACTTTAGCATGTCTTTATAAATCTAAAAAGGTTTTATGGAAGATAACTTGTTAAGTTATTCTTGAAAAATTTATTTCAATATACCACATGTGGAGTCTCTCTCAATCTAATTAATTTTTTTAATTCTTTGTGTGTGGTAGAATGATGTTCTCATGATGAATATAATTAACATATTATGTAACCTCATGTTCACATATTTTCTAATATTAGATAATAGGATAATTATATGAAACTAACTAACAAGAATATATATAAAATTCAATTGAGAAATTGTCATGAACATCCAAAACTATAGTATCATAGCCACTTAATGAAGAAAGATGAGCATGTTGTAGTAGGCACTCATTAGGAAGAAAAGTGAAGTGTTGAATAAAAAAATATACAAGATCCATAAATGAAGTGTAATAAGAATTATATAAAAGAAGTCATTATAAAGATTTATCATTATAATTTTCCCTAAATACCTACACTATAAATTTATCGTCATCAACATGTGCATAGTAGATGAAGAAAAATGTTTTAACATGTAAATATTCACCTTAAAATAAAATATGAGTTTCTACAACTAGTAAATGGATTGAACAGTAATTATCTAATAATATAAGAACTATATAGCATAGGATCCAAAACATCATGAGATATAAAAATATTTTCAACTTGTGTATCTCTAATATTTTCTAGTTGAGAAGAATGATCATCATTCACTGACATTATGTGAGAAGGAAGTAAAGAATCATGAAAACACATATATGGGCTAATTAAATATAATAAGGAAAACAATAACCAAATTTTAAGTATCCTTGACCCTTTTGTGTAGTCCTAATCTTTGACTCTTTAGAGCTTCACTACCTATAGAAAAAATGTTTGCATGTATCTATACCTACAAATAGGAGACTTTGCAATATTGAGAAGGATTTATAGAACTTGTAAGATAATTAGGAATATTTGATACTTAATCATAGTAAATCTTTTTTTTTGAAAAAATGGATAAACATACTAACTAAGAATCTAGAAAAGGTTAAGAAAATGTTTACAACTAAAATGCAACTAAAAATGGATAAACATACTAACTAAGAAATTGTCACTAAAGCCCATATGACAAAAATGCAAGTAATTTTTCCACAAACCTGCAACCTCCAAGAACCAAAAGAAACCATGAAACTAATAAAACACAAAATCCTTAAGAAAATTACAAAAATAATCAAACCAAATAATTATGTAGGATCTAAAGAAACTTCAAACATTGTGTAGACGGTAGGGACTCCCAATCTATGATATTATAATTGGGATTAACATTAGAGGTCTATTTGGTCAAAAATACATTCTATTTCTATAAATATGAATAAAAGAGATGGAATGAAGGCTTTGTGAAAGGTGGATGATTTACTCCACAAAAGATGACAACCTCTAAGAAGACTCATGAAACCTACCACTATTTAGAAGGGAGACTAGAATCATAGAATTTGTATCACAAATTATCTTTTTCTATACTAGCTCAAAAGGATGGCATAGGTCTTTATCTAATTATTAGTGCCAAACCTCAAAGTAGAAAGGAAAAATGAGCCAAAATAACACTATTTTTCCCAACTCTAGTAATCCCTACTACACCAGGGTTTTAATGAGAAGAAAAATTCACACTAATTTTGGAAAACCCCAATGGAGGAGGATAATATTTACCTATTTTATTCACCTTATTAGAAGATTTGATCCTAAATACAAAATAAAAAAATCTGACCAAATGACCCAAATATAATTGCCTCAAAATTAAAATATCATAGGGAGCTAATATTTCATCCACATAACACTTAGCCATGAAAGAATATTTTATCAAGGACAAAATATTTTGCAAAACATGCCCAATAAGAATTTGATAAACTTGGAAGATTTGATATTTTTTATAGCTAAAATTTTCAAATAATGAAGATGATACCAATATCCCTTGCCACCAAAAGGAAAGAGACAAAAATATTAGGACATCCCAAACTAGCACAAAAATTAGATTAAAAAATGTCATGAATTGGAAGCTAGTTCCTAATGTGCCACCATAGCCTCCAAAGGCCCTAAAAAAAGGGGTACTAAAAGAAAATATGATCCAAGCACTCCTCATTAACCCCATAGAGAAAATTTTGGAGGGATCTTAGAATCCTCTCCTTCCTATGTTTCCCAAGTAAGAAATTATTTTTGACAAAATATCTAGATAAAGAAAATACAATTAGGGAAACAATAATATCTTAAAGATGATTTTCTACCAAGGGAAATCCCTATACTCAATTTTTTCAGAGTCCAATATCTATTACCCATGAGAAACCAAATATTAAAACCATTGAGGATCATAGCCTCAGCCAAGAGCATAAACCTCATCTAAAGAACAACATGGTTGATCTACCAAAATAAAAGATAGGTTCGCCTAAGAATCTTGATCTCCACCTAACTCTAATGACTCAAATCCTTTTGATGATAAATGCAAGATTTATCCACCAAGAAAGAAGTTGTAAAGTCTAACTTTAGACTATCTCACATCCAAAAATACCTTACTCAAAGGAATCAAGTGGGGAAAGGAGGTAAGAATTTGAGGATGGAAATTCCATGAATCTATTAAAAAAGAGCATCGTGGCTATAATTTACAAACTAGAAGAGTCCCTACTTAATAAGTGATGCACCCTTCCTAATAGATTTCCAAACAATAGAAACTTGCCCAATCAAGCCCATTCTTGTAACCCCAAAAATAATAAAAGATCATAAATATTTATATTTCAAAAGTTTAGCCCATGAGTAATCTTGCTACTTATATTATCAACAATAAATTCTAGCATTGAAGGCTTGACTATTGAACTCAAAATTCCTAAGATCAAGACAAGCAAATTTTTTAGGCTTGCACTTGCAAAACTAGTCCCCAAATCAAGGCTTGAATTCTTTTTTAAAAGTCTAGATTCCCTTAGAGAAATTTCCTAGAAAGAGAATCAAAATCCTTTAAAAAAAATTAGGATCTATAAGTGTTAATTTATGTAGATTGGATAGGTGTCTCCAAACCCAAGAATATTAATTAATTGATTGATTGATTGATTCCTCTAGAGACTTCTAGAAACTAGTTAGTTAGGGTTTGTTAGAGTCTAGTTAATCTTAGCCATTAATTGAGATTAAATTGTAGTCATTGGTTTTTCAATGAGGTCATTATAAAAGGGGATCAATGGGCATTTGGAGAACACACACTTGAGAAATATTTGTAGTGATAGCAAATAAATTTGCAGTGATAACAAATAGTTTTGTCATGATAGCAAGGGCACAGTGATAGCGTTGGAGACAGTAGTAGTGGAATTTTAGCAGGAGAAATTGAGGGAAGAATTTTCGGAGAAGATATTTTCCAAACCTCTGCCAGTAAGAGGCAAGTAGTTTATGTATTTCTTGATTTGCTGAAGATTAATAAAATTCCTCATTTGCTAAACTAGTTTTCTCTATTCCTATTGTTTTATTTGTGAAGTTACAGTTGTGTTATTTTTTAATATTTGTTGTGAATTAATTTTTGTAATCTATATTGCAGGTTTAAGAGATTAGGACAGATTTGATGGAGCCTAAAATTTTGGTGTCTAGAAAGCCAAAATTTCTTTATTACTGGAAGACAATGGTATCAAGGAATATGTGACCAGTGTTGTAGTTGTACCTATAGATCAAACACAACTCTTAGAATATAAGAAGGAAGATGCCAAGACAAGGAGGGTGATTCTTAATGATGTTAAGTACCATATAGTTTCACATATCATAGAGTTAGATACAATGAAGAAGATGTGGGATGCCATTATGAATCTGTATCAGAATGCTACTACTAACTAGAAGTTGATTCTCAAAGAAAAGTTGAGGAATACTTAGATGAATAAGGAAGACATTACAAGTTACCTCACTAGGCTTAGACTTGTCAAGGATGAGTTGGCAACTGTTGGAGATAAACTAGATGATGACGAGCTAGTACAAATAGCCTTAAATGGGTTTACTAAGTAGTGGGATGTCTTTGTTCAAGTTATTAATGGACGAGACACCTTACTGAGTTGGGATCGACTATGGATTGACTTCTCAGGAGGAGCTTAGACTAGGTCTTTTTAGTGGAACTAGTAGTAATAGTTTGAAAAGTGAGGCAGAACAAGAAAATGTTGCCCTAGCAGGAAAAGGGAAAGCGAAGAAGGGGTCTAGCAAAGGATCAAATCCTAAAAGTGAGAAGAAGAAGGACTTGTCTAAGATCAAATGCTATGGTTGTCACGAGTTTGGCCACTATGTCAGCAATTTCCCACAAAGGAAGAAAAATGAAAATAATGGCAAGAAGCAAATGACAGCTTCAACAAGTGTCTCTAGTAGAATGGAGGATGAGTTTGCACTCATAGCTTGTATGGTTAGCTCAACCTCACATGGTGTTTGGTATATAAATAGTGGGGTGTCATTTCATATGATAGGAGTTAAAGGGTACTTCTCCGGTTATAAGGAGGACATCAGAATCCAAATTTCTATGGGGAATATGTCCAAACTCAATCTAGTTGGGAAAGAGATTGTTTTATTTTGAAGGAAGAATGGAAAGTTGATTCCCATTCATGATGTGTTGCATGTTCCATGCTTGGGTATGAACCTAATTTTCATATCTATCCTTCAGGATAAAGGCTACAATGTACTCTTTAGAGGGACGAATGTGTTAATAAAGTATAAGGATTGGAAATCACCCATAGCCATTGGAGTTAGGAGTGGTTAGCTTTATAGGTTGCAGTTTTATCCTCATAATGCACTTATGAGCAACAATAATCCTAGAGATCAAAGAGAGCTATGGCATAGGAGGATAGGACATATACATCATGGAGCACTTAAATTGCTTTGTGAAATAGTGACAGGTGTTTTAGAGGTGAGCACAGAGCATGATGGTGTATGTAAGGGATGTGTATTTGGGAAGTTTGCGAAAGTAGTTTTTCCAAGGACTGACACTAAATCCAAGGGTGTTCTTGATCTAGTACATTCAGACATATGTGGACCAATGTCAACGAAGTCTCTTAGAGGATATAAGTACTTTGTTACTTTTATTGATGATTTCTCTAGGAAAACCTAGATATACTTCTTGAAGACCAAGGATGAGGTCTTCAGTCACTTCCAAGAGTTCAAAGCTCTTATGGATAATTCGACAGGTAGAAAGATAAAGGTTCTTCGGTCAGACAATGGAGGTGAGTACAAAGGGAAAGAGTTCCAAGAGTTCTGTGCTAGGTAAGGAATCAAGAGAGAGTGTATTGTTCCTTACAACCCATAGAAAAATGGGGTTTCTGAGAGGAAGAATCATTCTATATCAGAGGTAGCAAATGTCTGTTATATGGCTAGGATATGCCATATTACTTATGGGAAGAGGCATGTAGTACGATAGTATACATATAGAATAGGGTTCCACATAAGGTATTGGGTAAGATGACACCAGAGGAGGTGTTCTCATGGAAGAAGCCAAATGTCAGCCACTTTAGGATATTTGGGATTTTGGTATTTTGTCACATTCTAGGGCCTACATGTTCCAAGTTAGATTAGACTTCAGAGAGAGGGTAATTTGTGGGGTACAATGAGACCTTAAAGGCATATCAGATATTTATTCTAGGGAATAGGAGGATTATAGTTAGGCGTGATATCAAGTTCATGGAGGACAAGGAATTTAGGAGGTCCAAATATTTTCTAGTAGATGATTAGAGTAAGAAACTAGCAAAATCTTCAAGGATCATGCAATCAAATTAGGGGAAACAAAGCACAAGTATAGTTACTAGTACAAGCATAGGATCAAGTGTTGAGAGTTCGCATAGTATGGAGCAACAGATGCAACAAATCCAAGAGATGCATTAGGAAGACATGGAAGTTGATACTTCATCCTCTATAGTTGGTAGGAGGAACCGTGAGGATCAACAGACACATAAGGATACTCAAGAGTTTGTGGGAGCTCCTAGGATGAGCAGTAGATAGTGGAGACAACCAGCCAGGTATAATGACTATATGGCATTAGTTAGTCAGTTGGTAGATAATGAGCCTTCCAACTATTAGGAGGCCACATAGTAGTAGGTGTGGCGAGATGTGATGGTTGAGGAATATAACTCAATAGTGCAGAACAATGTGTGGGAGGTTGTTACTAGACTGACATATAGGGTGGTGGTTGGAACACGCTGGATCTATAAGATTAAGCACGGTGCAGATGGTAGCATCGAGAAATACAAGGCAAGATTCGTGGCCAAGGGGTTTTCTTAGAAGGAGGGAATAGACTATGAGGAGACATTCGCTCCAGTGGCCAAGTATACTTCTATATGAGTCATGATCTCACTTGCAACACAGATGGGATGGTAGATCCATTAAATGGATGTCAAGATGACATTTATTAATGGTGAATTGGTAGAGGAGGTATACATAGAAAAACTTGAGGGATTTGTAGCACACAATAGTGAAACCCGCGTGTGTAGATTGAGGAGAGCTTTGTATGAACTCAATCAGACTCCTAGGGAGTGGTATGAGCACATTGATAGATACTTACAGGGAATGAGCTTCATGAAGAGTGAGGCGGATGCTAACCTCTACTACTTGGTGGTTGGGGTGAGGTTATCATTCTTGTTCTATATGTGGATGACTTGTTTTTAACAGGTTCACTAGGGCTCATAGAGGAGTGCAAGAGGGACCTTACAGAAGAGTTTGAGATGAAGGATTTGGGGCTTATGCACTACTTTCTAGGCATGGAGGTGTGGCAAATAGATGGAGAGATTTTTCTTGGACAAGGGAAATACTACATCAAAATCTTGAGGAGGTTTGAGATGGAGGATTGCAGAGCCATGGGTATGTGCAGGATCATCATGGAAAAATAAGTCATCATGAAAAATAAGGCCCTTAATATTTATGCACCCAAGAGCCTGTGCTGAAAGCCAAAATAGCCAAACAATGAGAAGCAACCAAAAAAGCTATTTCACCATTCAATGTGAATGAGATGATCAAAAATGTACAAAGTGCCCTGTATAAATAAGCAGGGAAGGATGCAAGAAACATGTGGAGAAACTAGAGAAGATATCACGGGAAACATGCCTGCAGCAGGTGACCGCCCTCCATCAATGCACAGACCAAAAAAATTTAAATGCAACTACTTTAATAAATGCTAAGTTGGACTTAAGCATATGCAGGTAAGAAACGTGCATGCCAACACCCCCCCTTAAGTGCAACTTAGAGAGAGATAAGTATGCAAGAGATGCAACTAATGAATAAAAAAAATGCAATATGAGATGCATTATGGGTCCTGGAAATAAAGCCTTGTTAGGTACCCATGTACAACTACAATGCAAGTCTCTCACAATCAGAGAAAAAGGAGGAAAACCCTATGGGAGAAAACTCCTCTCCAAAAGAGAGATCAAACGAAAAAGGAAAAGAAGGAGGACTTCCTTAAGACCCCCCAAGGACAACTTCCTTCACCCCTAACATCGATCGCAACTGAAGATAGCGAGGAGATGCCAAAGGTTTAGTGAAGATGTTAGCAACTTGTTGCTCCGTAGGTAAATACTCCAAAGTAAGAACACCATCCTGAATGAGCTGCCGAATGAAGTGCATGTGGATTTCAATGTGCTTAGTGCATTGATGCTCTGCTGGGTTGTGAGAAATATGAATGGCACTTTGGTTATCACACCAAAGAATAGTGGGATGATCAAGAGGAAATTCAAACTCAGCCATCAACTGTCGAAGCTAAAGAACCTCTTGACTAGCCAAGACAGCTCCTCGATACTCAGCCTCAGTTGATGATAATGCAATAGTAGTTTTCTTCTTGCAAGACCAAGCAACTGGACCAAAACCAAGACAGAAAACAAAGCCAGAAGTAGACTTTCTATCATCAACATCACCAGCCCAATCTGAGTCAGTGAAGCCCACAATCTCAGTAGCACCTGATGTGTAGTGAATTCCAAATTGTGTAGTGCCCTGAATGAACCGTAAGATCCACTTGGTGGCCTTCCAATGACTCTCATGAGGATCTTGATAGAAACGAGAGACAAGACCAACTACAAAGGAAATATCATGACGACTATGTGTTAAGTACAAAAGGCTACCAACCAACTGCCGATACAAAGTAGCATCAATAGCTAGAGTAGTGCAATTGGTTGACAAAACAACACCTGACTGAAAAGGAGTAGGGGTTGGCTTGCAATTAGCCATTCCAAACCTTTGAAGCAAATCAAGAGCATACTTCTGCTAGA
This sequence comes from Sequoia sempervirens, assembly GCA_007258455.2. Classification (NCBI taxonomy): domain Eukaryota; kingdom Viridiplantae; phylum Streptophyta; class Pinopsida; order Cupressales; family Cupressaceae; genus Sequoia; species Sequoia sempervirens. Next base: position 407,150,367 of record VDFB02086081.1, read on the forward strand.
AGATAGAAATACCAGTAGAAGACTGATGGATTTGAAGACCAAGGAAGTAATGCAACAAACCAAGATCTATCATATCAAAACGCTCCATCAAAGCTTGCTTAGTATCCTCAATCATGGCAGGAGAAGTCCTCGTGAGAATCAAGTCATCCACATAAAGAACAAGAATGAAAAGATCCCCCCCATGCCTTTGAATGTAAACTGTAGGATCGGAGTGACATCTAGTGAATCCAGAAACAAGCAAGAAACTATCCATCTTCTCATACCAAGCTCTAGGAGCTTGTTTGAGACCATACAATGAATGTCGGAGCTTGCAAACAAGTGAAGGGTCTTGCACAAAGCCAGGTGGCTGCTCCATATAGATCTCCTCATGAAGATCACCATGCAAGAAAGCACTCTTCACATCCATCTGATACACTGACCAACCTTGAGATGCAGCAATAGAAAGCACAAGGCGTATGGAATCCATCTTTGCGATAGGAGAAAAGGTCTCAGAATAGTCAATACCCTCAACCTGTGAAAAGCCCTTAGCCACTAGACGAGCCTTATACTTATCAATAGAACCATCGGATGCAAACTTGGTACGATACACCCACTTGCATCGAACCAACTTTCTTCCTTTAGGAAGAGGATCCAAATCCCAAGTATGATTCTTCATCAAAGAAGAATACTCCTCTATCATAGCACTATCCCATTCTAGAACACCTGAAGCATCTGAAAACATCTGAGGATCAGTAGAAACTGCATGACTCAAAAGACTGATACCTGAAGTGCGGGAACGAGTGGAACGTGTAGCTATGGGATCACCTACAAGAGAACCAGCATCCTCAAGAAGTGTACAAGCCCATAAAGGTCGACGGGGTGCAGGTGGAGGAGAAGGAGAAGATGAAGTAATATCAACAACAAGATTGATACCAACATCAGGAACAACATCATTACAAGCATCATCATCATCATCTGGAAGCACAACATCCTCTGAAGAAGAACTAGGAAGAAGAGAGGGAGAGGCTTGTGATGGAGAATCCTTCGAAGTGAAAGACTCATCAAATTGAACATCACGACGAAAATGAACCTCTCGAGTGACAGGATCAAACAACTGATAACCCTTCACATCCTCACAATAGCCAACAAAAATGAACCATTGAATTTTCTTCTCCATTGCCTTGCGCCTACCATCTGGAATGAATGCCCATGCATCACTCCTAAATACTTGAAAGTAGGAAACCTTGGGCTTGACATGAGACCAAGCCTCCTCAGGATTCATATTCTGCACCGCCTTATGGGGCATACGATTCTGAATGTAGTTGGCACAATTGACAGCCTCTGCCCAAAATGCGGGAGCCATGGATCTAGACTGTAGCATACAATTGGCCTTCTCTCGTAAAGTTCTATTCTTCCACTCAGCTACACCATTCTGTTGAGGAGTGTATGGCACTGTGTGCTGATGAAGAATACCCTGAGTATGACAGAATTCTTGAAACGCCTGATTGACATACTCCCCCCCATTATCTGTGCGAATCTTCTGAAGGGAATGTCCTGACTGCTTCTCCACAAATGCAAGGAAGGTCATGAAATGTCGAAGAACCTCATACTTGTACTTCAAAAAATACACCCAAGTGCACCTAGAAAAATCATCAATGAAGGTGAGCACATACTTGGCCCCTTAAAAAGGAGTGGGGAATGACATGAGGTCACTATGCACCAACTCAAGGGGTGCCGAAGCACATGTGGACATACCCTTAGGAAAAGGATCCCTATGATGCTTGCCAAGCACACAACCTTGACAAACTCCATCTAAACAAGAGATATGAGGTAGACCAATTACCAAATTTTGTGTGCTCATCTGCTGAAGATATCTGTAATTCAGGTGCCCAAACCGTTCGTGCCAAAGCTTGCTTGTAGAATCTGCATGAGCAATAAGGGATGATCCTGATGAAGACTCAAATCCATCAAACCTATACAAACAGGCCACATGGTCAACTGTTCCTATAGCAATGACCTTCTCAGGATCCTGCATCTCTCGAATAGTCACATCAGTAGGGGAGAACTCAACAAGCCTTCCATCACCATGATTACAAATTTGATAGACAGAAAGCAGATTCTGGGAAATATCAGGAACAAGAAGAACATCATCAATGCTACCATCCTGCATATGAACTGAGCCTGTTCCCAAAACTAGAATTTGAGAAGAGTTCCCAACAACAATATGTGAAGTAAGACTATCAGAAAGAGAATCGAGAAGATCCTCAGTATGAGTCATGTGATGAGAAGCACCAGAATCAAGAATCCAACTAGAACTGGTAGAGGACAAAGCTATAGCTTAGAGGACTTTCCCTTTTCCCGAAGAAGACTTGGGCATGGCAAGATTATGCTTCCTCATAGCTTCCTCTAATGCTACTAGCCTTGCAAAACAATGTGCATCATTATACCCAGATTTTCCACAGAACGAACAGTTCTCCTTCTTCTTCTTATACTTGGAAGTTGACTCGATGGAGTTAGAAAGAGGAGGTGGTGAAGGATTATGCTTATGATCAGTCTTCACCTTAGGCTTGGAGGGAGACTCACCACCTGAAGATGAATCTATCTTGGGCTTCTTCTTATTCTTACCCTTGCCCTTGGAAGATTGAGCCATTAAAGCATGACTCTTAGGAAGAGCATCCATCTGAATCAACTTGGCCTGCTCCCTAGTCAATCGATCACAAAACTCCTCAAAAGTAGGCATCTTATGATCATCCCCCATAGCATCCATAGTAGAATAGAAAGTAGAGGCAAACACTTGAAAGGGACCTCTAAGCTTAGATAGGATCAAAAAAATACACTCCTTATCTTCTTTGGCATGACACATCCTTTTAATTGAGACAAAATCAACTTGAATTGTGCAAGGAAATCTTGAATGGAAGGAAAAGATTCAGGAGAGAGAGAAGTGAGATCTGCTTCAAGTTGCAATATCCTAAACTGATTGACCTTACCATACAACTCTACAAGCTTATCCCACACCTCTTTAGGTGTTTTACACTCAACAATATGAAACAACAAATTATCAGACACATGAAGACCTATGAGTCCTTTAGCCTAATCCATTTTGTTTCTATGAACAAATAGCTCAAATGTTTTTGTGAATTCAAGTTGGTCGGCATCCAACAATTGCCATAGACCCCGAGATTGCAACAATTGTGACATTTTGAGCTTCCATGTGTGATAGTTGTGCGGAGTGAGCAATTCAATCCTAGAGTCCGACATGATATGCAAAGGGACACAAAGGACTAAAAAGCAAGATACACAATAACACCTCCCCCCCTTCCCAAATAATAGATACAAATTGATTTTACAAGTCTCAAACACCAAATTTTCCAAGAGATACAATAATAACAACTTGCAACTTCAAGCTAGTAAAAAAGGCATAAAATGATAGAATTTAAAAAAAAAACCTCGTCCATAGTGAAGGTCATTGAAGCAGCTTTCCAACAGTTGCTCGTTTACTGAAAACAAACTCCGTTTGCAAAAGTTGCGCAAATTTGAAAAAAGTGTCTATTTTAGGCACTTTTGAAGCTCTCGGTCACGGTCACACCATATGATCACAAAGTGCTCCGGCGCCCTCACAAGCCGTGCCAAACTCCATTGAGTGCGTGCCAAGGAACCAAGGAGAAAAATCCATTGAGTGCGTGCCAAGGAACCAAGGAGAACGGGCCACACAGTCGAGGTACTACCAAGTCACCAAAGATGGAAGTGCCACATCAGGTACTGCCAAGTCACCAAAGATGGAAGTGCCACATTAGCAAAGAGAACGTGCTACACATAGCACAAATGCCGAGACTCGTAGGAATAAAGAAAGGGAAAAACACACCAGGTAGCTTGATGACAGAGTGATAGGACAATGGGCTATTTAAATCCTTAAGAAAACATCGATCTGCCCAATGTGGTACTAAGGCATTCCTTTATAGAGAACACATACGTGCCCACAACAAACCCTAACGCCAAAGAGACTTTGGAAACTTTAGGAAAAAACTAAAGTTATTTATCACGGCAGAAAGTGAAAAACGCAGAGTCAAGGAGACAGTGCGCATGCTGTAGGAGATGAGTTCTGGCAAGAGACAGAAGCCCAAATTTGACACTTCTTCAAAAGAAGAATACTCACAGTGGCGTATAGATCTTCCTTTTTGACTTTCACCACCTCCCAGAAAGCCACCACATGCAAGAACCATCGCCAGATATCCTCGCCACCACGCGAGTTGAATATGAACAGCTCGGTTCATAATTTAAAGAGCATGTCAGTGAAGAACGACCAGACAGGAACAAGAAGGGAATTCACCACTAGCGAACTCCAAAAAAATTTAGGATATGAAAATGGAAGAGAACCCACTCGAGCAACAGGTGAGACGCCTTGGAAGACAAAATGAAAAAATGGCTAAATACCCGCTTGAACAAATGTCCACATAGGAAGGAATATGGATCTCAGACCTGGTGAAAACTCAATGGGCAGAAAGGGCTTCAGTCACAGTAGCTCTGATACCATGTTTATGCACCCAGGAGCCTGTGTTGAAAGCCAAAACAGCCAAACAATGAGAAGCAACCAAAAAAGATATTTCACCATTCGATGTGAATGAGATGATCATAAATGTACAAAGTGCCCTATATAAATAAGTAGGGAAGGATGCAAGAAACATGTGGAGAAACTGGAGAAGATATCACAGGAAACATGCCTGCAGCAAGTGACCGCCCTCCATCAATGCACAGACCAAAAAAAATTAAATGCAACTACTTTAATAAATGCTAAGTTGGACTTAAGCATATGCAGGTAAGAAACGTGCATTCCAACACTTAAGTGGCAAAAAATTTAGAAAAATCAGAGTTAGGCAACTTGATGTGAAAAATTGAATAAGTTAAATCTATATTATTTCAAAAATATGTAAGAATAGAATCTATAGCAAATTTAATGTAGTTTCTAAACTACTAGGTTCTTTAAAAAAAAATTTCTATTTGGTGAAAATTTGAAATTTCAATGTAGTAGTACTTAAATTTTAGGGGAAAAATAAGAAGTAGGTGTCTATCTAACCTCCCTAACCACAATAAAATTATAATATTTTTCTATAAGATTTTAGATATAAATAGAGGACTCATGTCTCGATGTGATGCATTTTTTTTGTAATTGTTCTCCAAGTAAATAATTAATTATGAATTTTTTATTACAACTTTTGAAAAATATAAAAAATCGTGTGTTTGGCCACCTTAACTAGGTCAAAACTTCATGAAATTAATTTTTTTTTTTTTTAATTCTATAGTATGCGAAGCATAGAATGTGACACATGTTTCAAATTCAAAAAATGTGATACCGTTTGAAAGCTATAGATGTTTTTCAATCAGCCTATTAATTAGGACTTTAGTCGTAATTCAAATAGAAAATGATTAATAATTATTTATTAAATTCAAAGTAAAGGATAATTTATATTGGTGGAAATTTGAGAATCTCCTTTAAAAACCCTTTTCGTTTCATCAATTTTGGGTAAAAAAATAGTCGTCAGCCACATACCCTACACATACCCATCATATCGCCACTTTTTGGCCCATCATGATCTTGCACATACCCCCATGTCTACACTTATGATCACGAATTGGAAGAAGTTAGAATCATCCAGGGAGAAGGATGTAGACCCCACCAAGTTATATAAGCAATTGATTAGATCTCTCATGTATTAGGTCAACACTAAGCCGGATATATCCTTTGTAGTAAACTCTCTTAGTTAGTTTGAATGGTTGAGTAGAAGAGAGTGCATTGGATAGTAGGAAAGCATGTGTTATGATATTTGTGTGGTACAATCAAGTATGGGATCAGATATGCTCGAGGTGATGGTATTAGGTTGATAGGCTATACTGACATAGATTGGATAGGCAGTATAGTAAACAGGAAAAGCACTTCAGGGTGTTGCTTTAGCTTGGGATCAAGAGTTGTCTCTTGGTACAGTAGGAAACACAAGTTTGTGGTTCTGAGTTCTATAGATACATAATACATAGTAGCTAGCATGGTGACATGTGAGGCGATATGGCTTCAAAAGTTGTTGGTAGCTTTGTTTGGTCAACAAGTTGAGACTATGGTGATACACTCAACAATCAGAGTTGCATCAGGTTGTCTGAGAATCTTTTGTTTCATGACATGTCTAAGTATATAGACATCAGGTATCACTTCATCAGGGATTGTGTACATCAGAGGATTGTTCAGCTACAGTATATTCCTATAGATCAACAAGTAGCAGACATTTTGACAAAGGCATTGGGGAAGGTGAAATTCATCTTCTTTAGAGATATGTTGGGTGTCATGCATAACACCTTCCTTGCTAAGAGGGAGTGTTAATTTATGTAGCTTGGATAGGTGTCTCCAAACCCAAGATTATTAATTAATTAATTAATTTATTCCTTTAGAGACTTCTAGAAACTAGTTAGTTAGGGTTTATTAGAGTCTAGTTAATCTTAGCCATCGATTGAGATTAAATTGTGACCATTGGTTTTTCAATGAGGTGATTATAAAAGGTGATCAATGGGCATTTAGAGAACACACACTTGAGAAATATTTGTAGTGATAGAAAATAGTTTTGCAGTGATAGCAAGGGCATAGTGATAGCATTGGGGACACAACAATGGAATTTCAACAAGAAAAATTGAGGAAAGAATTTTCGGAGAAGATATTTGATGGAGCTCTACTAGTAAGATTCAAGCAATTTATGTATCTCTTGATTTGCTAAAGTTTAATAAAATTCCTTATATATTAAACTATTTTTTCCTTTAGGGTTTTTCTAGGGACAATTTGTCCAAAAATATTGTGCTTATTATTTTGTGTTTTTTCTTCTCTATTCATGTTGTTTTATTTGTTAAGTTGCAGTTGTGTTATTTTTCAATATTTGTTGTGAATTAATTTTTGGCACTCAAATAATCTATATAGATAGGAGATTAATAATCAATAACTGCAATAGAATTTTCACAAAAAGAACCAAAAATTTATAAATATGCAGATTTTGTAGTACCCATTTAAAAAGGGTAAGATACCCTCTAAAATACAACAATTGAAAGTGTTAGGAATTGCATGCAGAAAATATCAATTAAATGCAAATAAAGATTAAACAGAGGAATGGAAAACACAAAAATAATAATAGCGAGAGACAATTTTTAACGTGGTTCACCCAGACTCAGGCTACATCCACCAACAGAGAGTCCAATATTATTATCTAGCAAATCAAACTGATTACAACCTGCAATCCTTGCAACTCAATACCATTGCAAATGCTACAATACAATGTCAACAAAAACACTAACCCTTAGCCATTAAATAATTTGGGGGGAAACCATGACGATAAAAGTGGGGCAAATTTAACTTCCAAGTCTGACTAGGCTCCATATAACAACAGAAAGGTCCAATAAAAGACCCACATTTTAAACCTATCAAGAATCCTCTCCCATATAAGTTGATGAGGAAGACCAACTAACAAGGGAATAAAATGATAATCCAAGGGAAGTTACCCTATTTTCAACTATAAAATAAGAGAAATACTCTATTGAATATCCAAAGGATTATTAAAGAAACAAATATTTGACTTATCCGAGCATTAATATGCTAACCAAAAGCTACCAATAACATTCCAAAGAACTTAAAATTGGCAACCTTTTATATTTTATCCAAAGCCATTAAGGTAGTATGATCCATAAATTGAAGATGAGAATGAGAATCAACATCCCTTGAATATTTATATTAACTCTCTAGTGAATAAGGAACCCATAGCCATATGAATGAAAATATGGGGGAAGAGGGAATCACCTTGTCAAAACCCTTTGGAGCCAACAACCAAAAGAAAAGAAAGAAAGAAAGAGAAGATGGGATACCATTAATAAAAAATAGAGAAGGAAGAAGATTTCACACAATCCACTCAATCTACCTTGAATGAAAAACTAAAAGCTAATAAAAAATTCCTAAGGACAAGTTAGCCTTATCGTAAGCCATGGATATGTCAAACTCAAGATAAACATAGCTTTATCCTTAGAACATCCATGGAATGAATAGTTTCTAAAGAAATAAAAACACTAGCAAGAATCTAATGCCCCTTCATAAAGCCTCCCTACTTAGATAATACTAAAGAATTCAAAACGGTCCATTTTAGATGATCAATAATGAGTTTGGTAATGAATTTGTAAAGCTACATCAATTAATTTACTAAAATTTTTATGATTTAAAAGACACATAAAAATGCATAAATAATGAATGTGCATATGTAGCTAAAAATAATATGTATATTTGTAGTGAGTTCTTAAAACTTAATGTAATGGATTTTTTGAGATGAATGGTAATGATCGCTTTAGTAGTAAATCAAGTGCATGAAAACTAGGGTTCTAATATTTTAAATATAATGTTTGGTGCATATTTATTTTCTTACATTTGGTTAATTAAAATTTGTTACATTAATGTGAATCTAAGATAATCTTACTTAGGTAGGTATCTATGTGGGTAGGTGTTATCTCCCTTCCATATTAGTAAGCATCTACTTAAGGAGGTAATATGTTTTTAATAATTATAGTTATACTCTTCTAGTTTGGTGGAGACTTGTATTGCACATATATACTTTCTCCTATATCACATATTCATTGTAAATTCAAATATAATGGTGGAATATTATATATACTCACATGTATCTTACTCTTCAACATCTATTCATTGCATTACATCCCCTATTTTGGAGTAACTATCATAGTTCATTCTACAATATTCAATTATATTTGTGCTTTTATTATTGTGGTCACTCTTGTCATCAATATTTTGTGTCCACATAATTCCCCATTCAAAAATATCACATGGTATTAGAGATTTTTTTACTAAATAAAATATGGTACTAGGGCATATTGATGGTTCACTTGCCTTGCATATCTCTATCGAGGATTGAGGGCTTCATGTGTAGTGCCCATTTTGCAAGCTCATTTGATGAATATTAGAGTAGATCCTAGGTCACATAATTATGTATAAAATATCTAATATTATTGGTTTTTCCTTTTGTGTCATCTAGATTACACTTCAGAGGTGAAAGTTACAAGTGTTTGAAGTAGGGAGTTTCTTATGGGCATCTATAGGTTACTTAACTTCGAAAGCATTTTGCTCTAGATCTAACTTTAAATTACTTTTAAAATGCTCAAAAACTCAAAAATAATTTTCTATTCATTCATTAATTTTTGAAAATTATACTTGGAGAATCTTACTAATTTTCCCCTCTGCTATCACTTATATGGCTCAACCATCCTTAGAATATTTTATGGTGTATTTGGTGTATTCATTGGTATCATATTGGCATAGGTAAATATTTTCTTCATTAGACATGTATGAGTGTACTAAGGGATAATTTATGGATTAACAATTATGAATAATGGAAATTATACATACCATATTATTTAAGGTGCAACTAATATTAATATTATAGTCGCCTATGGTAGTACTTAGTAATACAAATACTTAGCTCACCAAGTCCATTCCTTGGTAGATAGGTAAATCCTAGTTATTTTTTCACTAATAACATTTTGGATGAAACCCTCTACCACCTTATAGACCATCAATACCATCAATGATACACTTAATACTACATGTTCAAAAATATTAATAGTTTATTTTTTTGTTGGAGGGTGTCATTCGAATACCAAAGGCATGCCTAGATATATTATCTCACTTTGGCATATAAGTGAATTTCTATGTTATACAATGGAAATTTCCATTGATAATTAGCCATCATTATTGTTATGTCAACACTCACATCCCTAACTATACTCCCTTAGTCTAATATAATTTTGGTTTTGGCACACAAACTTTGCAGGCTCTCTACATGAGAATTCAATCTATAATTTTTTAGCATTTTTTATTAAAGATATTTTTTGGAGAATTTTAGTGATTAGATGGTTTTTTAATTTTTATGTCTACATTTGATACAAATTTTAGTTTCTTAGATGTTTTTCTATCTCATTCTCATTTTGTGAAGTTCTAAATCTCTATTTGGACTCATACAATATTCTTTTTAAGTACTATTTTTTTTTATAATTGTAGTGTAGAAAAATGTAGACATTTACATTTTCACACTTGTTTGGGCCCTCCCTATTAAAATTGGGCTTCTTTATGCCTTATTTAGTCTTATTTTTCATCCACAAGCCTTATTTAATGCATTTCTTTGAGGATAATCCCAACACTTAACTATTGGTCAATCATAATTTAATGATTTTGGGTTGTTTGCTATAGATTTAGTGATCTGGGACTCATACACCACCTTGGGCATATGGGTCTCGCTTAAGTCTTGGGGCCTAATCCTAAATTTGGCATAGAACTTAGCATTTCTTGATTTTTTTGTTCCAAGCCTAGGCTACTAGGACTCATATGCCCCAACTAGATATGAGTCTCACCTTAGCTTGGACCTATTTTGAATTCAATTCTTGGCCCTAATTTTATTCTCTTGGATCTGATGTCAGCTTGTAGTGTTGTAATTTCAGGAAATTTGGCATAAACAAGTATAAATACAAGGTTATTTCACATATTTTCTCCTAGCAATTTTTATGAGCAAGTGTGATCTAGTGATTCAAGTATTCAAGCATTATAGAAAATTTTGTGATCAAGAGCATTTTAGAGTTGATTATCAAGCATTTCAAGGAGCTATTTTCAATATTTAAGCATCATGTCAAAAGTCATCATGCATCATGTTTGTTTTTGAGATAATATTTGTGATGCAGGTTTTTCATGATTCAAGCAAGCATTCAATTCAAGACTCATAACATACAATCAAGAGTCAATATCTACATTCATGCTAGTCATTTCATACAAGATTGCAGCCTTTGTTACAAGGGTTTGGTGAGTTACAACATTGCATATTGTTCATTCATCATTCCTTTGAATTCTATTTGATTTCATTTCAAGGTTTGATTACCAAAATGGGGTTTGGCAAAGGAAAACCTCTATCCACTAACAAAACAATATTTTTCTCCCTTTACATATGTGATTGCAGATCTAGGTGTCTTAAGGCTTGAAGATCCTTTGAAGACAAGGTTGCAATATTGAAGAAAGTTGTCAAAGTTTTCATCTTCATGGAAAGTCACTTACAGGTCAGGATTTAGAGTTTCAAACTCAAAGATTGGATATGAGACAAGCTACAAAAGATCACTAGAGGATGCTGGAGTTTTAGCCAAACCCTAATATTGGGACTAAATCACCACCTTGGGTGTATGAGTCCCAGTATACCACTTTTTAGACATTTCCTATAGATCCCGATTTACCAGTTGTAGATTTCGGATTTAGCCTAAAACCTTAAACTAGGACGAAATTGCCCAGTCTAGCATATGAGTCCTAGTTCACATCAAAAGTCATAATTTCGAGATTGGAGACCTTGTTTCAGGTATCTCCAATTTTCTAGGTGCAACTCTGTTTATCTTCAGTTCATTATTCTAATTTTGAGTTTCATTTTCTAGGTTGCATAGCTAGATTTGCATATTACTTTCATTTCCTTCTTTCTAAGAATTTTCTTACTGGTGAACCCCCTTTCTTTAATAACACCCAAGGAAACCTTGTAGCCATCTCTTCCCCTAATTAGATCACTAGGTTGAGATCTCTAGGGTTTCCTTGAATGAACTAAAAGTGAAATAGGAAGGGATCCCTTTCCTCTTTTGTGTTCCATCTCCTAAAAGGTGGATCACCCTATTTTTGATAGTTCAACAATGATTTGTTTTATACATATGTTGTGGTGGTAACCTTGGTTTGTTCTCATTTTATTTTAGAGTTTCAATTTCAATATTTAGATTTTTTTGCATTTTTAATTCAATGAGGTCAATTCCATTATTGTGCATTAAAAAAGTGGTGTATGCATTGTATAATGTGTCATAGTTATATATTGCTCAAGGAATATCTTGATTGAGTTTTTTGAGGGGGTTGTGCAATATATTTTTCCAAGAGTATATAAAATTTGATTGACTTTGGGGTTTCATCACAATTTTCATTGTTATTTATTACCCTTAAATTGTGAAATTGGCTCCACATAACCTTTAATACTCTTAGTTGAGAAGGATTATTCACTCTATATGTAATTATTCATGAGCCAAAAAGTTTTAGGTGAAAGTATAAATTTAACCACGATTGTAATACAATATATAAAATAATCTATATAGCATTTGTATATATATTATATATCATATCAAGCACACTTAGTTCCCTTATATAATAGACAATCATCTAGCAATTTTTGGAGACCACAATCATCCTCTAAATTATTGTGATGTTTTCTAGGAATGTCAAGCATGCATGTGTTTTCATGAGTTCTCTACCAATTTTTTGAAAAAAATCTTATCTTGTCCACAAAACATTATTAACTATGTTCACTAGTACCATACATGCCTACATGATTCACTTCATATAGATGATCATTTATATGACATATATTGTCTATTTGTAGAATCTCATCTTGAGGATCTTGAGGACAACATTGAAGACATATTTTTGATCTCTAATGATAAATATCAAAGTGTTATAAATTTTCTTCTCTAAATGTGATGAAGGCACCTTTAATGAAACATAAGTTACAATTAATGAGTCCTTATATTTTATTTTTTGTTGCTCATTTTAGCACTATCTTCAAGAGTATTTATTTCTCATTAGTTTAGATATCTTGCTTGAATTAAGAGCACACTTGTATCAAGTCCTTATATGGTACATGATGTCTCTTATTAGTTTTTCACTATTTGTATCAACTTGGAGATGTATGATAAATTTTTGAAGCCATAATAATCATTTGTATCTCTCATTCGATAATAATTTACACAATTTTTTATTTTTTATCTTCTTTAGTTAAGCTTGGGATTCTTGATTATATTGTGACACCATTTAACACCAACATGGTGACAAACAATGAGCTTATAAAGAACTAAATGTTATGTTTTATTCATTCTCATTCCTTTTAAGAATGAGAAGATCTTGTGCAACAATGTTTGGTTTTATTTCTTCCAAATAGGATAAATTTTATTTGTTGAGAATTCTTCACCTTTTTTTTCCTTCTAGGATGTTTTTATTATATGGGAAAAACAAGTTTTGAATGGACCAAAACCAATAACAAGTAGGTTTTAATGAGGACCTGAAACCCACACAAAAAGACCAAGCTACAAAAGCATAGAATACAGACAACCAACAACAAACCAAAGGAAAATTATAAAAGAAACAACATGAATACACAAATCTACACCAATAGAAAAGGTTTAAATGGGATCCTCAACCCCAAAACAACCAATTACAAGGGAACTTGCAACTTAGAACCACCTAAAACAACCAAGTAACCATCAACCTGTAACAACCAGACTGCAACACAACACTTATCAGCACCAACCAGTAGTGCACTTTCTGAAACATCCAGGTAACCATTAGTCTATATCAGCCAGACTGCAACACAACACTTATCAGTACCAACCAATGGAACCAAACTCACCACCTCAATAAGAGAGTTAGGAATCAGTGTATAACACCAAGAAACCTCCCAACCACACTCGCAGGGAAAAGGAAGCCTTTACAACACCACCAAACCCAAAGAGCTGAATAAAACTCCACCTCAAAAGGAGTAGGCTCCCTCTATAGGAGAAAATTCCATGAAGAACCTTACCACAACTGCAACCAAGATGTAACAAAAAATAACTCCACCTCCATAGGAGCACGCACCACCTCGAAAGGTGTTGTAACAACAAGGACCAACAACAAGGAAAGCACTTCCACAAATTCACAGACCCCAACTCTACCTCTAAAAGAGAGGGATTCACCTCTGTAGGAGTAATCTTCACCTCAATAGAAGACTCAAATTGTATAAGAGGGAAGAAATCCAACCAACCAATAGCAAGGATCTCTATGAAAACCACTAACAACTCAAGAACATGGCCCAAGAAGAGATGCATAGGGATAAACCCAACCATCCCATAAGGGGGTAAAGAGAACACACAAACAAACAAAAAATTCTTCACAAAAGCATGCACAAAAGAAATAGAGAACACCTTATCCACCAACCAAGAGAGAAGAAGCTCATGTGCAATAGTAAACAACAGCCTCCCTACCCAGAGAACAACAACATCCCTGCCTAGAAAAATAACTAGCATTAACAAAGAGATAATGGGCCTCAAATAGATAAGAACATCCACACTACCCAACAAAACATCAAGCACTAAAAAGGAGCCAAAGGTACCAACAAGAAGCAAGGTAAGGTGAGGAAAGACCCCTAGCAGAGAGAGTCAGTAGCAGGCAAGACAATGAAGAGGAACATCCAACCCTACATTCCAGTCAGGGTCTAAAACATGCCCATAACTAACCACAAGCCACTCTACTAGAGACAAACCAAAGACCTCCACCAACAAGCACCAAGAACAAGGGTAGCTAGAAGGTAGCACCAAACCAGAAGAAAGCAAAGTGAACCAAGTAAGGAAAGAGGAACCCAAGGAGAAGGCCAAACCAAAAAGCACAACCTCACCTCTAACACGCTAGTTAGAGTCCAAAATAATCCATAACCTTGAGCCACATCCTAAAAAAGGACCGAAGCCTCACAAGATACACCCACTTCCAACACACAACAACCAGAAATAGTTGCTTCCCAACCACCAGCGCACAAACCACAATTGACCGCAGCCCAACCCCCAACACCCAAATGAAAGCCAAATGCAGCCCAACTGCCAGAGCCCAACCCACAACATCAATGCTAGGAAGCAGAGCGAACCAAGAAAGGCAAGAGGAACCCTTGCAGGGAAGAAACAAGGTGAAGGCCAAACAAGAAAGCCCAACCACACCTCTAGCATGCCAATCAGAGTCCAAAATAATCCATAACCCTGAGCCACATCTTGAAAGGAACCAAAGCCTCAGAAGACACACCCACTCCCAACACAAAGTAACCAAAAATAGCCGCAACCCATTCTCCAATGCCCAAAACACAACTCGTCACAGCCCAAACTCTAGCTCCCAAACAGTAGCTAGCCGCTGCCCAAACGCCAACATCTAGCCCTCAACATCAACATCAATGCCAAGAAGTAGAGGGAGCCAAGTATGACAAGAGAAACCCTTGTAGGGAAGAAACAAGGACAAGGCCAAATAAGAAAGCCCAACCACACCTCTAACACGTCAGTCAGAGTCCAAAAAAAGCCATACCCTTGAGCCACATCTTGAAAGGAACTAGAGCCTCACAAGACACACCCTCTCCCAACACACAACAACTAAAAATGGATGCATCCTAGCCACCAGCATCTAAAACACCACCAACTGCAACCCAGCCTCTAGCGCCCAAATATCAACCATTTGTTTCCTAGTCGCCAACACCCAACCCTTAGCATCATGCTCATCATCAAGATCTGAGCCATCCTCCACATCTGCAAGAGGATTTCAAACTCCCCGAACGGCTCCTATTCCTACCTCCTCCTTCGCAAGCCATTCCAAGCAAAGTGTTTGTAATGTTTCTTCAATAGTGAATTCCTTCTAGGATGTTTCTTCCTCAAATGTGGTTTTTTTCTTCTTATTATTTTGAGAGATCATTTTGTAAATGGTTACCTAACATGGCTATACATAAATACCAACATTGGTTCCACACATGTATAAGTTCCCTAAATTATCAAGGGATGTTTGTGCATATTTATTTTCTTGTATTTAGTTAATTACTTTATTGCATCATTTTACACCTAGGATAATCTTAAGTTTACATAGGAATATAGTTGGTTAGGTGTTTATCTCTCTCGCACATTAGGAGGTATATACTTATAGAGGTAATATATGCAATTAGTAATTATAGTTGTACTTTCTTAGTTTGACATTGAAGAAATACTTTACATGTGGACTTTTTCCTTTATCTCACATTGATTGTATATTCTCATCTTTTGGTGAAATATCTTATATATCCACTTGTATCTCACTTTTGAACATCCATTCATTATATTGCATCAACTATTTTAGAATAGCTATCATATTGCATTGTAAACATTTGGTTTTTTGTGTGCTTTTTCTATTGTGGCCATTCTTGATATCAAAATTTTAGGTTTATTCGCCCCAGTAGAAAATCTTAAATAAGAGCTAATGTAATTATTGTGATTAATGTAAAAATAGAGCTATGAAAATGTATTTTAATCTTTTTTACAGATGTCTGGTGATTGATGATACAATTATCCTAAGGGTTATACCATTTTTTATTATTTATAAGTGTTTTTAAAAAAAAAATTGGTACATACATATGCTAATGGGTAACAATAATATTAAGTTGCACTAGTGGGGGGCCATAATAAATTTGAATTGGAAAGTTAGAGTGGTAAGGCCTCCTTGGTAGGATCTTGAATTGGTAAGAGAAAGTACTAGTTTGAGAGCTAATTCTATTTGGTGATAAATAAATTTTGAGGTCAATAAGTACATGAAATCAAACACAATCAAATTCTAGGACTATTTACTTAGGACCTCAATCCAAAGTGGCATGAAATAAGAGGAGATTTTAAGAGAACACACTATTCACCTCTACTTTTACAATAATATATTTATTTTTTTCTATAAAATGAATATATTATCTAAAATCATGATTAACATCAAATGGAAGGAGCCATTACTAACACAACAATGTGAAATAATGCTTGATAAAGGAAAACCGATAAGAAAGTGTTTCTATCTCTTTGTGTGATAATATATCTAAGACCAAAAAGATGTATAAACTACTATAATTTAGCTTGATCTTGATTTCTTTAGTTTTTTAATAGAATTGAGATTTTTTATTTTTTATTTTTTTTATAATTTCATAATTTTCCTTTGAGCATGAGTGAGAACACGATAGTGTGTCCTGCATTTTTACATTTTGGGCCACTAAAATCATTTTTTTTTACCATTTATCACATTCTATCAATTATAAAGAATAAACTTTCAAAAATTCAATGATTCAAAGAAAATATCAATTATTTACAAAGTTTTCTATTTATATATATTTATTTATATAAATCATTTCTTTCATATTTGAATGATTTTTGATAAGATCTTCATTATATTTTTTATTTTTTATTGAGTAATATTTTCGTGTAGTGCATAAATACAAATAAAATATTTACATGATTTATTTGAAATAGATTGAACTTCAATAAATAGTGCATTGATATTTTTGGCAAATATTTAACAAATATTTTTGTTATTAATTTTTAATAAGTAATAATTAAAATTTAGACCTAGATACTTCCCCTTAAATCATTTTTCTATACCTAGTATCCAAATTGGTTTTTCTCTTTCCACTGAAACAAGGATATCAATAGAGTGCAATGCAATTTTTTGACATTTTCTAGTTGGCTTGAGTAGAAGTCATTATTTTTATAATGTGTCAATGTTGATTATAAAATTAATAAATATATATTTTTTAAATAAAGATAATTATAAATATTTTTTTAGGAAAATAAAAATGAGGAAATTTCATATTCATATGACTTCATTTTCTTCCCAAATATGTTAGCTGAAGTAGCAAATTTCAACTAATAAAATTGATGATGTAACTTAGAATAAAAAAGATATTATAAGTAATGTTTAAGGATATAAGTGTACAATGAACTCTTTTTTTTTTTTTCTTATGTCCCAATATTATGACACACCATTTTGCATAAATTAGTAAATCAATACGTGGCACACTAGTAAGATATATTGTTATGCTTCAACTTTGAGTGTATGTGTCACCTACAACCTAGAAATTCTTATTCACCTAAGCTAGATATATCCAAGTGGGAAAATATAGTGTTAATAAATATCTTTAGGAGTTTAGTGTGCAAATACTAAAGCGTTAGACTTTGTTATACTTGATCAAATTCCTATTGTTGTTTAGAAAATCTAAGACATGATTGCATCTATAGATTAATACCTAGTTGAAGTTAGTCACAATACATGTTCTTGAATGCAGATGAAGACTTCAAATCTATGATGCTTTGATCTTTTGCTAGAATATGTTTTGTAATTATTACCTATGAAATTAATCTTACCACATAAGCTAGATATACCCAAGTGGGCAAATATATTGTTAATGGATATCTTTAGGAGTTTAGTGTGCAAGTATTAAAGTATTTGACTTCGTTATAATTGATCAAAATCTTATTGTTGTTTAGAAAATCTAAGACATGATTGCATCTATAGAATATTGAGATGAAGTTTGTCACAATACATATTCTTGAATGTAGATGTAGACCTAAGATCTATGATGCTTTGATCTTTCGATAAAATATCTTTTCTAATGATTGTCTATAAAATTTATCTTACCACATAATTTTTATATATGATAATTTAGACCCAATTTAAACAATTTAATACACAATCTAACAAACACTAATCATATTTTTATATTTAACTGACTAATTGAAATTTAAATATTCCATTCTTTTAACCTTACCAACAATTGTATTATATTTCTACATGTCAACAACAAATTGAAAAACCTCTATAAAAAGAGCAAACGTTTCAATTATGATGCATGCTTAACAACATGATGTTTCCAAAGTCTATGAAAATGATGCATGCTACCAATATTCAGAGCAAAAATATAAACATGTTCACATATACTTGAAAGCTTTAGCGTGAAAAATACTCCAGATTTAACTTGTTAAATAATATTGTGAAGATATTTTCCTTAAAGAAAATGTAATAAGAATAAAATAAGTCTTGTGGACTACTTACTTTTGAGAAAGATGGCTTTAATCCAAAAGCTACGGCAGTGGAATCTTGTGCGGAAATAGTACACTTTAGGATGCTTCCTAGTATATTTTTATTTTAAAAAGACTCGGATTCTTATTTCTAAATTTAAAGCCTGACTTTGTTCAATAATAAATATCAACCATAAATTTCATTTTCACCTGAGCTGGTGGGTAGTAATCTTAGCATCACCAATATTCGTCATTCACAATAACTTGGTTTGGGGGTTACCATTCACAATAGCTTGGGTTAGTAGTTATCATGTTGGGTATCATTTAGCTTGTTTTTCATCATTATATTTGCCTTCTTTGCATAGAAGGTATCTACCACTTGAAGATTTTGAAATGAAATGAGTATTCTCTATAAAATAATTAAGCTTATTTGTAGGGATTTTTTTTTTTGGAAAGGTGTGTTTCGTAAAAAAAAATTCGGGTAATCGGTGATGCTAGCACGACATGCCCTCTAATACTATGAGGATTTCACATGACTGATGATGTTGGTGCGACATGCCCTCTAGTACCACAAAAATTTCATTTGATCGATGATGTTGGTGCAACATGCCCTCTGGTACCATGGGGATTTCACATGACCGATGATGTTGGCATGATACACCCTTTGGTACCACAGGGTTGGAGGGGATACTAGACCTCATGATCTCTTGCCTGCAACAGGATGCTTTAGTCAATCAAACTAGACCCTCCGCCCTATTTGTAGGGAAATTGTTAGGATATTTATTTATTCATTTATTATGTATAAGATGTATACGTATTTTGAAAGGTGAAAAGTTTGAAATGATCAAATTTTTATTTAATGCTTTTTTGAATTATTTAGTGGTGTTTGTGTTAAGATGGTTTTTTAATATTGTTGATATGTTGTCTTTTATTTTGTGTTTATTTTGGGAAGATGTCTTAATGCATGTCTATTTTGATAAACAAAACAATCTTGTGTAAATTTATTTACTTGTCTAATTTTCATTGATCTTTAAATATACACATCTTTATATATTTGTCTACACTAAGTACCCACTTTTACACATCTTCCCATATAGCCTTCATTTATGACTCGACACATGCCCAAATTTTATCCCACATATTTAACCACAACTATTTTCCTATCCAAGGTCATTTTATGGTAGTGAGGTCAACCTTGAAAGTGTATATTTTCCTTGGTCTTTTCAAAATTCAAATTCAAATTTGGCCAACTCACACATATTCTACTTGCTATTGTGAGCCAACTGAACCCATGCTTACATGACTTAATGCTATGTGCTTGTACTTAAAGGCATTCATTTGCATCCATTTCACATGCTTAAGACATTCAATCATCCTTTCATCTTAGGACCATTCAAGGAGTAATTAATAACAATATAGTTCAACTGAAAGGAGTGAGAAATTTTGCAATATCATTCTAATGTGCTTACTTGTTGTCTTAAATATTTTACACGCAAACTAAGTGACTTCAAGATTGGAATGAATATGCACGGTGGATCTAGAGGCCACGATGGTTTGTTGTTCAAGATAGGGCTTTGGACCTAGCCATGCCTCTTTCTTCTCATATTGTGTGTTGATGAGGGTGAAACCACTCGAAACCCACACAAATCACAACAATAGATACCAACACAGAAAATGCGAGACAGAAAAATAACTTTCAATTATTTTTAGAAAATGAAATTACAGATTCAAAACTTACATGCTATAGCCTCATGGGCTTGATTCATTACAACAAAATCAACTCTGAAAAGAAAATATATTATTCAGAGCCACAATCTACACAAATGGAGCCACCTTCTATAACCCCCACTTATCTCTTTTATGAATCTTATGAATATTTATTTATTCATTTGTTATGTATAAGATGGTATACGTATTTTGAAAAGTGAAATGTTTGAAATGGTCAATTTTTTATTTAATGCTTTTTTGAATTATTTAGTGGTGTTTGTGTTAAGCTAGTTTTTTTAGTATTGTTGATATGTTGTTTTCTATTTATTTTTGTGTTTATTTTGGGAGGATGTCTTAATGCATGCATATTTTGATAAACAAAACAATCTTGTGTAAGTTTGATTTACTTGTCTAATTTTTATTGATCTTTATATACACATCTTTATATATTTGTCTACACCAAGTACCCACTTTTACACATCTTCCCATATAGCCTTCATTTATGACTTTACACATGCCCAAATTTTATACCACATATTTAACCACAACCATTTTCCTATCCAAGGTCATTTTATGGTAATGAGGTCGACCTTGAAAGTGTAAATTTTCCTTGGTCTTTTCAAATTTGAAATTGAAATTTGGCTAACTCACACATATTCTACTTGCTATTGTGAGCCAACTGAACCCATGCTTACATGGCTTAATGCTATGTGCTTGTACTTAAAGGCATTCATTTGCATCCATTTCACATGCTTAAGACATTCAATCATCCTCTCATCTTAGGACCATTCAAGGAGTAATTAATAACAATATAGTTCAACTAAAAGGAGTAAGAAATTTTGAAATATCATTCTAAGGTGCTTACTTGTCTTAAATATTTTACAGGCAAACTAAGTGACTTTAGGATTGGAATGACTATGCATGGTGGATCTGGAGGCCACGGTGGTTTGTTGCGTTGGATAGGGCTTTTGACCTAGTTGTGCCTCTCTTTCTTCTCACATTGTTTGTGTGTTGATGAGGGTGAAACTGCCCGAAAGCCACACAAATCACAATAATAGATACCAACACAGAAGATGCAAGACAAAAAAAAAACCCACTTTCAATTATTTTCAAAAAATGAAATTACAGATTCAAAACTTACATGCTACAACCTCATGGAATTGATTCATTACAACAAAATCAACTCTGAAAAGAAAATATATTATTCGAAGCCGCAAACTGCACTAATGGAGCCACCTTCTATAACCCCCACTTACCTCTTTTTATTTTACCCAATAACTGCCCTAGAATGTTCTAGAAAGTGTAACTTTCCCCTTTGTTTTGGCACCAAAAGTCTTGCCATTTGATTTCTTGTCTAGGAAGATATTTTAATGAAATTCACTTTTTAGAGGGACAACTTCGCGGGGCCATAACTTTTGATTAGGGTGTCTGATTTGCTATTATAACATTATCATTGGAAAGATCTCGAAGAGATCTACAACATCGAACCACCAGAGATCAATTCGTCAACTTTTTGAGTTGTTTTAGAGCCTCTGATGTTTTCATATCTGAATTTGACTTAGATGCATTAGAGAAATTTTCTAGGACAAAAAAATTAATATCTTCCAAACCATGCAAGGTATTGAGACAATTATTTCACTATCGGAATTTTTTTTTAGTTATGCTCCTTGGGGTAAATTTTTAGGTCCATACAAGCTTGTTTAGGTTGACTTACTAAAAATTGTAAGTGACAGCTTTTTTCCTTTTCTGACTCTTGACTATCTTACACCCCTTAAGTGTCATCATGGAACTCAAAAAAACTAAAGAAATTAAGAAAAAATAGTTTTTTTGGGTGATGCAAGATTTCCCAACACTGTTGGATGCTCCTACATCAGACACGATCCAAGGTAATTTAAAAATTGACCTTGTCACTTCTCAAGAGTTAGAGGAAAACCAAGTCGGTTAACCTCAAACTTAGACAACCACGATGAATCTTCAATAGGCCTTCCTCTCCACTTCACCAAGTACTTTTCATATTGCATGTTTCTTGTGCTTCTACCCACACGACTATCCAAAATTTCTTCTATCTCCTCCTTTTCTGAAGTAGGTGCTAGGATATTCCACTATGCTTCTATTATTTCTTCATCAATCCCTCCTTCATGATATTCTGCTAAATTTGAAATGTTAAACACAGGTGAAATATGAATTTCATCAGGCAACTCTACCAATTATGCATTTCTTGAATCATTCTTCTTTAGGATCTTGCATGGTCCAAACTTCTTCATCTTTAACTTGTTGTGTGTACCAACTAAAAACCTTTCCTTTCGCAAATGAACCATGATTTCATCTCCTACTTGGAACTCTTTGTACCCTCCTTTTCTGATCTTCCTTAGCCTTATATTGTGAGTTCATCTTATTGATATGTTTTTTCATCTCTTCATGCAAATTCTTTAGGTTCTCAGCAAAATCTTCAACCTCAACACTACTCTTCTCCCACTTATCCATATTTCTCAATTCAGAAGCAGTTCTTGGACTACTCCCATACACAATCTGGAATGGTGATTTTCCAATGCTCTTATTGACTGAATTGTTGTAATAAAATTTTGCATGTGGTATAATCAAATCCCATCCCTTGGGCTTATCTCCTATTAAGCATCTTAGTAGGTTACCCAAACTCCTATTCACCACCTCCATTTGTCCATCACGTTGTGGATGGTGTGAAAAACTAAACTTCAAATATGTCTTCAACTTCTTCCATAATGTCCTCCAGAAATAACCAACAAATTTGGTATCTCTTTTTGAAACTATACTCTTTGGTAGACCATGTAGTCTCACCACCTCTTTGGAAAACAACTCTGTAATATGAACATCACTAGTTTTATGACATGAAATGAAATGTGCCATCTTTGAAAATCTATCCACCACCACAAATATGGATTCATGTTCTCTATGTGACCTTGGCAAGCCAAGAACAAAATCCATGCTAATATCCTCCCATGGCCTCTTAGATATAGGTAATGGTTGATACAATCCACTATTATGACTCGTTCCTTTCGCCGTCTAACATACTTTGCAACTTCGTACAAACTTCTTCACATCTTGTTGTAACTGTGGCTAGTAATAATTCTAAGTAACAAGAGCAATGGTATTATCTCGATCAAAATGTCCAACCAATCCTCCACTACGCTTCTCCTTGATTAGTTTCTCTCTCATAGAACTCCTTGGTATGCACAATTGGCTTCCTCTAAAAAACATCCCATCTTGGATTAATAAATCCAACCATCTTGTCCTATCCAATGTAACAGGTTCCAAACAAGCCTTCTAAGCTTCTGCAAATTCTGGATCTTCAAGATACAAACTCTTGATTTCATTGGACCCAACAGCCTCTTTATTAATATTTATCAACAAATTTTTCCTTCTACTCATGGCATCTGCGACTCTGTTTGACCTTCCACTCCTATGATTCAAAGCAAAAGTATAACTCTGCAAAAACTCAACCAATTTTAAGTGCATTTGGTTTAACTTTCCTTGACTATTAAGATACTACAAATCCTAGTGATCAGTATATAAAATAAATTATGTTGGAAACAAATAGTGTCTCCATTTCTTTAAAGCTTGAACTATAGCATAAAAATCCTGATCATAGACAAAATATTTCTTCTTAGCATCATTTAACTTCTCGCTAAAATAGGCTACAGGCTTACCTTCTTGACTCAAAATAGCTCCTATGTTAGTACCACTAGCATCACAATCTACTTGAAAGACCTTATTGAAATCTGGAAGTGCCAAAAAAGGTTTATCTATAACTTTCTTCTTCAACATATCAAAAGCTTTGGCTACTCCTATAATCCACTTAGACTCTTTTCTATCCCCTCTCATTGCTTTAGTTAGAGGTTCCCAAATACCACTAAAATTCTTAATAAACCTTTTGTAAAAACTTGTTAGACCATGAAAATACCTTACCTCTGTAACATTCCTCGGGGTAGGCCATTCAATGATATTTCCCACCTTCTTTAGATCCATTTTAAGACCCTTTGTTGAGACAAAAAATCCCAGATACACCAACTCTCTTCACAAAACTACATTTCTTTGAATTAATCAATAGCTTCTCCTCCCTTAGCTTTTAAAAAACTCTTCAGATATGCATCAAGTGCTCCTCCAATGTCTTACTGAAAATCAAAATATCATCCAAATAAACAATAAAAAATTTTCCTAAAAATTATTTCAATACCTCATTCATAGGCCACATAAATGTTCTTGTTGCATTGATTATCCCAAAATCCATGACTAACCACTTGTACAAGCCCTTAGTTTTAAAGGTTGTCTTCCATTCATCTCCTTCTCTAATCCAGATCTAATGATATCCGCTCTTCAAATCTATCTCCATGAAGTACTTGATGGTGATCTTGTCGATGGCTCTAGAATCTATACACATCCACCATTCCCCATCCTTCTTTGGTGCTAGTACTGCAAGTACTGCACATGGAATCAAACTCTCTTTGATCAATCCCTTCCGATTTGCTATTATAGCATATCGTAGGAAAGCTCTCGAAGAGATCTACAACGCCACTGAAGGTCGATTCGTCAACATTTAGAGCTATTTTGGGGCCTCTAAGGTTTTCATATATGAATTTTAAGTTGCATTGGAGAAATTTCCCAGGATGGAGACTTTAATATCTCCCAAACCGTGCAGGGCATTGAGATGATTTTTTCACAAATGGAATTTTTTTTCAGTTTTGCTCCTTGGGGTAAATTTCTAGGTCCATACAAATCCATTTAGGCTAACTTACTAAAAATAGTAAGTGATTGTTTTTCACCTTTTCTGACTCCTGATTTTCTTACACCCCTTAAGTGTCATCATGGAACTCAAAACAACTAAAGAAATTAAGGAAATTTTTTTTTTTGGGTGATGCAAGATTGCCCAACACTGTTGGATGCTCCTGCATCATGTGTGGTGTGTTGCAAGTTCAAGGTAGGGGATTTTTCTAAAGTGTTGGGCATCAGTGGGGTGTGGGTTCGAGGGGTTTTTTCTTCCTTTTCTAGCTATGTAAACTGCATGTGTGAGGCAGTTTGTGGTCTTGGTATTTGAGGTGTTTGTAGGAAGTGTTTCCTAGTTATAGTATTTATTGAAGATTGTTGTGGATGAAGCCAATGTTTTTAAGTAGAAGATGGACTTTAGGGTGGTCATTCATGTGCATAATACATCATCAAAAAAGCGTGCAGAGTCTGGAGGTTTGAAGAATAGGGTTTTGTGTATCTTTTGTTGGGGGACCCCATATTCCAAAATAAATGGATGTTTGGAAAGGAGCCAGGATAGATCAACTTTAGTTATCCAACCTAATTCAATCACGAAAGATGTTGAGTATTTTTTGAACTATGCTTTAATTTAAAAATTCATGGGGATTTGAGTCTCTCTACCATTCTTGGAATCCTAGGCTAATAGGATGTAGAATCCTGAGGGTGAAATGGAGGTGATGACAAATAATAATTATTTTATGGTGGTTTTTAATTGTTTGGTTGATCGTAACAAATTTTTTGAGAGAGGTCCATACTTCTACAACTAGGTTGGCTTATTCATCAAGCCATGTCATGTTGGATTTAACCCATCAGAGGAGGTCCCAAATTTAGTTCCTATTTGGGTACGAATCCCTAGGTTTAATTTGGAATTTTGGAGGAATGACATTTTGTATATGGTTGCCTTGTTGCTAGGGAATCTGGTGGGCCCCTCTCAACACACACTCAATAAAAAGGTGATATCCTTCACCCGAATTTGCAATAAAATTAATTTGAGTAACCCTCTTCCAGATTCTTTGGGAATTTGTGTGGGTTCTTCATATTGGGTCCAACAGTTGGATTACGAAGCATTACCCTTTTGATGTTGGTTATGTCATGAGCATGGGCATCTATAAAAAAGATGTTTGAGCTTTTATGTGTTGTAACCATCTCGTAACCATCCTTCTCGAAAAACCTCTAAGGAGGATAAAGGTAAGACTCATATTTTGGGTGAAGTGGCAAAGAAGGAAGGCTTCATTCTTGTTAAACCTCGCAACAAGAAAATAGGTCACAAAAGATTAAAAGAATGGTAGAAGGAGGAAGTGTTCAACTGTTTTGATATGTTGGATAATCTTATCCAACATGAGGTAAAACTTGGTTTGGTGAATCCTAAATTAGGTGTCTTGGGGTTGGATTTGGTGGCTACCAAAACTACTTAAAGTTAGAGTGGATAGGATGATGGCTTGTTTTTAGCTCAAATTGATATGGCCTTGAACTCAAATATTTTAGTGGTTCTAGTGGTAAACAAAGCTATGACAACAGTTGAGGAATCAAATCTGGTTGATAATGCACCCCCATTAGGGAAAGAATATTTAGAATCAAGGAAAGGTACTAAATCTTCTCATTTGAGGGCTTCTTCAAAATGATCTCAAAAAAGGGATTTTAGAGAAACCTCTAAAGGTTGGGAGAAAGAAGGATTTGGACAAAATCAAGATAATGGGAGAGATGTTGGTGGATTTTGTTGGATGTTGTGGATGTGTTGCTGATATATGGTTTCCATTGATGTCAACACTATTAGCATTTGGTGTAATGGAGGTTGTTTATGTCGAGGATATTGAGAAAATTGTAAAAGTGTTCTAGGTTCCTAGTGGAACAGTGCATATCATGAAGGTGTTATGTTCTCTACGTTGAAGATTAGTTGGTGTGGTCAAAGGGCTTATTGTTGAGTATATCTAGATCATCTATCAGAAGCTTTAGAGGTCCGCGTGAAGTTTTGAGTGTGTTGTGGTCTAATAGTGTTTCTATGGTCTTTGTCTGTGTTCTTGAACGAAGATTGTGTGATTCTATTGATCTCAGTTGTTGTGGATGCTTCTCTATTATTTCTTGGTGTTCTTGGATGCTTCTAGATCGTGCTCTATCTTTGTGGTATGTCTACATTGATTAGTGTGCTCATTGTTGAAGATTTTTCTCCATATGTTCATTTTTTCATGTTCTTGGCTGACATGATGGTGGTTGCATGTTGTGGATCTTCGAGGAGGAATTAATTAAAGTATTTTTTTGTTGGAGATATTAATTTGGGTCTCCACTATGTTGTGGCTGACCTTGGTGGATACGCATTAAAAATTTAATTGAAAAATTGGGCCGACATTGCAAATATATTTTATTTTTCTTGGTCAACTAAGATGTGATGAAATCTCATGTAGCGGATATATAAGTGAAAATTTTTCATTGGTGTAGTGAGTTGAGAAGGTTCTCTTGTGTGTGTATGTGTGAATATCTTTTGGTTGCATAGCAAAGTGTAAAGAAGACTGTGTGAAGTGTGAAGAAATGTTGAGCTTAATTAGAACTATAATCAGGCTTGTGCAAAAGCTATTTTCTCAGTTCATACCCCTTTGGATTTTTAATCCTATTTTGTTGGGAAGTGAGCCCCTTTTGTATTTGAGTAGTGAGCTCTAAGAAGTGTGCCTAAATGCATATGCATTCCCCTTATTATTTTTCATTATACTTTCAACAGAGTATAATCTTGTGGACTAATATCCACTGTGGTTTTTCCCCTAACAAGGTTTCCACATAAAAAATATTGGTGTTCTTTGTCTCTCTAATGTGTTAATTGTTTGTGGATAATTGCTTATTCATCAGATCTAAGATTTAAGTTAAGTAAGAAAAGTTTAAATTTTTGAGACAACTAATTCACCCCCCCTCTTAGTTGTTTGTCCTTGTTTTTCCAACAATTGGTATTAGAGCAGGTTCCTTTGAAGAATTCTAAAAGCTTGAGGTGATCTGAGATGGAAACATTCAAGAAGGATAGTCCTAGATTTGATGGCACTAACTATTCAATGTGGAAATTCTGGATGCAATGTCATCTAAAGTGCATTGGTGATGCTTATTGGAAGATTAGAAAAGATCCATACACTATTCCTAAGAATGGTCCCTATTCTACTGATGAGATCAAAGATGTTGAAAGTAATACCAAGGCTCTTGAAGCTTTGGTGAGTGCTCTAATGGATTCAGAGATGGCTAATGTGATGGGTCTGCAGAAAGCTCATGAGATTTGGACGAAACTAGAAACTTTGTATGAAGGAGATGCATAGGTGAAGATGGCTAAGCTACAAAGCTTCAAAGGAAAGTATGAGAATTTGAAGATGGGTGAAGATGAAAATATCACTTCTTTTATGCAAAGATTAAATGAAATAGTGATGGGTATTAAATTTGTCGGTGGTTTTGTGGATGAGGATGAAATTGTATAGCTAAATTACTCATATCCTTGCCTCCCTCCTACAAAATGAAGGTTCATGCTATTGAAGAGTTCAGATCAGAAAACAAGATGACTAGAGACACACTAATTGGGAAGATTGTTGCTTTTGAAATAAGTGAATTTGGTGAATCTACACTGAAGACTGAATCTGCATTCAAGGCTACTATATCTAGAAGTAGCAAACAAATATATAGTTTGGGAGAGAGTTCCAAAAAGATATTCAAGTATGATAAAGAACTGAAAAAACTTGAAGATAAAGAAAGAGAGGTAGAAGAATTGGAAGCACTAATTGCAAAGCAAGAAGGGAGAGGAAAAGGTAATTATGAAGATGTATTGCCTATTAAATGTTTTTCATGCAATAAAATAGGTCATTTTGCATCAAGATGTCTTGAAAGAGTTCCTAGATATAAACCTAAAAATTCTAGATTCCAAAAGAGATGTGACTTTGTTGAAGAAGCAGTGACTAATGATGAGTTTGATAAAGATAATGGAAAAGAAGATGAATGGGCTTTCATTGCTACCATTGAAGATAATCCTATGGCTATTGAATCTAATAAAGATGAAAAGCTCTTGTAGCCCAAGTTGAAGAAAAAGATGAGTGGGTCATTGATAGTGGATGCTCACATCATATGACCGGTGATAAAATCAAATTTGTGAGTCTAGAGTAGTATGACGGTGGGGTTGTAGGATTTGGAGATAACAATGCTGGTGTGATTTGTGGCAGAGGATCTATTTTCCTTGGTGGTAAGGACAACACTAATGATTTCCTCTATGTTGAAGGCCTAAAGCACAACTTGTTGAGTGTTGGATAGATGGTTCACAAGGGATATGATCTTTAGTTCAAATATGGAAGATGCAAGATACGTGGGAGTTCTGGGAATATGATTGCAATAGGAAAACAAACAAAAGGTAACATTTTTCATCTGAATACTGCTAGTGGAAGTTGTTTAATTGCTCAAGTAGATGAAAGATGGTTGTGGAATAGGAGATTGTATCATGTAAACTTTGACAACATTATCAAGATAATTTCTACACAAGCAGTACAAGATCTACCTAGATTAGTAAATCCTACTAATATAATATGCAAGGAATGTCAGATGGGTAAACAAAATAGAGTCTCTTTCCAGAGAAAATAGTTTCATTCAAATAATTTGTTGGAGCTACTACATACTGACCTTTGTGGTCCCTTTAGAGTCAGAAGTATTCATGGAGAAAGGTATTTTATATTGGTTATTGATGATTACTCTAGAATGATTTGGGTTTCCTTTTTAAGAGAAAAATGTGAAGCATTGGAGAAGTTCAAAATTTTCAAGGCTATGGTAGAAAATGAGAAAGGTCTGAAAATTAAGTTCCTGAGATCTAACAGAGGTGGTGAGTTCATCTCCAAGGAATTCAATTCTTATTGTGAAGAGCATGGAATTAAAAGACAGTTATCTGCTCCTCGAACCCCTCAACAGAATGGAGTTGCAGAAAGAAAAAATAGAACAATTTTGGATACTACCAGAACAATGATGAAAGAAGGAAATGTATCTCAGATGTACTAGAGTGAAGTGGTAAGCACCGCTATGTATACTTTGAACAAGGTAAATGTTAATGGTAATTCTAGTAAGACTCCTTATGAGTTATGGTTTGGTCACAAGCCTACTATTAAGTGTTTTAAGATCTTTGGAAGCAAGTGTTACATTAGGAGAGATGATGATATAGGAAAATTTGATGCAAGAAGTGATGAAGGAACCTTCCTAGGTTACTCCACTAAAAGAAAGGCCTACTAGTGCTATAATAAAAGACTGAGAAAGATGGTTGAAAGTGCAAATGTCAGAGTTTATGAGGACTCTGTCAAATCATCCAGACATTGTAGTTATGATTCAAACAAAGACATTTCAAGCCAAGGGAAGAATGTTCAGACACATAATCAACTTCAAATTGTGCCATATGCTCTAGTTGTTCCAGTTGTTCTGGTGAAGCAACCTCAATTTGTTCTGGTGAATCAAGTCAGCCAAGAGGCTCAGATAAGTACAAGTGTAGAAGAAAGATCAAAAGAATCAAAAGCTCAAGAATATCTCAAAACTCCAAGGTATGTAACTTATTTGAATCATTCTGAGAGTCAAATCATAGGAGATAAGAATAAAGGAGTGCAAACTAGAAGAAAAATTGCAGAAGAATACTGTTTGATCTCTAAGATTGAACCTAAAAATGTCACTGAAGCCTATAAAGATGAACACTAGTTGGAAGCTATGAAGGAAGAACTGACACAGATTGAAAAGAATGACACATGCGGCTATTGGTTATGAGGCCTAAAGACAAAAATGTTATTGGTACTAAATGGGTATTTAGAAATAAGTTGAATGAAGAAGGTGAAGTGGTCTGGAATAAAGCAAGATTGGTATGTAAAGGGTATTCTCAAATGGAAGGTGTTGATTTTGAAGAAAGCTTTTCCTTTGTCACTAGGATTAAAGTTGTTAGACTATTTATTGCTTATGTTGCACACAAGGACTATAAATTCTATCAAATGGATGTAAAGTCTACATTTCTAAATGGAGAACTAGAAGAATTGTACATTGAATAGTCAGATGGATTTCAGCTAATAGATAAAGGAGATATGGTTTGCAGGTTGAAGAAAGCTCTGTATGGACTTAAGCAAGCCCCCAGAGCCTAGTATGCTAGATTGGACAAATATTTGTTGAAGCTTGGATTCACTAAAGGTACTGTTGATAGCAACTTATACTTCAAATTAGATAATGATAAGGAGTTAATTATAGAAGTTTTTGTTGATGACATTATTTTTGGAGGAGATGATAATCTATGTATGAAGTTTGTTGATGAAATAAAGAGTGAATTTGAGATGAGTATAATTGGAGAAATGAAGTTCTTTCTAGGATTACAAGTTACACAGTTGGACAAAGGGATCTTCTTATCTCAATCCAAATATGTGAAAGAATTGCTGAAGAAATTTGGGATGGATGACTCTAAACCTGTTGGCACCCCCATGGTGACCGAATGTAAGTTGACACAAAATGATGATTATCCTGAGAAAAATCAAACCAAATATAAGTCAATGATTAGTGGATTTCTCTACTTGACTCATACTAGACCAGACATTATGAATGTTGTATGTATGGTTGCAAGATTTCAAGCTAATCCAAAAGAATCACATGTAACTACTGTTAAGAGAATTTTTAGATATTTGAAAGGAATAGTTGACTTTGGACTATGGTGTCCAAAGGATGATGATCTCACTTTATGTGCATATACTAATATAGATTGGGCTGGTGATGTAGATGACAGGAATAGTACTAGTGGTGGTGCTTTCTTCCTAGGGAAGAAGCTGGTATCCTGGTTAAGTAAAAAGAAAAACTCAATTTCTCTATCTACTACTGAAGTAGAATACATTGTTGTAGCCAATAATTGTGCTTAAGTGATGTGGATGAAACAAATGCTGAGAGATATCAGGGTGACATATGAAGAGCCTATTGCTATATACTATGACAACTCAAGTGCAATAAATATCTCAAGGAATCAAGTGCTACACTTTAAGACTAAACATATATCAATCAAGTTTCATTTCTTGAGGGAGAAAGTGAATGAGAAAGAAGTTAGACTAGAGTATGTTCCTACCAAAGAATAGATTGCTAATATATTTACTAAGCCATTGCCGAAGGATACTTTTGAGTATCTCATAAGTATGCTAGGGGTAATCACCCCTCCTGATAAGAACTAAAATATGCATTTGCTTACATCAATCCATGAACTTCATTGCTATATTTTGATTTGGATTGATTTTTTTTGTGGCTGCTACTCAGGGGGAGTAGTCAGATGTGCATATATGTGGTTCAGAGTGTGTATATGGAAAGGTCATTGTTTCCTTTTCCATTGATGTCAAAGGGGGAGAAGTGTAATGTGAAAAATCATTTCAATAGGAGAAGTGTAAAAGAAGTCAGTGTATTGGGTTGATGGTATTTTTCACAACATGTGTTACCATCAATGCCAAAGGGGGAGATTGTTGGATGTTGTGGATGTGTTGTTGATATGTGGTTGTCATTGATGTCAACACTATTAGCATTTGGTGTAATGGAGGTTGTTTATGTTGAGGATATTGAGAAAATTATAAAAGGAAGTGTTCTAGGTTCCTAGTGGAATTGTGCAGATCATGAAGGTGTTATGTTCTCTACATTGAAGATTAGTTGGTGTGGATCAAAGGGCTTATTTTTGAGTTTATATAGATCATCTACTAGAAGCTTCATAGGTCCACATGAAGTTTTGAGTGTGTTGTGGTCTGACAGTGTTTTTGTGGTCTCTTTCAATGTTCCTGAATGAAGATTGTGTGATTTTGTTGATCTCAGTTATTGTGGATGCTTCTCTATTATTTCTTGGTGTTCTTGGATGCTTCTAGATCATGCTCTATCTCTGTGGTATGTCCACATTGATCAGTGTGCTTGTTGTTGAATATTTTTCTCCGTATGTTTGGTTTTTCATGTTCTTGGCTGACATGATGGTGGTAGCATGTTGTGGATATTCAAGGAGGAATTAATTAAAGTATTTTTGTGTTGGAGATATTAATTTGGGTCTCCACTATGTTGTGGCGGACCTTGGTGGATACACATTAAAAAATTAATTGAAAATTTGGGCCGACATTGCAAATATATTTTATTTTTCTTGGCTGACTAAGATGTGATGAAATCTCATGTAGCAGATATATGTGTTACTTTTTCATTGGTGTAGCTTGTTGAGAAGGTGCTCCTATGTGTATATGTGTGAATATCTTTTGGTTGCAAAACAAATTGTAAAGAAGATTGTGAGAAGTGTCAAGAAGTGTTGAGCTTAATTGAAACTATAATCAGGTTTGTGCAAAAGCTATTTTCTTAGTTCATACCCCTTTGGATTTTTAATCCTATTCTGTTGGGCAGTGAGCTTTAGGCAGTGTGCCTGAATGCATGTGCATTCCCTTTATTATTTTTCATTATACTTTTATCAGAGTATAATATTGTGGACTAACATCCACTGTGGTTTTTCCCCTCATAGGGTTTCCACGTAAAAAATATTGGTGTTCTTTATCTCTTTGATGTGTTAATTGTTTGTGGATAATTGCTTATTCACCATATCTAAGATTTAAGTTAAGTTAAGTAAGAAAAGTCTAAATTTCCGAGACAACTGATTCACCCCCCCTCTCAATTGTTTGTCCTTGTTTTTCCAACAGAGTTAGGGTCTATCAAAACCATAGACTCCCACTTTTCCAACTCTCATGGAATGCGAGGGTCTTGAATAGTGGCCCTAGACAAAAAATTTATTCAGGAGTTGGTGAGAGTTCATTTGTTAGACATTCTTTTATTCAAGAAAATAAGCTTTCTAAGGAGAGTATGTGCAACTTGGCATCCAAAATTTGGTGGATATTTCAATGCTAATGTATTGGTTCTTATGGTATTTCAAGGGGAGTTGCTTACTTATGGAACCTATTAAAGATTAGCCCTCTTTGGTGGATCTCCTATAAGTCTTCTTTGCTTGTGGTTGCGTTGAGTTTGAAGAGACTATTATTCTCTCTAATGTGTATGCCCCAGCTGATTTTCTTGGAAAGAATCAACCATGGTACCACATTTGGTACATTCAGAGTCTTGATCCTTTATATCCTTGGATTGTTGTTGGATAATTTATTCCATTTCTAATCTAGAGGAAAAGAGGGGAGGATTGTAGAGATTGGATCCATTGGCCTCTCTCCTTAGAGATAATATATCTTCTTTAATCCTAGTGGATATAAAGCCTATCAATGGTCAGTTTATGTGGAATAATAGGATATATGATAAGGATTCTATTCTTGAGAGGCTTAATAGATTCTTAGTTTTATGTTTCTATATTGGGGGTAGTTGGACTACCATTTCAAATATTTTAGATTGGAGGGGCTCTAACCATTGGCCAATTAAGCTTTCAACCTCGTTGTCCTATGTTACTAAAAATCCTTCTTTTAAGTTTCATTTTATGTTGTTGTGGGACCCTCTTCTTTAGGATCTAATGGAAAAATGGTGGCAGTGGGGTAGACTTGCTTTTGACACTATGATGTATTCTTTTTTCAAGGAGTTGCAGTATGTGAAGCAATAGCTTAGGAAGTGGAACAAGCAAAGTTTTGGAAATATCTTCCATGCCAAGGTGGTTGCTTAGATTAGATTGGATTCTATTACCTGAGATATTAGAGAGCTTGGCCTTTTTGAAGAATCCATCCTAGAAAAATTAGAGGATTTGAAGGCCTTGAAGGAATGGGAACTACGAGAGGAGTTCTATTGTAAATAGAAGGCTTGGATAGAGTGATTGTAGGAAGGTGATAAAAATACTACATTCTTCTTTAACTCTGTGAAGGCTAGGAGGCATAGGAACTCAATCTCGTCCCTTGTGTCTTCCATGGGAAATCATCCAGTTTCTCCTTGGGAGATTTATAGGGAGGCTTCACATTTTTTTTTTACTTTTTCAAGGAAGATTCACCTAATGCTTTGGAAGAAGAAAATCACATTATATCTTGTATTCCTTCTCTAGTTTCTATGGAAATAAGTCTGCATCTCATGAGACCTATCTCCCTAGAGGATTTGGAAGGAGTTGTTTTTCAAATGAAGAAAGGGAAAGCCCCTAGTCCTAATGGGTTTCTGATAGAATTCTTTTAGGAATTATAGGAAATTATAAAATTGGATTTAATGGAGGTGGTGCAGGAATCTCAAAAGAACAAGAAGATATTGTGGCCATGAACTCTACTTTTCTTTCTCTTATTCCCAACTATGATGAGGCTGATAGACTGAATGTTTTTAGACCCATAGCTCTATGCAATGTGGTTTATAAGATTATGTCTAAATTGATAGCTAAGAGGTTTAAAGTGTTGGATTGGTAGACTCATCTCTGAACAACAAGGAATCTTCATGACTGATAGGCAAATGTTGGACAAAGTGGTTATTGTGACTAGGTCCTTACACTCTATGGAGGCTTCAAAGGATAAAGCCATGTTTATTAAGCTTGGCATGGCTAATGCCTATGATAGGGTTAAGTGGTTTTTCCTCCACAAAGTGCTTAGTGCCTTTAGATTTGAAGAAGAATGGGTGAAGTGGGTGATGAGTTGTGTGATGATCACTTCTCTATGCTTGTCAATGGAGAGCCTTCCTCCCTATTTGAGGCCTCTAGAGGTATTCAGCAAGGGGACCTACTGTCACCATACTTGTTTATTCTATTGGATAAAGGCCTTGGGAGATTCATTAAGCGTCATGTTAATCAAGGCTATATTCAAGGGTGGATTTTGGGTATTGAACTACCTCCACATACTCATTTATAGTTTGTTGATGAAACTACCTTGATGGTTGTGGCTAAGATTAGGGAAGCTACTAATTTTTTTCATATGTTGGTCATATATCTTACTAAATCTAGCCAATAGATCAATCAAGGTAAATCTTCCATTTATTTTTTCAACACCCCTTTTCTTATTTTAGTATAGATTGATCGTATTCTCAAGTTTCAAATAGGAAATCTTCCTATGGTCTATCTTGGCATGCCTCTTTCTATTGGGAACATTCCTAGGGGTTCTTATCAAATTATTTTGGACAAGTTTCAAGTGAGAGTGAACCATTGGACTTATAGGTTGTTGTCCTTTGCAGGTTAGGTGTAGCTTCTAAAGTCAGTGGTTCGATTCTTCCTAATTACATGTGTATGCTCCAGGTTGCTCCCCCTATTTTTATTAAGGATTTAGATTCTTTGGAAAGACATTTATTATGGGCTGGTAGTTTGGAGTCTTCAAAGTGGAGTCTATTTAAATGGGATACTATGTGTAGGTCAAAATAG
The DNA here is from genome assembly GCA_007258455.2 of Sequoia sempervirens. NCBI lineage: Eukaryota > Viridiplantae > Streptophyta > Pinopsida > Cupressales > Cupressaceae > Sequoia > Sequoia sempervirens. The sequence continues at coordinate 407,186,740 of VDFB02086081.1, forward strand.
GAAGGTGGTATTGGGCTAAGGTAGGCTAGCCTTAATGGATATGCTTTAGCTACTAAGTTATATTGGAGGTGGTGTGATAAGCAAGATTATTTCTAGGCCAATATTATTTCAATCAAATACTTGAAGGGTTTGGTGAAGGAAGAGGGCCCTCAATTTCCTGTGTCAAGGAAGGGCTCTATTATTTGGGAAACCATTAAGAAGGGAGCTAAGTTGATTAAGGGAGGCTTGTTCTGGATCTACAATAGGGGAAATAATGCACTATTTTGATATGATTCTTGGGATATTTTTCCACCAATATTGAGCATGCATGCTCACTTGCAAGACCTTTTTCATTGCTTCTTAGAGGTTGGTTGGTACTAAGCTGCAAAATTTAAATATTTTTAGCTCTAGGGGTGTGTGGGAGCATCTAGTTGGAAGGAGCCAATTGATTGGCCAATTGGGGGATCAGAGGTGGATCATGCTAAGATAAGAAATATTTTGGCTAGTAGAGTATGTAACTAACTCAGGGAGCTAGATATTTTGGCATGGAGTCCAAACCCCAAGGGATCTATGTGGTGGTAGGTGGTTATCAGGAGTTGACTCGTCATAATTATGGGGGAAAGGAATTCCTATGGTGGAAAATAGTTTTGAATAATTTTTATTTGTCCAAGTATAATTGCTTTGCATGGATTATTTCTTGGAATATGTGTCTTACTTGGGATATCCTCTAGAAGCGAGGTTTTTAGGATCCTTCAATTTATGTTCTTTGTGGCAACTATGAAGAGGATTCATCCAAAAAATTTCCAATGCTCTTTTTCTACAACCATCTGGCATAATTGGTGGGATGTTTGGAGGTAAGTATGTGTTCATGCATCTTTTTTGATTGACCTCTAGAGGATTCTGGGGAGATCTCTTCAACACATGCTTCTTTTCTTTAGATTGTGTCGAATATTGGCCCCACTTTTATTCTCTAGCAAATATGGCTTGAAAGGAACTAAAGGATATTTTGAGGAAGTAAGTTGATGGTTCATTAGGTATGGAAGAGGGTGGTTGGCATGTTCTAGGAGGATGTGGAAGCTAAATGTGAGGTTTCCTTCCCCTTGGAGAAGGGGGATGAAGAGCTAGTGTGAAGATTGGGTTTATAAGGTTTACATTCTAGGTCCACATGTGTTAAAAGATGTTTCTAGTCCAAAAAGAAAACTTTTTGTGAAGGTCAATGGTCCCCTCCTTTAGCTAATGTTTTAAAGGTTAATACAAACAATTATTCTCAAGGTAATCCTGGGCATGCAAGGATTGGTGGAGTTGGAAGGGATAGTTTTGGCAAGGTCATTTTCTTCTTTTCTATTTGGATGGGGAAACAAACTAATAACCTCATGGAATGCCTAGCTATCCTTTTTTCTATTGAAAGAGTGAGTGCTCTTGGTTGGTGCAGGATAATTTCTGAATAAGATTCTCAAACTTTTGTTAACACGTTGAATGAGAAAAAGTTGGACGAAGCTAACTGACACTTGGCCTATGTGGTTAGGAAGATTATTAAATTGAGTTATGTGTTGTATTTTATCTCTTTCTCTCATATTCTATGGGATTGGAACATGGTCGTCAATTTCTTGGCCAAATTGGCCTTCAAGAATGTTGGGAACTGACAGGTAAATGGTTGGGAGTAGTTATCTTGGGATTATTCCCAAGGGATTGATAGGTTGATTACTGAGGATATGGTGAGATTATGTTATACAGGTGGTTGGTTTTTTTGGGGGCTTATGTCCACTTGGTGGATGGTTGTTGGTTCTAGGATTGATGGGTTGTGCTTTGGGTTGCCTGTCTTGGACCCGTATTTCTTTGTATGGTTTCTTTCTTATGATTCAATAAATTTTTATCCCTTTTATCTTAAAAAAATTTGACTTAATATCCCTTCCAATATTATATTGACAACACTTCCAAGGTATATATAAATGCTACTAGTCTTTATATATAAAAAAAGAGTAGAGAAAATAGAGGTCACTAGAGCAAGAAACATAGCATAATTACATATTGAGCATGGTCAAATTTTCATATAGAATATCTTGGTTATGGAAGTTGATCTTGTTAGTTTTGGAGCTCATGGGTGCTTGGAGAGTATCCCCCTATAGGGTTTTGGGGGGGGCATCTCCCTAACATGGGTTTGGGGGCAGTTCCCTTGAAAAAAATATATAGTGGTTGTAAATCTAGATTATTTATCATTAGATCATAGATTTGATGATAGAGATTATGTTGATTTTTCTTGCCCTAGAAGGCTACCCTCTTTTATGAGGGAATTCCATTGCAGTTGATTATAGCATTGTATTGTGTGAAGGCATTGTGAGAGAGTGAAGAGGAAGTTACAATGAATGTGATGTAGGTTGTATCCCTTCATTTTGTTGGACAAAATAAAGGAAAGGACTAGATTTTTCTCATGGATGTAGCCCATTGGGTGTGTAGATACCCAAAATTGTCCTAGCCTACAAGAAACATTTTAACACTAATTATCATCTTTTCCTAATGATTAAATAATATTTAATTATTCAATTATTATCACTAATTCATATTTCACTATTAATTAAATGAGTTTATGATATTTAATTAATTAATTTTATCATTTATCTTCCTGATTGATTGAATAAATCTTATTTATTCAATTATGACTAACTTCTATTTATTTTCTTGATTAATTAAATAAATACCATTTAGTTAATTACGTTTCTAATTACCCTAATTCCTCTAAATTAATTCAATAATTATTATTAGTTATTTAATTAGCATTCACCCACTTTCTAACTTAAATAATTACTTTAATTATTTAATTGTCCCCCTTCTAAGTTAAATACTCTTTAATTATTTAATTATCCACATTCCTATTTTGAAAGTTATATAATTGCATTAATTATTTATTTATCCTATATTCTCTTAATGTTATCCACTCATCAATAATAAATAAAATATTTTATTTATTTATCTAATTACCACTTGCACATTCCTTTAATTAATTATTAATCTCATGCATTTCCACCTCATTCTTAATGGCCACTTTCTTCCACTCCACTAACTATTCAATTTCACTTCATTTATCAATCAAATTAGTTCACTCCCACTCATTGTGAGTTAACGAGGCAATCAATTCCTTTAACTACTTTAGGAAAATAGTTAACTGAAATCATGCAACCAATTGCAATCAGTTAACTAGGGAATCAATTCCTCTCAACAATCTTCCACCCTTGATCTCTTCGGTCCTTTCAATCTTGATCATCCATTCAAAACAATATTTTCTATAAAATCAGCCCTCATTCCCATTTGAAGGCTAACCATAATTCTTTGATGTTTTGCATCTATTTATCATATCACACTCATTTTAGATTGAAGAAATATAGTGCACACTAAATTGCAAGCAAATGCAAAATAGAGAAGAGAAATGGAGATGAATCAAGGATGACATAGGAAGGATGGTATATTGTATTGTTTTATTGTCTTTTATGTTGCATTGTGCTTCATTGTTTGATTGGTGTAATGGCATAAAATTGCACCTATACAATTTCCCATTATATTACCTCATTCTAGCCTTACAAATTTGATAATGTAAAAACCCACCACATTTTCCTCACTTTTCACATGTTTCCTTGTGATTTTATGTCAGTGAGAGAATTTATGTTGGGGATGCCCACATGTGTAGATGGTTGTACACCACATTGTTCTCCTAATAGAATTCTTGCATTAGGAAATGTTAGAGGTGTTATAATTCTTATCAACCTATGAATTGTAATGTCCTTATGAATCTTGACCACCTAGGAATGACTGTTTACTTCCAAAATAGTCTTTTAAACTTTATTCTTTCATTCTATCAAGGCTCTCTCATTCTTTCTAGCTTCATTCTCACTTCATACATCACTCTTTCACTCTTTCTCTTCACTTCTACACCATTTTTCTACTCTTCACCATTGTTATTGGAGGTTATCAAAGCTTCACTTCATTGGTATGGTTGTCTTGATTCCCTCCTTCCTCTATTGGCTTCTCAAGCATGTAGAAAGGAGGGTAATATCCATTTACTTTCTTATTTGCATTATCTTGTTTGTAGAATAGCATCTAGATTGTCTTTTTAATCTACTTTCTTGTGTCTATTCTCTCTATATTTTCTTTATCATTTCTCTATCTTGTGGTCTATCGATTGTTCCTCAAGGTGGGAGTAGCAAAAAAAGGATTTGACTAAAGCAAACCTAAAAAAAAAAATACAACATTTTTTTGTTACTTTGTGTGTAGGTATAATCTGTTCATGAGGAGCTAGATGGAGAATTGGACCTTCAATGAGTTGATTGTCTTCTTCTCTTTCCTTTGTGATTTTTTCATTAAGATTGTTTATATTTATAATCTATAGTATCCTTATTGTTGTTCTCAACATTTTCATTCTTTATCAAATTGTTAAACTTATACTCTTAGGTTGTTAAAAAACCTTACATGTTTTAGTTTGCAAACCCGAATCTATGTTCATTTAAGATGCCAACACACCTTTGAGACATCAACATGGTGTCATGATGTTTATCCCATGCTATAGCATCCTCTGGGTGGGAGCTAGTGGTTTATAGTTTGTGACTTTTGTGGTTTTCTCACCTATTTCTAGAAAACCTCTATCATAAAGCATAAGGAAAATAGAGTCCAATTCTCCCTTCATTTTTAGCTTATTAGGTATTTTGAGGTATTTTAGGTAAATTCACTCCCTTTAGGCTCTTTTGTGTCCTAGATACTTGGGAGTACTAAATCCCCTTCTCTACATTTTGATGAACCCAATGTGAACTTTCTCCTTCTTCATTCCTTTGTGTTAGAAATATTTCTCTTAGGTCTTGTGTGTGTCATAGATTGGTGCATTTTGAGGATTTTATGAGCTTTACAACCCAATCTATGATCTCTAGACATGTTCTTAGAAGGATTCTTTGACATAAAAAAAATAGATTCTAGGAAGGTCATTGCTTGTCAAACTGGTCCATCTTTCGAGGATGTAATTTCAAGGATGTCTATTGGATTTTCCAATCCCTTTGGGGAAGCTTCCCCTCATAGTCTTACACCACCTAGATTTCTCATTCTGCTTCTTCCATGAAGGAAGAAGTCACTCTTGATGTTCCCATGAAGCAACTTCTTTCCCTAGAAAAGAGGCTTGGGGAGTTCGAGCAGTACTTGGCTAAGGATAAAAATCTTGCATAAGCAGCTACAATTGTTAATAGGTTGAGAGTCATGTTGGATAAGGATCAAAGAGGCTTTTGTGAGGTATTGCAGATATTTTAGATACTCATGTCCCAACATATAATTCTAACATGGGAACCACTCGAGATATTGTCTTTGAGACTCTTGAGAGACAACTTGAGGTCTCGATACCCAAATTTCTAGTATACATTTCTAAGATGAGTCCCTCTATTAACATTGTCTCTATGCCTAGGAAGACCCCCATTGTTTATGTAACAAGCCCAATGTAGAAACCCATTGATTTTTACCATTTTTTAACCCACATGTGAACAATATAGCAATACAAATTTTCTTTTCTAATTCAATAACAATATGTGCATTCAAAATAAACTCATTTCAAACTTCCCATTGCACTACAACGAAACATTACAAAAACCCAAGTAACGATTCTATATTATATAATTCCATGTAAAGATAACATTTTCCATTTACATTTCTCATAGAGAAATAGATGCATGAATATGTACATAGCTTCCAAGATTTATTAAAATAGAGATACAAATGTTAGAGAGAGAACCTCCATATATGCTAAAATTTGAGCATCCAAAGGCTACAAACAAGCTAACAAATCTACCACCTTCCTTATCAAATGCATCAACTTAGCTAAATAAAATTCTCAAATTGCAACACATAATAGTCCTCCTATTTCTAACTTCATAGAATGGATGAGTCAACTTCATTCTTGTGACAACATGACTCTTTTACTGATTCAAGGCCCAACAATGCATTACTATAGGTTTCCTATTTGACTTGTAAGTCGACTACCTTCATATATTATAGCTAGTTGCATTTTGACCAAGTCTCCATGCTATACATTAGTTTGAAGAATCTTGTTTTCTTTCTATTTATTATTCCAACATTGAACTTTTCCACATACAAGTTGTGGATTTCTTTTTATTCTAACTACAAATTTTAAATTCAAGGAATGCCTTTATTCTAGTGCAAGTCAACACTTCACTTTATACAATTTAAATCAACAAACACTTAATACTTTACTCTTTGCACCTACCACTCAAGTGCTTAGTATAGGGTAGCATATATTCATACTTTATGGCTTTAAATTAAGTTACATTATCCTTTATATCATTTAAATCAACAAAAACTTAATACTTTACTCTTTGCACCTACCACTCAAGTGCTTAGTATAGGGTAGCATATATTCATACTTTATGGCTTTAAATTAAGTTACATTATCCTTTATGGGTTGTGCTATATATGCACCCTTTATTATCTTGCAAACATTTTAAAATGCATTCATTATTTTATATATATAATATATATACACATAAGTCACTTTTAGATATTAAATATATATTGATTTATATATATATACCAATGGTTATATGTACATATATACATATATATTAATATATATACTATTTACATATCTCATTATCTTAATATCCACACATAAACAAATATTTACATATTCATTGATGGATATATATACATAATAAATATATGTATATATATGTATGCCATATTTTCCAAATGATATATCCATACATTAGTATGCGTACGTACATCTACCTATGTATGCTCATGCATGTATATACTCATATAGATGAGGTATCATAAACATATACATATATATATTCTTATTTATATATCAATCAATTAATATATAAATATGTTCATTAAAAAAGAGGCTCATACTTAACACAAAGACTTAATTACATATTCTAATCAAGAACATTCAAAGACAAAAACCACAAACCTACACAAAATATTCCCAAATCATGACTAAAAATTACTTACCATTTCTCAACTATCTTGACTCGACTAGACCAACTAGGGTGTGAGTGTGTGATAGCTCATAAAGATAGAAAAATAGGTTAGGGTTCAAACACATAGGGTTTTATACTAAACTTGGGATATTTCACCAAACTTATTATAAATAGAAAGGGAAAATGGGGTGAATGAACCTACCTATTCTTCTATTTTATTCAAGAAATGATATCCCTCAAGTTAAAATCCACTTTCAACCCTTAGATGAGTGAATTCTTTGAGGAATCTTGCAATTTCTCTTATGTGTGCATGTGGGATAAACAACACATTTGGGAGACACACTAAAAATAGTAAATCAACTCAAAACTAAAATGTAAGACCACATCCAAGTATATTAAGCATAGATATAACATACACAATTTATTTCACACAAATCGGATGAGTGGAGGACAATTAAAATTGATCTAAAAAATAGTCACAAAGTGTCTTGTTTTGGTGCAAAGTGTCTTGAGATAGCTTTTGACAAAAATGTTTGAACAATGGTTTTGGGAGAAAGATAAAAAATACCAAACGCACTCATTCATGACATGTAAAAAGTGGATTTTGTAGATGAAACATAATACTAATAGAAATAGTAAAGATTGTAAGGAAGCTAAGGTAGCGGAACAACTTCCTACACTAATCTTGAGAGGAGAAAAATGAAAAACTTTACAGATATTTAACCGTTACAGAAACTTAAACAAAAATCAACACAAATATCATGCATATCACAACACAATGATTTACGTTGGGAAAACCCTTTCAGGAGAAAAACCCCACACTCCAAAAGCCACCCAATATATTATTTAGTAAATCACAAAGATTGCAATATACTCGCAGAGCAAGCTTCTCTTAGGAGCATCACCACTCAAAGATCAAAAGACAACACGACTACTATTAGACTCTCATAAAACATCACCGTCTCTCTACCGCATCCATAATACAATTCCCTCATAAAATAGGGTTACATTCTAGGGCAAGACAGGCCAACAAAATATCTATGATTAGATCTAAAACCTAGTAATGAATGGTCCATATTTACAATGTATCACCATTTAATGTATGTTGGCCATTTTAGGAGTTTCCTAAAAAGGTTAACACACTCACATTTTTCTCCTTAATGCCACCCCATGCTACCATTATATACACTTTTTGGTGCAACTAAGATATATATATATATAACAAATCTCCCACTTTTCGAACACCTTGCAAGAGAAATGGGATGGAGTAAATATTGTCTCTTAATTGCTAGGGGTTGAAAGGCCCATAGTCTTTGAACACCATCTGAACTTCTTTGTGCTTGCAAGCTTAGTTAAAAAATCAATAACATTCATCACAGTCTCTACCTTAACCAACTTCACCCTGCCATCTTCAACCATATCTCTAATAAAATAATATTGTGCATTAATGTGCTTGGGCAATGTCTAGTCTTGTACAAACCATAACATACATCAAACTTCCAACTGCACTTTGGTAAGGAAATTTTCTCATATCTTCAATATCTAATGGAGATGTTGGAAAATCTATAATATATAGCTTTGTTCCAACTGAAATAGGAACACATAATGGTCTACAATCCTGCATATCAAACCTCTATAAAATTGAGTTGGCATACTTTGGCCAAGCCATAGTTTTTTTTTCACTCTATCTCTTTTAATTTCCATCCCAAGAATGTGTTTAGCTGCACTAAGATCTTTCATTTCAAATTTAGCAGCAAGTTGAGATTTCAATTTTGAAATCATACCTTTCTCTCTACCAATAAATAACATATCATCAACATATAATACAATAAACAGGAAACAATCATGATGCAAGAGCATCCATGGCTCAATGCAATCTTGTATCAACCAATTGGTGTCAATTTCATTTTGTAATTTTTGATGTGGTTGAATTTCATGTTTGATGTGTGAAATTCATATTTTGGTGTGATTTGGAATGTCTTGTAATGTGGGAAATTGGAATTTGAATTTGGATTCAATTTGGGTCAAATTGGTTGAATGAAGATCATGGAGAATATGATTTGAAACTAAAAACGCAAGAAAAACATAATATGGAATGTAGTATTTGGAGCCATTAAATTCATTTGTAACTCCAATTTTAAATTCTCACAACTCCTAAAAAATAGGGACCCAAGAGGTGGGTGCCCAAGTTTGAAAAATCTGGTTTTTTCTTTATTTGTGAAAGCATCAAAGCCATTTAAATCCCATCTCTCATATTTGCTAATTTTGGAGTTGGGTAATGATATTTTATTCATTTTTAAATATTAAATTTGAATTTTATTGCCGTTCCTAGGGAGGGGCGTGGATTTTTCTTGAGATTCCTTTGGAATGAAAGCAAATCACAATGAAATGCATTGAAATTTCATTTTAGGAAAGCAAGTGTTGATAAAATTAAATTTTAGTCATTTTTGGAGTAGTTTTTCACAAGAAAAACACAAGAAGATATCAAAAGGGTATAGAATACCTCCAAGAAGAGTTTTTGATGGTTTTTTTGTAGATTGGAGTTGGTATACAAAGGGATACCATCATCAATAGTTGTAAATTGAAGGGTTGTGTTGTTGAGAGTAGTTATTTGTTGCAAGTGTTGCACAAAAGCTTTGTTTCAAAGATTTGATTTGCTGATTTCAAATCATTCTTATTATATTTTCTAGGTGTCTTGTGAGGTCATTTTTTCAGCCCATTTTCTTTTGAATTTACTGCAATTTCATTGCAAAATTAATAGAATTTGGAGTTGTTGGTTGCAAGTTGCAAACCAGAGTTGAAAACTTGTTGCAAGAAGTTGTTTCTTGTGTTGAATATTTACTAGTGGATTGTGTGAGCTCTCTAATTTTATTTTTAATTGAATAATCTGATTTAATTAGCTCAATACATTAGTGGTATCAGAGCAAGTTGATCCTAAGAGTGTAAATAGGCCACCAAAGAGAGGTATTTTACACCAAGACTTGTGAGTTGAAGTGTTGCAGAGATGTATGCTAGAGGAGCCCCATGAGGTAGGGGTAGAGGAAGAGGAATGGTAGATAATTTTATCAGAGATGATGATTTTAGATTTTTGAGAAGGCAGGTTGAGACTCTACAAGAAGAGATAAGGAGAGGATTTGCAAGAATGAGAGACCCGAGAAGTGAAGAAGAAGAAGAAGATGATGATGAAGTTTCATAGGATGCTAGTTTAGATACTGAACAAAGAGAAGAAGTTGCAACAGTTGCAAGGGATCCATTGTTGAGAGTTCTAACAAAAATGGGAAAAAACCAAGTATTGATGTTCCTACATTTAATGGAATTTTGAATCTAGAAAAATTGATAGACTAGATTAAATGATATGGAAGATTATTTTGAATTTAAGGAAGTTGGAGATCTAGACCGAGTAAGATTTTCCAAGACAAAATTGAAGGGACATGCTTCAATTTGTTGGAGATAAATTCAATTGGAAAGAGGAAGAAGAGGAAAAGATAAGATTAACAAATGGGATAAAATGGTAAATTAAAAAGACAATTTATGCTTGTAGACTATGAATTGGACTTGCTTAAGAGGATGCAAGGTTTGAAGCAAGGAAACAAGACTGTTAAAGAATACACTGAAGAATTCCATAGAATTCTCAAAGGATTGGACATTTGGAGGTGACTAAGGAAAAGGTTGCAAGATACATAAATGGTTTGAGACAAAGCATTCAAGAAAAGATGACACTAGTTAGAGTTGTGACAATGGAAGATGCTTATCAAATAGCATTGAAGATAGAAGAAAGGATGAACAAGAGATTTGAGAATAAACACAAGGGAAAGGATAAAGCTTATGTGCAACAAAGGGAGGATGAACAACAGATTAGAGACATTAGGGAAAGAAAGGATGAAATATGTGAAAACTCAAACAAGTCCCGTGATCAAAATTTTAGAGGAAGAGGAAGATCAGGTAGTGAGTTTGGAAGAGAAAATTACAAAATAACTTAATTTAGATGTGGGGAAGAAGGTCATAGGGCCTATGATTTTCCTCATGAAGAGGAAATATTGAGAATAATGACTAAAATTAGAATAGATCAGAAAAAATAAATGGAGAAGATGCTAAGTCTTCACACTTGGAAGAGGCAGAGGATGGAGAGGCACTTGTTTCAAGAAGAGTCCTGATGAATGAAGGAAAAGAACTAGATCAAAGGAAGAGCTTGTTCAAAACTAGATGTAAGTGTCAAGGTAAAGTTTGTAATGTTATTATTTGTGGTGGAAGCACAGATAATTTATTTTTTGAAGAAATGGTAAATAATTTACAGTTGGAAAGATGAAGGCACCCACATCCATATAGGATTGCTTGGTTGCAAGATGAAAAGAAGGTTTTGGTTAGCGAACAATGTTTGGTGAAATTCAAGATAGGTGATTATCATGATGAATTTTTATGTGATATAATGTCTATGGATATTTGTCACTTGTTATTAGGAAGGCATTGGAAATTTTACACATGTGTGATGCATGATGGGTATGCCAATACATACTCCTTGATGAAGGATGGAATCAAACACAAGTTGAAGCTCTTGAGTAAGGAAGAAGGAGAGGTATGTAATAAAGGTGGAATTTTTTTGTTAATGGAGTTAAACAATTAATATAAGAGGATGAGAATGCAGATTTTGATTTTTTGATGCAAGTTGCAACAATGTGGATTGCACACAAGAAAGGTAAAGTGTAAATTTCAGTGGGGAAAAAGGAGGTAAAACCTAATTTTTGTGAGAATGTAGTTGAATCTGATTTACTTGAGCATGACAATATTGATGTAAAAGAATATGTTGCAGAAAAGATTTCATTTTTAGATGAAGGAATTATGGATGAAAGTAAGGAAGAAGAGGAATACGTGATTGCAGTTGAAAATTGTCTTTTAGAAGGCATGGAGAAAAAGGAGCACAGTGTTGTAACCAAGATTGATGATGAAAAAATGGTTGCAATAATAAAAGAGAAAGAGGTAATGAATGAGTTTTGTTATTTTTTTGAAGGAGAAGTAGTACATGTTCATGAATTTTCAGATTTTCATAGTGTAATTTGGTGGGAGATGAATTATGTGAAAAAGGGGAGAAAGAGAGGAGGAATGAAAGAGAGAAGAGACATCAAGTTTCAGGGACATGTGAGGAATAAGGTTCAGGAGAATAAGGAAACAAAGTGGGTGAAAAATGAGCATCATATCTACAAAATTTTATGAGGAACTCATGAAACATTTCTTTTCTACTATGGGTGTCTGATGCAAGAGCATCCATGGCTTTTTACAATCTTGTATCAACCAATTGCTGTCAATTTCATTTTGCAATTTTTGATGTGGTTGAATTTCATGTTTGATGTGTGAAATTCATATTTTGGTGTGATTTGGAATCTCTTGTAATGTGGGAAATTGGAATTTGAATTTAGATTCAATTTGGGTCAAATTGGTTGAATGGAAATCTTGGAGAATATGATTTAAAACTGAAAAAACAAGAAAAAGTAGAACATGGCATGGGTTTTTGGGAGCCATTAAATTCATTTTTAACTCCAATTTTAAATGCTCACAACTCCTAAAAAATAGGGACCCGAGAGGTGGGTACCCAGGTTTGAAAAATATTCTTCCTACTTTATTTGTGAAAGCATCAAAGCCATTTAAAGCCCATCTCTCATATTTGCTAAGTTTGGAGTTGGCGAATGATATTTTATTTATTTTTAAATATTAAATTTGAATTTTATTTCCTTTCCTAGGGAGGGATGTGTATTTTCCTAAGATACCTTTGGAATGAAAGCAAATCACAATGAAATGCATTGAAATTTCATTTCAAGAAAGTAAGTGTTGATAAAATTGAATTTTATTCATTTCTGGAGTAATTTTTCATAGGAAAAACACAAGAGAAGATGATGGCATATAATACCTCCAATAAGGGTTTTTTATGGTGTTTTTGCATATTGAATTTGGTTTATAGAAGCATAACATCATCAATAGTTGCAGATTGAAGGGTTGTGTTGTTGAGAGTTGTTATTTGTTGCAAGTGTTGGGAAGAAGCTTTGTTTTAAAGCTTTGATTTGCTGATTGAAAATAATTATTATTGTATTTTACAGAAGTCTTGTGAGGTCATTGTTGCAGCCCATTGTCTTTTGAATTGACTATAATTTCATTGCAAAATTAATAGAATTTGGAGTTGTTGGTTGCAAGTTGCAAACCAAAGTTGAAAACTTGTTGCAAGAAGTTGTTTCTTGTGTTGAATGTTTACCAATGGATTGTGTGAGATTTTTAATTTTATTTTTAATTGAATAATCTGATTTAATTAGCTCAATACATTAGATCACCATTAGTTTTATAATAAACACACTGATCTAATTTAGAACACTCAAATCCAAAACTCAACACATATGCATCAAATTTATGGTACCGCATCGTAGGACTCTATTTTAGGCCATATAAAGATTTCTTCAATTTGCAAACCAAATTACTTTTACCTTTCACCACATAGTGCTTTGGCTATGTCATATAAATATCCTCCTCCAAGTCAACATGAAGGAAAGCAATTTTCACATCCATTTGCTCAACCTCTAAATCATAAGCAACATCAATGGAAAGAAAAAATCTAATGGATTTCATTTTTGAAACAGGGGAAAATATCTCACCATAATAAACACCCTCAAGTTGAGAGTAACCTTTTGCAACCAACCTTGTGTTGTAGTTATCAATACCTCCATATGAGTTCCAATATTTTTCTTGAATACCCATTTACAACCAACAAGTTTTCATTCTTCAGGAAATGGTATAATATCCCACGTATCATTCTTTTTCAAATATTTCATTTCTTCATCCATAGCAATCTTCTAGTATTCTACATCATTCATAACTAGTGCCTCTTCTACAGATTTGGGTTCATCCAAGTTAGTATTCAAATAAAAATTACATCTCCAATCATCAAGTGAATACCTTGCAGGTGGTTGTTTATGCCTTTTAGACCTAAGAACAAGTTGAATTGGAGGTTCTTCCTCCTTTTCTAAAGTTCCAAAGCTAGATGAGCTCTCCTCAACTTCTTGTCTATCCTTGGGCCTCGATTCAACTTTCTCGGGTGTAGAAGGAAATTGAATCACATCTTCTTATTTACTTTGTTATGTTGGATATTGTGGTTGTGTCATTGATATGTGGTTTTCATTGATGTCAACACTATTAGCATTAATTCATTAGAAGTTGTGTTATGCCTTGCATAACCACCCCATTTAAAACTTGTTTAAAATAGGTCCCCCTCTTTTTTGTTCTATTTCCTTTGGCGTTTTGTTTTCTACCTTAGGAATTTTCTATTTTGTTTTGGCAGACGTAGGACATGGACCGAAACCAAACTCTAAAATTTTTCTAAGTTCCAGGTTCTGGTTCCATTCTGGTTCCAGTTCCACCGGTTTCCTTTGTTTTGTTTGTATGTCTGTTGTTCTGGCAGGCGCAGGACGTGGAACGAAACTGAACTTCAAAACTTTTTCTAAGTTTCAGTTTTGTTTCCATCCCAGTTCTGGTTCTACTGGCTTTCTTTCTTCCTCTTTGTTTGTTGTTCTAGCAGACACAGAACATGGAATGAAACTGAACTTCAAGAATTTTTCTAAAGTTCCAGTTCTAGTTCCATTCCAGTTCCGGTTCCACCAGTTTTCTGCATTTGTTTCCTTGTTCTGGCAGACACGGAACCAGGACCAAAACTAAACTTTGGAGTTTTTTCCAAGTTCTAGTTTTTATGTCGCCCCCGGTTCTGGTTCCGCTAGTTCTTTGTTTGTTTTGGCGGAAGCGGGACGCAGACCGAAACTTAACTCTGGAACTTTTCTAAAGTTCCAGGTTCCGGTTCCGATCCGGGTCCAGTTCTGTCGAACTCGTTTGTTTTCTGTTTTGTTCCCTTTGTTTGGTCGTGGGGTGTTTTCTCCCCTTCCTTTTTTCCTTTTTCATCCTTTTTTTGTCGTTTCTTTTCTTTTTGAGGACGCGGAGCCAGAATGTGGGTTGAACTTGGAAATGTTGGTTATTTCCATGTTTTGTTCTCGTTCCGACTCCGATCCTAGTTTCTATTTCATTCTGGCTCCCACCCCGCCGGTATTAAAGGTAAGTATGTTTCTGGTTCAGATTTGGTCCCACCTTTGCCAGAGTTGAGTCTCTTTTTGCTAAGTATAATGGAATGAAAGATATATGAAAGGTAGGATGAATGATGATATTTTCTATGCTTTAGAGGACTAATGAGGGAATTGTTTTGTAGGGTTAAAGCATGTCAAGAACATCTGATGTTGTTTCTCAAGGAAGTCAACCCGTGAAGGTTCCAGGCCAAGAGGAAAGCATAAAAAAGAGGAAGTCATGAGTCTTAATGATGGACGGGATGTTCGCTGGCCAAAGTAGGTGGACATGAATGGAAATACCCCTGGAACATTCAAAGCAGCTCTGCGAGAGAAATTTTTGAGGATGAAATGCATGAAATCTTAATGGCAGATGCAAAGGCTGTGGGTTAATGATGGTGGTTGCAAAAGATCTGGAAACCATGCCTAAGAGTGATCTTTCACCAACGTAAACAAAGTGCACGCATTGGATGCATATGGCCCAGCTTAAACTTAACCCCTCTCAGAACCAAGGTAATTATCCTAATCAGAGTAATAACAATCAGGGTGATTATCCAAACAACTACAATCACAGCCAGAGGAATTATCAAGGAAAAAAATTCCTTAACCAAGGCTATCAAAATCAAAATAGAGGATATAACTAGAGGCCAAATAACAATCGACAATGGAATACAGGGCCAAATAACAGTGGTGTTCCTCACAATTATCAAGCTAATGAGGACATGCCACATGTTGCGAATGTGGCTGACCTCAATTTTATGACTAACTGGTGCAGGTTGCATGATACTACAACTCATTCTGAGGTAAACTACCTTGAAATGGAGAAGGTCGTGAAGATGGCATAGGCAGATGCCCAAACGTTCCAAGGGAATTCAAACAAAGGAGGTGGCTCAGTGGATATAGCTATGACTTATGACCTCTTTGAAGAAGAACCTTCATTCCCAATGCAGAATGAGAATGAACCAGAGGAAGATGTGTATGATGCCCAAGCCTTTCAGACAATGGGAGGACACTTTTTAAGAAATCACAATAAGGGTCCATTCACTACATCAGCACCGCCTAACCATATGGTGCCTCTAAATCAGGGTGCTGATAACAACCCTCCTCCATCGAAAGGTCCACCTAACTCCCATAACAAAGGTAATTCATCTGGTGTTTTCAAATGTAATCCAAGCTATAACATAGAATTTTATATTGTTTCTGAGATGCAGAAACAAAAAACCTCTTTATCATACTTTGACATCCTAAAGTGGTGCCCCGCCCAATGAGAGATAGTGTTGAAAGCTTTGGAAGAAGCTGATAAATTAAAAGGGAAAACCAAGGTGGCACTTGCTGTAGACATGAACGTAGATTTGTACAAAAGCAAGCTAGGTACCCCACCATTTCTTTTAAGTTTGAGAATCTGTGGGAAGAATCTACATAATTGTCTACTAGATTCAGGGGCTTCTGGCAATGTGATGCCATTTTCAGTATGCAAGAAATTGGGATTAAACCATGTCCAAACAAACAAGAAGGTCATCCAACTTGATAAAACAGAGGTTAATGTAGTTGGAGAATTGAGAAATATACATGTGCAAGTAGGGTCTGACCCTAGGATTTTAACCAATATGGATATTCAAGTAGCAGACATTCCTGAGACTTATGGTATGCTATTGAGCAGAGATTTAATGAAGAGTATAGGGGGATACCTCTCCCTCAAATTTTCACACATGTGGCTACCATGGAGGGGAATTCCTACCTAGATTAGGATTGAGAGTGAACCTCACCTCAAACATATCATCACTAAGTATGACTGTCCCAACAAGGTAGCTTATTTTGAAACCGAGATAGGGGTTTATAAAAGAGAGGAAATTCTGACCTTTTCGGTTCTTGATTCTAAATATTTTTCAATGCAAAAATTCCCTAATCCCATGATTAATGAAAACCAACAGGTATTGATCAAGAAGCTGCAACAGGATCAGCTGGTCTTAGGGGAAGATATTGATTTGCAGAATCTTCTACTCCCTAATTGGTGCAGGATACACTACCAAAATCATTCGAAACTGACCTGCCAACCCTACATTGCTGTTTTAAATCATGTTTCCCAAACTGAAGAGACCCACCCAAGTCACCTTGAGGCCACTTCAGATCACTTCTCGTTTGAAGCCAAAAACACAATAATGTTGACCAAGGATAATATACCTTCAAAGGAAGTCCCTCCTCAAACTGAACCTACCCTGGTCATAATACCAGACCAACGTAGTTACGATGAACAACCCCAAGGTTTGTTTGATACCCCTACACTCACAAGTATACCAAAACCTAAGGGATTAATCAAAGATACAAGTGACTATCAGAAATATATCCTAGGATTACATGATATATTTGAGTGGAAATTGGATATTACACCTGATAGACCTATTGAATGCCCATCGCCAATATTTGATGCAAAAAATCAACTGGCCCTACCTATGGTTCATCTTATCCAAATGTCCACAACAACCTCAAAGGGATCAACCCCAGCTCATGATTAGCTATGGACCCTCACGTTTGCTAGATCCAAATCCAAAATAGGGTGTGGCGTTGGAATTGAATTAACCAGCCCGAAAGGGAAAACATTTTTTGCTTCTTACAGGCTACAATTTGTATGCACTAACAATATAATAGAATATGAAGCATTGGCTCAGGGATTGATGTTGGCACATCAGAAGAAAGTTACTACCTTGGTAGTTAAAGGAGATTCAGAAGTGATTATCAAGCAAGTACGCAGCCAGTACATATCATAATAAAAGGCTGACAACTTATAGAAATCGGGTATGGAACCTGATTGAAGACTTCGATGCTTTTGGGATTAGTTTAATTCCTAGAGAGGAGAATCAAATAGTTGATTCATTAGCTGTTGCTGCAAGTACCCTAGAACCCATGCAAGGCTCCAAGCTTAAGAGATTCTCAGTAGAATTGATATCCACCCCGATTGTTCTCGATAATTTCAGGAACTTTCAAGTCTTCGACAATGATGAACATATCCTTTCTTTTCTAGCAAGCTCAGATGTTTTCGAAGGATAGATCATCGATGAGTTCGATAGGGATCAAGGAGACTAGAACCTTGAATACTATGATACAAAAGGAGTCCTCAATTTAAAAAGTAATAACATTCCCAAGGGAATGGTGGCCTTAGAAAGAATTTTCAATTCAGACCCAAGGGATCAATAAAAGGTGTCAACCAAAGATAAAGGAGGTGAATATGAAACTGTTAACCTAGCTGATTCTAGCCCTGAAAGAAATATTTACATAGGGAAAGCCTGCCCTAGAGAAATTAGAAAAGATATACTGAGGGCACTAAAGAAGGATATTGCTGCAATTGCTTGGGGGTATGAAGATCTAAAAACATTTGATGCTTCTATGATAACTCATACTATTCTTTTGAAGCCTAAAGCTAGACCATTTTGACAAAAACAACGTCCCATCAATGCCCTGATTGAACCACTAATCTTTAAGGAAGTTTAGAAATTACTTTTTGCAAGAATAATCTTCCCTGTATGACATTCAACATGGGTGGCTAACCTAGTTCCAGTTCGTAAGAAGAATGGAGAGATCCGACTATGTGTAGATTTCAGGAATCTGAATATAGCTTCGGAAAAAGACAACTACCCACTCCCTTCTCTGGACGAAGTCTTGCAAATTGTCAATGGGTCTCAGATGATGTCATTCCTGGATGGTTATTCTGGGTACAATTAGGTGCTTGTTAATTATGAAGACAGAATGAATACAACCTTCACTACTAAGTGGGGAACATTTACTTATAGGAGAATGCCATTTGGTTTGATCAACGTTGGAGCAACCTTTCAGCATGCCATGGATGTAGCGTTCAAAGATTTGATTGCTCAATGCATCATCGTTTATATGGATGACCTGATAGTATTCTCTAAAGATAGACTAAACCATGCTACAGACTTGGCTAAAGTTCTTGAAAGATGTATCTGATATGGTGTCTCTCTGAATCCTAAAAAGTGTGTGTTCGGGGTTTATGAAGGGAAACTTTTGGGACGCATAATCTCGGAAAGAGGGATATCGATAGATCCAGACCGAGTTGAGTCCATTCTAAAGTTATATATGCCAGGAAGTAAGAAGGAGATGAGATCTTTCTTTGGAAAGATTAATTTTGTGAGAAAGTTTATTATAGGTTTTGCAGAAATTGTTAAGCCATTGAATGAGATGAGGAAGAAAGATGCTAGAATAGAATGGAGTAACGAGGAAAAGGATTCTTTTTCTGAGGTTAAGAAATCCACTTCAAAAGTGCCAGTCCTCACCAGCCCTAACTACTTGAAGCCATTTTATATTTATTCTTTTGCTTCCAAACACTCATGTGCAACTGTCCTAACTCAATGAAGAGGGGAAGGGGATGAAAGGCCAATTTCCTTCATGAGTTCTCTGTTTAAGAATGTTAAATACAAGTACCAACCTCTTGAGAAACAAGATTTTGTGTTGGTTAGATTTGTCAAGAAGTTCAGGCATTACATCCTTTGAAGTCAGATTATATTTGTGGTTCCTTATGCTGCTGTGAAGTCTCTACTTATGTAGAGCGAGTTGGGAGAATGAAGGGGGAAATGGATGGCTATTTTGCAGGAGTTCGATTTGGAGATTCTCCCTATGAAACTTGTCTGAGGTCAAGGCCTGTCTAAATCAATGGCGGATGCTGGTGAGAACATTATTTGTCAGCAATACACAACATAGTCCTTTTTCAATGACCCTTGGTATGACGATATTATTTATTTCATGCTCAATAATTGGTGCCCAGAGGGAATGAATACAACTCAAAGGAGAGCACTGAGAATGAAAAGATCCCTTTATATGCTCAAAGGAGGATTGTTATACAGGAAGAATTTTGAGGTAGTTTACCTATGATGCCTTGATCAGCAAGAGGCTAAGCATGCAATTGCTGAATTTCATGGGAAACATGGAACAGGTCATGGTTTTGTAGATTCTTTGGCTCATCAAATCCTCAGATCTAGTTATTATTGGTCATGTGTGTTCAAGGATGCCCACCAACATGTAAGAACATGTCACATATGTCAAACTTCTGCATTAAGAGAGCGTCATCCAACCATGCCATTGCAACATGTTTATGAGGTAAGACCATTTTCCCAATGGGCACTAGATTTTATTGGTGTAATTAACCCAAATTCTTCTGTAGGACACAAATTTATTTTGACTACCACGGATTACTGCACAAGATGGACAAAAGCTATACCTTGCAAGAATAGCACAATGGAAGCGGTAATCGAGTTCCTCACCAAATGCATCACAACCAGGTTTGGAGTACCCTTTGCATTGGTATGTGACAATGGTCCTGCCTTTTCTTCTACCGAGTTCATTTCATGGGCTTATGATCATAAAATTGTTTTAAAGTATTCTTCAAACTATTACCCACAAGGAAATGGAGTTGCAGAATCAACTAATAAGAATCTCTTAGGAGTAATAAAAAAACTATTAGAGAACAATCCTAGGGACTAGCATACCCAGCTAAGATTTTCTTTGTGGGCAGATAGGACTAGGATCAAGGCTGCTTTAAAGACTTCACCATTTAAGTTAGTATATGGCCAAGAGCCCATGTTCCCTATTCACTTAGAAATACCTGTACTAAAATTTATGCAAAAATTTTACTCTAGTGATGACAGGATTGAGGTAAGGTTAGCTAGCTTTTTGAAGTTAGAAGAGCAGAGGGATGTTTCCTTGCAGCAATTCTTTACACACCAGGCTGTTGTCAAATGTTGGTTTGACAAAAGAGCCAAAATCAAGGCTTTCAGAATATTAGACCTTGTGCTGTTGTGGGATAAAGTTAATGAAAAGAAGGGAGATCACCAGAAATTTGATAAGCTCTGGTTGGGTCGCTATCAAATTGTTGAAATTCTAGGAGAAAATGCTTTTTGGCTAAGCAGTTTAAAGAGAGAACCTATTCCATTGCCCATCAATGGATAGTTTCTTAAACATTATTTTGGGTCGTGAAAGATCTTGTATTTTGTTGGGTTGTATATATGTAAATAATTTGTTATTTTGCTTGTTTGTCATTTGTTGTTTTCCTTGTTTGTCTTTTTCTTTTGTTCCTTTGCTTGTTGTTCCTTTTTTTTTCTTTGTGGGGACCTTCATTTTATGCAGTTGTGAAGGGGGTTGTTATCTAAAGTATACGTTGGTTTCCTAGAGAGAGAGGTTGGTTTAGATATTTTCAGGTTTTCTGGTTGGATGATTTTGTCCTAGATTCATTTTTTTATGTCCATTATCAATAAGGGTTGTGGAAAGTTTTGAAAAAAAGGTGCAAAGTAAACAATCTTCATTAACTACAGTTGAATCTGCCACAAATCAATAAAAAAATATCCTTTTGTAATGTTATATTTGTCTTAGGGCGATGGTATTGCAAGATTTGAGTGAAAAATCTAATTCCCTAGATGTTGTTATGAGGCCCACGGTAGTTTTCAACCCAAAAAATATGTTAGACATTTGACATATTGAGAAAGAATTGAATGAAATATCTGAAACTCCAAGAGAAAAAAAAAGAGAACTATCTAAGAAAAGAAAACTCAATATGAATGGGTGATTCCAATATCTCTATCGGGGCTATGGACGCCTGACTGGCAGTAGAGCAATGTTGTGAGAAAACTAGAGGTATCTCTATTGGGGCTATGGACACCTGACTAGCAGTGGAGCTATGCCTAGAACATCATTGCACAACAGCTAAAGGAAATCAACTCATGTAATTCAAATCTTGCACATTATTGTTCAAAAGATGAGGAAAACTTTGTAAAAGGGTGATGCACCATCAAGCACACACAGATTCAGGGGTAGCTAGTGTTGATTTGCATTTGAGATTCTAGCTTAACCTTGGTTGTTAAAACTGACCCAACTGGAGTTGTGATGTCCATAAACCAGGAGTTCTGGGTAGCTGAATCCTTCATTTTCTTGAAAATGGTTAAACCATTTTTCCTAGCCAAGTCACCAATTGTTATGCCTTGCATAACCACCCCATTTTAAACTTGTCTAAAATAGGTTCCCCTCTTTTCTATTCTGTTTCCTTTGGCCTTTTTTTTTCCCTTAGGCATTTTCTATTTTGTTCTAGCAGACGCGGGACATGGACCGAAAACAAACTCTGAAACTTTTCTAAGTTCCAGGTTTCGGTTTCGGCAGTTTCCTTTGTTTTGTTTGTTTGTCTGTTGTTCTAGCGGGCATGGGACGTGGAACAAAACTAAACTTCAAAACTTTTTCTAAGTTCCAGTTCTATTTTCATCCCGGTTTCGGTTCTGCCAACTTTCTTTCTTCCTCTTTGTTTGTTGTTCTAGCGGACGTAGAATGCAGAATGAAACTAAACTTTAGAACTTTTTCTAAAGTTCCAATTCTGGTTCCGTTTCGGTTCTGGTTCCGCCGATTTTCTGTGTTTGTTTCCTTGTTGTTCTGGTAGACGCGGAACCGAGACCGAAACCGAACTTTGGAGTTATTTCCAAGTTCTGGTTTCTGTTTCACCCCCAATTATGGTTCCGCCAGTTCTTTGTTTGTTTTGGCAGAAGTGGGATGTGGACCAAAACCGAACTCTAGAACTTTTCTGAAGTTCCAGGTTCCGGTTATGATCCAGTTCCGGTTTCTCCGAACTCGTTTGTTTTTTGTTTTTTTCCCTTCGTTTGGTTGTGGGATGTTTTCTCCCCTTCCTTTTTCCTTTTTCATCCTTTTTTTGTTGTTTCTTTGTTTTTTGTGGACGCGGAGCCGAAATGTGGGCTGAACTTGGAAATGTTGGTTATTTCCATGTTTTGTTCCCATTCTGACTCTAGTCCCAGTTCTGATTTCATTCTAGCTCCCACCTCATCGGTATGTTTCTGGTTCAGATTTGGTCCTACCTCCGCCAGAGTTGAGTCTCTTTTTGCTAAGTATAATGGAATGAAAGATATATGAAAGGTAGGATGAATGATGATATTTTTTGTGCTTGAGAGGACTAATGAGGGCATTTTTTTGCAGGGTTAAAGCATGTTGAGAACATCTAATGTTGTTTCTCAAGGAAGTCAACCCGCAAAGGTTCTAGGCCGAGAGGAAAGCGTAAAAAAGAGGAAGTCTCGAGTCTTAATGATGGACAGGACATCCACTGACCGAAGTAGGCGGACATGAATGGAAATACCCCTAGAACATTCAAAGCAGCTCTATGGGAGTGGTTTTTGAGGATGAAATGCATGAAGTCTTAATGGCGGATGCGAAGGCTGTGGGTTAATGATGGTGGTTGCAAAAGATCTAGAAACCATGCCTGAGAGAGATCTTTTGCTGACATAAACAGAGTGCACACATTGGATGCAGCGTTGAATTTTTTTCAAACTCCTCTATCGCCGACTCCTTCTACAAACTGACTTATATTGTAAACCCTAAAATGGGGCTGATGCTCATTTTGGATGCGCGTGTATATATAGCATTTTTTCCTCTTTGTAAGGGGAATTTGGAGGACAGATATATCAAGATAGCAATACAAAGGATAGCTAGATTTTTTTTCCTTGTATTAGGATCTTCTTTTTCATCTTCTTCTTTTGGTGAAGGATTAGCAAGTTAGGGTTAGAAGATAGATAAACTCAAGAGCAAAAGTAGAGTAGGAGTTAAGTTCAGTAGGAGGAGGTGATGTATCCTCCAGATTTTCTTAGTATAGATGGAGATAATTTGAAGACATGGGTTTTTTGTACACTGGTGATCTTGCCAGATTTGTAAATGTTGTTTATCTATTTCACCAACAGTAGAAGCAGCCAGATTTAAATCTACTTCATATTGTGCTCCAAAATGGTATTTATCTTGGGTTAATTATTTTATTTGGAAAGCTTTCAAGGAATGAAATTTTATCTTATGTTTTGTTTAAATGATGATTTTCAATCTACTGTTAAAGTTTGCACTGTGAATGAATGAAACTTTGTATTAATTACAAGTTAACTTTATTCTTGCAGTTTTAGTTTAAGAATTTCTTGGAAGGTAACAAGTCTGATTAGTTGGATGAATCAAAATTCTTTCCAGTTTAAAAGCTTTAATCTATCTTTTTCTATTTCTTTAAAACCACTGGTTAAAGTAGGTTTAAATATATGTTTGATCTTATAACAATCCAGAAGCTCAAAACCAGTAGGCCCCTTGAACATTACAGCCATATATGACCACTTCACGAAACAACAACATTGTGAACCAACACCAAAGACCTTGGGAGGTGATCAGTTTGATTGCTGATTGTATTTTTCAAGAGAGGTGAGATATTTCACTTTTATCTTACCTACATGTTGTGGGTCAACTTGGCACCATCAACAAGTTGTATATGTTGAGGATATTGAGAAAATTGTAATGAGATGAGTTTCAAGTTGTCAGTGGTGAAGTGAAGTTCAGTGTGTCAGAAATTTTTGAACATTGATGATAAGAGGTTGTGGACTAAAGGGTTTGTTGCTAAGTGTATCTATTTTATCCACATCAAGTTTCAAAGATCCACATGAATATTTGATCGAGTTATGAAGATTTATATTTTGACAAATTTTTTGTTGCTTTAGTTGGTGTTGTTGATTGAAGATGATGCAATTTAAGTTAGTGCAGTTGTTGCAGATGCTTCTCTGGTGATTCATGATGTTTTTGGATGCTTCTAGATCATGCTCTATCTTTGTTGCATGCCCACATTGATTGTTGTGCTATAGTTGGTGATTTTCTCTTGAGTGTTCATATTTTTCTTCTTCTTGGCTGACATGGTGGTTGTAGTGTGTTGTGGATCTTCGAGGAGTAATTAATTGAAGTTTTTTCATGTTGGAGATATTGATTTGGGTCTTCACTAGTTTGTGGCCAACCTTGGTTGATTCGCATTAATAATCTTTAGTATTTTGGGCCAACAGTTTATATTCATTTTATTATTTTGTTGAAGCCAACATGTACAGATGAAATTTCTTGTTGCGGATATATAAGAGTGATTGTTTATTAAAATTGTAGTGTGTGAGTGGATGCTAGAGTGTGCTTTTTTGTGTGTGTGTGTGCAAATATTGATCTAAATCATTTGAAGGCAGAGAAGATTAGTGAAGAAGAGTGGAGAAGAGTGAAGAAGTGTTCATGCACGTAATCGAAACTATGATCAAGCATTAGTAGATGCTTTTCTATTAGTTCAAATCCCTAAGGATGTAATTTGATTCTTTCTGTAAGATAGTGTGTCTTCCTTTGGGTGGTTAGCCCTATTGTAATTGAGTAGTGAGCTCTAGGCAGTGTGCCTGAATGCAAGTGCATTCCCCATATTTTCATTTCTTATACTTTTAACAAGGTATAATCTTATGGACTGACCTCTACCATGTTTTTTCCCCTAATAGGGTTTCCACATAAGAAATCTTTGTGTTATGTGTGTTTTTGATGTGTTGATGATTTATGATTTCATGATTATTAATTAGATATAAGAATAAAGTTAATAAGTTGAATAAGTTTTAAATTTCTATGACAACTAATTCACCCCCCCTCTCAGTTGTCTTCCCTTGTGTTGCCAACATGTTCTAGTTGAAATGTAACAAAAGAAGGCTTAGTTTCTCTAAAAATAACACTTCTACTATGAATTACCTTTTGTGCAACAAGATCCCAAAGCTTATATCCTTTCACACTATAACTATATCCGATGAAGATACACTTCACAACCTTGTTCTCCTAGTTTTTTTACTTCTCCTTTGGAACATGTGCATATACCTCACATCCAAAAGCTCTAAGTTTTCTTAATGAAGGCTTGTGACCCAACCATGCCTCTATAAGCATCTTATCAACAAAAGCTGATGTAGGAGAGCTATTAATCTGGTAATAGGAAGTGGCAACAACTTCAACCCAAAACCTTTTTTCTAGACCAACACCACTCAACATACTCCTAGCCTTCTCCATTAGTGTCATGTTCATTCTATTATCAACTCCATTATGTTGTGGAGAATAAGATTTTTCTTATGTTTATGAATACCACAATCTTTACAGAATCTATCAAAATCATTAGAGAAAAATTCACTTCCATTATCAGTCCTCAAACATTTTATTTTCTTTCTAGTCTACAACTCAACCATTGCTTTAAATTCTTTAAATTGACTAAAAACTTT
This sequence comes from Sequoia sempervirens, assembly GCA_007258455.2. Lineage (NCBI taxonomy): Eukaryota > Viridiplantae > Streptophyta > Pinopsida > Cupressales > Cupressaceae > Sequoia > Sequoia sempervirens. The sequence continues at coordinate 407,212,834 of VDFB02086081.1, forward strand.
AGATTTACTCGTTAGAAAATATACCCATGTCCTTCTACTATGATCATCATTAAATGAAACACAATATGTGGATTTAGCAATGGAAGGAATATCTATAGGACCAAACACATCAGAATGAATAAGATCTAATAAACCACAAGATTTATGAGAACTTGAGTAAAATTGATCCTTAAACCTTTTTCTCCAATGTGGCCAAGCCTTTGGTGTCATAACATATTTTTCTCTACAGGTAACTTTGATTCAAAAGAAAGAGCACCCTTGGGTACCAAAAAGCCATGACCATTTGTTGAAGGTGAAACCCTCACTTCTTCCACGTACTTGATTTTCATAGAAGTACTATTGCACTCAATAGTGCATGCATCAAGCTTATACAATGTGCCATATTTGACACCTCTAGCAATAACCATAACACCTCTAACCATCTTGCATCCTACATCAAAAAATACTACTTACACACCTAAATCTATTAGTTTTCTCACAAATAACAAATTTCATGCTAATTCAAGGATATACAACACACCATTATTCCTTTTTATTCTACCATCAGGGAACCTGATTTTAACTTTACCATGACCAACAATGTCTAAGTGAGAATCATCACCCAAGTACACCTTACCACCATCAAATTCTTCATATTTAGAAAACCAATCTCTATTAAAGGTCATATGAAAAGATGCACCTGAGTCAATTAACCATGCATCATTACCTACACGAGTTGCTAAAGCTACAATGAATGTGTCACCATATTCCTTCTCAGACTTAGAATCATAATCAAATTTTGTCTTTTTCTTCTTTTTTTCTTCTTTGCAATCCTTACAAGCATGTCTAGGCTTACCATAGTTCCAATAAATAACTTTGGACTTTCCAAGAGATTTAGATCTCCCCTTAGACTTATATTTTTCACACTTCTCATTCTTCTTTCCTTTTTCCTTAGGTCTACCATGAACATTTAGGGCCTCATTGGTAGTGATGGATACCTTCCTCCTCATCTCTTCGAAAAGAAAAGAACCCACCACATCTCTAGTATTCAATATAATAGTACTCTTAATATCCATAATAAGATAATCCCATGAATTAGGAAAAGAACAAAGCAAGATTTGACATTTATCTTCCTCATCCATTTTGACACCAAATGATGCCAATTGAGCCACCAACATATTGAATTTTTCTAGGCGGTCTATGATTCGTCCACCCTCTTCCATTCTCAAGGAATATAGTTTCTTCCTTAAGAAAATCTTGTTCACTAAAGATTTGGCTTTATATATCTCACCAAGCTTCTTCCATAGTTTATGTGCAGAGGTCTCCTCATGGACATTAATTAAGACATAGTCTTTCAAGCACAATCTGATTAGACCCTTCACTTTATGATCCATAATATCATATTGAGAAGCCTGAGTAGGATCTGCAGGCCTTGAAACATTCTCATCAACAATATCCCACATATCTTGATCTATCAACAAATCCTCCATCTTTAGCTTCCACATCTGAAAATTATTTCTAGATAATTTCTCCACCTCTATTCTCCCTGATGAACTTGCCATCCAAAAAATTCCTGCAACAAGATCATGAAGTGTCTTCTCCACAAGCTCCCACTCAAATTTGGATTAGTTCAAAAAACCCAACAACCCACAACTAAAACCAAAGGTGATCAGGCTCTAATACCACTTATAAGGAAGCTAAGGTAGTAGAACAACTTCCTACACTAATCTTGAGAGGAGAATAATGAAAAAATTTACAAATATTTAACAGTTACAGAAACTTAAATAGAAATAAACACAAATATGATGAATACCACAACACAATGATTTACATGGGGAAAACCCTTTCGGGAGAAAAAACCCCACACTCAAAAACTTGCCCAATATATTATTTAGTAAATCACAAAGATTACAATATACTTGCAGAGCAAGCTTCTCACAAGAGTATCACCACTCAGAGAAAATATAACACAACCGCTATCAAACTCTCATAAAACATCATCATCTCTAAACTACGGTCATAATACAATGCCCTCATAAAATAGGGTTACATTCTAGAGCAAGACATGCCAACAAAATATCTTCCAGTAGATCTAAAACCTAATAACGAATAGTCCTTATTTACAATATATCATTATTTAATGTATGCCGACCATTTTAGGAGTTTCCTTAAAAAGTTAACATGCTCATATTTCACTCCTCAATGCCACCCCATGCTACCATTGTATACACCTATTGGTGTAACTAGGAATTATATATATATATATATGCATATTCATATATCCTATCAACAATAACCTTTATATAATTGCATGGTTGAGACACATTTTCCCGACAAAGATTTGGGAAAATATGGGAATAGAAAATGTTGTGTACCTCTCACAAAACACTATTTTCAAAATTTATCCTGGGACTCATTCACCCAGCAATGAATGGGACCTTGTTCACCTTTCCAAAATTGATTTTTGGGTCCTCTACCCCTATGTCTAGACTTATAGATTCTCTGGATTTCACTGTTGGGCAGTCAAAAATAAATTTTGCATATTATATGCATATTCATATATCCTATCAACAATAACCTTTATATAATTGCATGGTTGAGACACATTTTCCCGACAAAGATTTGGGAAAATATGGGAATAGAAAATGTTGTGTACCTCTCACAAAACACTATTTTCAAAATTTATCCTGGGACTCATTCACCCAGCAATGAATGGGACCTTGTTCACCTTTCCAAAATTGATTTTTGGGTCCTCTACCCCTATGTCTAGACTTATAGATTCTCTGGATTTCACTGTTGGGCAGTCAAAAATAAATTTTGGATTTGTGTTTCTATGAGATGACAACAAAGGTGACAACAAATGCAACTTTGTAATTTTTCACTTTTGATATCTTCAACTTTTCTTCAACCTACAAATATGCAACACACAAAGAGGGGAAAATGTTTTGTTTTTGGTGAATGGGGGTTTGCTCTTGTCAAACCCCATTTTGGTAATTAAACCTTGAAATGAAATAAAATAGCATGAAAGGAATGATGAATGAACAACTCAATGTTGCAACTCACCAAACCCTTGGATGAACCTTTGAAGTACTAAAATATTGATGTGGATCTTTCATGAAATAGATTCAATGAATCTGGACCTTGATACTTGAATCTTGCTTTAAATCTTTGACTTGAATGCTTGGATTAGATCTTGAAACCTACATCACAATGTTAGCTCCAAAAACATGCATGATTGAACATAGGTTTGACATGATGCTTGATAAAGCAACCTTGTATTTATAGACATTTATCCTTAATTTCCTAAAATTCAAAGATTACAAGTTGACCTTTGAAATTTGAATTGAGGATCATAAAAAATACCATAAAAAACATATTTAAAAATGGGTTCAAGGTCTTAGGGATGACCCATTCTCCCATGGGAAAATGGGTCTCAAGCCCTAATTCCTAGAACACACATTGTTCAATGAGAAGTACATTGTGTATTGGCATTAATCAATGTTGGGTTTCCCCTTCAGAAAATGTATTTTAATGGGCTTGTAAATGAATTATAGGGATTATTATGGTGAAATTAAGCTCAATTAATTAAGGGGGCCCTAAATAAGTGTGAAATTGTAAAAGGATACATTTTACAACACAAAATTAAGGAATTATTAAGTTCATTTTAATTAGGAGGGCCCAAATAAGTGTCAAAATGTAAAGGGATACAATTTTCTACACTACATTTAGCCCCCAATTTAGTGAGAGGATGAGTGCAAACACAAACTCATATTAAAGTAGAAAAATATGTGTTAAGAGGGGTTTGAGTGCACAAATGTTGATGGGATATGATAAATAAGATCAAGGAGGTGGTTAAGTCCCCAAGATCCAAGATCCTATGCCAAACCAACATATGAACAAAGGGACACACACACAAGATGTATGATATGTAGCAATAAAAAAAAATACACAAACATACAATGTGACAGACTAAATGAAAGAAAAATAAAAATAAAAAGGGGTGGATCAAGCCTTGAATTTTTTTCCAATGTGATGTGGATCAAGCTTTAGTTGTTTGTCCAAAAAAAATCACAAGAAAAATGTGATGTCTACTATGCAAACAACAATGCACTCTCACACAGGCTAATGGAACCTCAAGTCATCCTCTAGGTGAGCCCCCAAAGAGTGTTTAAGTGAGAAAGTCATGCAAAGTCTACAAGCTCTCACCATACATTGAGAAATTCATGCTAGGTCTACATGCTTCCCATCATACTAACCATACCAAAGCTATACATCTAATAACTCTAATAAGGCACCACAAAACAATCATAAACTTTGAGCTTCATAAGGCCTAACAAGCTTCACTATGATAAGCACCTATGAACAAAATGAAAATAATATAAGAAATGTTCAAAGAGATTTCACTTAGGTCATGTAAGGTCTTCAACTTAGGCAACATCGTGCCTAATGTCTCCAAGAGAGGACTAGTCAAGGATAGAAGATTCACAACTTAGGGAATGCAATCCATAGTGTTACCAATAAGAGGAATATTGCATGTTCAAAAAGTCATGCTCTTGAAGGAAATCAAACCCAATGTCACCAAGACAAAGAAACATCACAATTTTAGAAGACCACACTTTGAATAAAAGTTCACACCTTCTCAGAGGTATATAATATCATCACTAAGAGGGGAACATTTAGACAATGAACGAGGGACTATATGCCCCCCACTTCAAATATCAACATATTTTCTATGTTGGTATTTTAAGTAGAAAGAGAGGAAAAGGAGATCCTTGAAAAGAATGCACACCTTGAGAAACTAGTTATCCTTGCCCCCAAATAATAGAGACAAAGAAAAACACCGATAACTATCAAGTTACTGCCAAGAGAGATATGGTTTAACCAAAAATTGTACCACTATGAATGTCAATGATCAAGACACATAAAGCTACTAATTCCACATAGCAATGAGCAACAAGATAGGATGAAAAGCAATATCAATTAGAAGAAATAGGTGCATCCACACAAGGAAGAGCACCACAATCCTTACGGTGTTGAATTTCAATATGTAAAGCCTTGCATTCATTAGTAGAATAACCATGAACTCTATGATATGCACAAAATGAACTCTTGTGAAATTTCTTTCGTGTTCTTGGAGGGAGAGATATCAAGTGAGCTTGGAGAATATTCGACAAGCTAATCTCTTGATCAATGGTAGGAGATGTTTATTTCTTTTGTGACAAATATATCTCTTGCTTAGCACAAGGTGTCATACATACAAAAGACTCTTTATATTGTGATATTTTGCACTATCCCTTAAAGGAGGGTGTAAAATCTAATGAACCAAAATCATTACTAAGAAATGTGTTTGAAGATTTCCTAGGAGTGTTTTGCATGATGACATTTATATTAAGCAAATATTTCTTTGTTTCTTTCATTTATTTCAAGCGACAATAACCAAGACCACTAGTTGTTTCTATCAGTTTAGGATGCACCAAGGTTAAAGTTGGCTTAGAAGAATATTTTGTAATAGTGTTGGTATTGAGTGAAGAATTTTATGATGCTTTTGTTTCTTTTGAAAGTCAATAACTAAGACCACTATTTTTTTCTTGTGTGTTAGGCTCTATAGGGACATGAATACCTTGTTCTCTAGCACCACATCCTTTTCCATTGTAACCAAGTTGTTTCATAATTTCATAACCTCTTCCATAATTTTTTCCATTTATTTTAGATTTGGTGGTTTCTCATGCTCACACTTGTCATATGTAGATTTGTAATTTTTTTCTCTTCTTCTTTGCTAAAGGTTGTAGACTCATATGTTTTTTATGACCCAACTTGTGTTGATATGATGTTTGTTTCTTTCTCTTTTCCTGTATTGTGCATAATCTTGTATTCTCCTATGAATGTAGGTGTGAAATCCAAGGAACCCAAATCATCCATCGATAACATTGTGAATGGTTTAGGGCACTTATATTTTTGTTCTTCTTAGATGGGATCTACTTTTGAAGTTGGTATCAATGTTATCAAAGGAATTAGTTTATCTTTGTTAATGTGCAAACTTTCTAATTCAAGGTCAACTTTGATTGTGTAAACTTTGTTGTTGTATACATACTTCATTATCAGGTATGACATCAATAGGAGTTTATAATGTATGCTTTCCAACTATAATAGGTAATGTGATCACACCAAACAATTATTTTTTTATGTTATCAAACCCACAAATAAATAAAGAGTTATGTTGAATTTGGATTTTTTCTACTCCAATATTATCCAAAAGTTTTATGCTACACACGTTAAGGGATGAGCCATTTTTAATAAGGGTTCTCTTTATCCCCTTCTTATTAATAATAGCTATTATCATGAAAGATTCATTTTGTTTTTGCACTTCCAAAGGAGGGAGCTCACTTTGGTGGAAAATAATGTGTGCATTCATTCCTTGAATTATTGTTGCTATATTATTTGGTTGCATATTAGGAGGGATAGGAAATTGTTGTAAGTCACTTTGAAGCATGTCAAGGTTATTAGGGGAGGCTTGAATAAGGTCCCATAAGGATATATTAGTAGGAGTATTTTTATGTTGCTCAACAAGATCATACTCTTTACCACTACGTTGCAAGAAATTAGGTGTAGGTGGGAGATATGGTTGAGTTTATGGAAGGGACATTAGAGTTGTTTGTGGTTGTTTATTTTTTCTAGTGCTATATGTATGAGAAATAGTATTATAACTCAGTTGCTACAAAAAAATTTTACTATCAAGTTTCATTGTAAAGTTCCTTATATCTTCAAGAGATAATGGTTTCTTTTTAAGTGGTTCAAGGATAAGCATGGGTTTGTTTTGAACTTGGTTTTGGTGTGAGGGTGGGTAAATGGTAAGAACTATCTTAGGAGGTCCAATAATTAAAGGACTTATAGGAGGTTTAAGAATTAGAGGAATCGAGGGAGATCTAATGTTCATAACCTCAAAATACTTATCCCTATGATTATCATCTTCATTTAATGAAGCCACATTACTATTGTTTGAAATAAATGTATCAATTCTATCATTTTATTGCACCATGATATCTTCCCTAGTAGGAGAGTTTTTAGGAGAGCAACAAAATAGATGTTCATGATATTCAAAGGTTTGTTCTTCTAAAATGACTTCATCACAAGTAGGGGAGTTATCAATGGTTGGATTGTCTTGCTTATCAATGATGGTATCCTCTTGTTTAACAATATTTTTCCTAAGTAGGAGGGGTAGGAGAAGAGAAAAAAAGAGGATTCTCATTTCTCTCATTGATGGGTTCTTCTAACACCAAAATATCTTCTTCACAAATATGAGATATTGGGAGAAGAACAAACTTGATTGTCATGATTGTCAAAGATTGTATTATCTTTCACTAAGTTATTTTCACACATGAGAGATGGATCAAAGAAGAACAAGAAAAGAGGAGAAATGACTTCACATTCATATGTGTTGCAAGTATGAATAAGTATGGTGATGTTGTCATTGATGTCAACATAGTATAGGTTGTTGTAGAGAAAGGAAACAAGTGATTGTAGGTGGTGCATGTATAGTTGAGATACTATAGAGATGTTGTGAGTACATGGAGCTATCTTTATGGTGTCATAGGTGTGCTGATATGATGAGTTACCAAGTGATTTTAAGAAAATTAATAAATAGTGAAGACAAAATTGTGCGTGCATTTAGAATGTGCTCCACATTTCTTCTGTGTTGATCCTATTCTTGTGTGGATCTATAGTGTTGTTGAAGGGATTCCTTGGGTGATATATCCTAGATTATAGCTTTTGGTTTAATGAAGAGTGAAAGTTGAGTTCACTAGTTTGTGAATTGGTTTGGTAGAGTTGTTTGTTTGTGGACTAGGAGAAATGTATCTGCTCCAAAGTCCTCTGGTGGTTTTTTTCAGGTCTTTCAGATCTAGAAGAAGGCTTGTAATGGTGTTATATGTGCTCTATCAAAGATGTTGATGGTTTGGTGCTCTAGAATACTAGTTTTAGAGTTACTATGTGTTTCTATATAGTTTGGATGGATTGATGGAAAGTGTTTTGTGTATGAAGGTTGTCATAGTAGCTACAGATGAATCTAAAGGCATCTAAGATGTGTTCTAGTGTATGGTGAAGCATGTTATCTTCTTTTTACATATGTGTGCACTTAAAAGTTCATTAGTGTTTTCATTAGGTTTTGCCGACTTGGTGTTTACATGTCATGTGAAGGATAAGTATCAATTAAGGAAGTGTGTGTTTGGTCCAAGATGTTGTTTTGGGTCCTGGTTAAGTCTTGATTTGGTCTACTATCATTCTCATCCACCATGGGAATGTTGAGTTGTTGACCTAATTTCAATTTGTAAAATGAAGAGTGTGTAGCCAACTTTGGAAAAAGTTTCTCAAATTGAAGATGATATAAATACAAGACATGATGTTAAGTATTGTATGTAGCAAGTGTGAGAAGCAAGTTAGATGCAAGATATTGTGTGAAAGTGAACTAAGGCAGTGAGGAATTCAATATGTTAGATTCTAGAAAGTAGTGAGTTGATGGTGTATGCAATTCTCTGATCAAGGCTATGGATGTGTGCAAGTTGTTATGGTGGATATTCTATTGCATTGAGATAATGTTCTCTATGTAACATTCTTATTTCTATCTTTCTTTTCCTATAGGTAGTGAGCCTCCCATTTGGACAATGAGTCCCTTCTGTATATTGAGTCATATTTGAATAGTGAGTCCTATCTTGGGCAGTGAGCCTCTTTGTAAATGGTTTTTCAATTACTTTTATATTGTGAGTTAATCCTCACCATGGTTTTTCCCTTATTGATTTTTCCATGTAAATCTGGTGTTTCTTGTGTTGATATTGCTTTTTGTTATTTGTGCTTCATGCTCATACTTAATAATAGATTAAAGTGGACATGTGGAGCTAATAATTGTTTGAGATTTGTGATGAATGTGATTAGTGAAAACTGATTCCCCCCCTCTTAGTTTTATTGTTCATTTCAAAAATTGGTATCAGATCTTTGGTTCCTCGAAGAAGAGCTTAACTACTTGAGGTAGATCTGATGGCACACAAATTGAAAATCTCTATGTTTGATGGATTTGACTACACTTTCTAGAAAGTGTAGATCAGAGGTTACTTGATCTCTCTTGGATACAAGACTTGGAAAGATGTTGAGACAAAATATGTTGAGCCAGTAAGTGGTCCTTCTTCTATAGATGAGATTTATTCCTATGAAGAAAATGAAAAAGAAAGGTATGCAATCTACAGTGCTTTTTCTAAGACTGAGCTAACAAAAGTTATTTCATTAGGCACTGCTTATGAAGTTTGGGAAAAGTTGAAATATATCTATGAAGGAAATTATAGAGTCAAATTATCAAAGAAGTTATAGTTGAGCACAAATATGAGAAATTGAAGATGGAAGAAGGTGAGGACATTGCAAGCTACTTTTAGAGGGTTGACATTGTAGTAAATGAAGTCAAAAATCAAGGTGGTACTCTGAAAGATGAAGATGTAATGGAGAAGATTCTGATGACCCTACTAGAGAGCTACAATGACAAGGTCTCAGCCATTGAGGAATTTTTTATCCAAAGAAATTCACTAAAGAATAGCTATTTGGCACCTTGACAGCATTTGAAATGAGGAAATTTGGAAAAGAAAAGGAGAAAACAAAAGCAACCTTCAAAGCCACAAAGTCAGAAGATGATCTGGATAGTGAAGGTTCAGAGGAGTTGGAAGGAAATTTTACAAGGAAATTGAAGAAAGGTACTGGAAAGTACAAAGGTATTCTACTTTTTAAATGTTTCAGTTGTGGAAATATTGGTCACTATGCTTCAATATTTCCAAATAGAGCCATACACAAGAAGAGAAAAGACAAGAAAGACAAAAATTTCAAAAAATTGTATTATGTTAGAGAAGATGTTGAAATTTCTAATGATGAATCTAATATTGAGGATGATAAAAATGAATGCATGTTTCTATCCTTAAAGAATAAATTAGTGTCTACTAACCATGAAAGATGTGTAAAGGAATGTGGTCTGGAAAGCAAGAAGGAAGTGATGGAAGGTACACTAGTTTCTTCCTTTCATGCTAGACAAGACAAATATTATTGGGTAATTGATAGTGGTTGCTCAAATCATATGATCGGAGACAAAAGTAAGTTTACTAAACTTGAAAAGTATGATGGAGGATTAGTCATATTTGGAGATGATTTTAGTGAAAATATTGTTGGAAAAGGAACAATTAGTTTTGATGGAAAACACAATACTAATGAAGTCTATTATGTTAAGGGCTTAAGGCATAATCTCTTGAGTGTTGGGAAAATGTGTAGAAAAGGATTTAAAATTTTGTTTTAGGATAATACTTGTGAGATTAGAAAAGGGTCTGGAACTATGGTAGCTGCAAGAAGAAGAACCTATGGAAAAATTTATCAACTTAAGGGTGTTGATGGTCAATGTTTTGTGTCTCAAGTTAATGAAATTTTGCTATGGCACCAGAGGATGGGACATGTAAACTTTGACAACCTAATCGAGATTAGTTCAAGAGAAGTTTTCATGGATCTACCAAAAATCACAAAGCCTCCCTATGTTGTTTGTAGAAGTTGTCAGTTGGGAAAACAAACAAGTTTCATCTTTAAAGGAAAAGAACAATCAACTACCAGAATGTTGGAATTGATTCATACAGACCTCTATGTTCCTACAAGAACAAGAAGTCTTAATGGTGACAAGTATTTTATGCTTTGCATTGATGACTATTCTAGAATGACATGGGTTACTTTCCTTAGGGAGAAAGCTCAAGCTCTAGATAGATTCAAGGTGTTCAAGGCTATGGTAGAGAATGAAGTGAACTTGAAAAAGAAAAAATTTAAGGTCTGATAGAGGTGGAGAATTCACCTCCAATGAGTTTCATATGTTTTGTGAAGAGAATGGCATAAAGAGACATCTTTCTGCTCTTAGAACTCCTTAGCAGAATGGAGTTGTTGAGAGGAAGAACCAAATAGTTCAAGAAGCTACAAGGACTATGATGAATGAGGCAAATGTACCTAAGGTATACTAGAGAGAATAAATTTGCATTGATGTCTATATTCTTAACAGAGTTTAGATCAAAAGCAACAACACAAAGACTCCTTATGAATTGTGGTATGGAAAAATTCCTACTGCTAAGTACTTTAAGGTATTTGGAAACAAATGTTATATTAAAAGAGATTATGAGAACCTAGGAAATTTTGATGCAAGATGTGATGAAGGTATTTTCCTTGGATATTGAATCAAAAGAAAAGCTTATAGATGCTACAATAAAATATTGAGAAAGATTGTTGAAAGTGTAAATGTAAAAGTTGATGAAAATATGCACAGTTTAGTTGAAATAAGTGAAGATGAACTTTTTTTTGGACAAGAGAAAGAGAAGAATAAGAAGAAGAGAAAATTGAAGAAGAATAAGCTTCAAAACCTACTCCTAAGACTCCAAAATATGTATAGAAAAATTATCTAGAAGAATAGATAATTGGAGACAAAGGAAAAAGTGTAATGACAAGAAGAAAAGTGGTAGCAGATGAGGCAAATTTGTTTCTACTTTCCAAGATAGAACCCCTATGGTGACTAGATGCAAACTAAGTAAAGAGGATGAATCTCCTAAAGTTGATCAAAGAAAGTATATATCTATGATTGGTGGACTGCTATATCTTACTGCTACTAGACTAGATATCATTCATGCAAAATGTTTGGTTGCCATATTTCAAGAAGAACCCAAAGAAACACATGTTACAACTATGAAAATGATATTTAGATATCTAAAAGGGACTTTAGATTATGGTTTGTGGTATCCTAAGGATACTAATTTTACTTTAAGTGCTTACACTGATGCAAATTGGGTTGGTTGTGTAGATGACCAAAAGAGTACAAGTGGTGGTACATTCTTTCTTGGATGCAAATTGGTTTCATGGCTAAGCAAGAAACAAGATTTAGCTTCTTTATCCACTACAGAGGCTAAGTACATAGCAGGAACATCTTGCTACACATAGGTACTATGGATGAAGCAAACATTGAAGGATATAGGAGTGATGTGTGATGAGCTGATCCCTATCTTCTGTGATAATACAAGTGCAATAAATATTTCAAAGAATCCAGTAATGCATTCAAGGACAAAGCATATATATATCATATATCATTTCTTAAGAGAGAAGGTATTAGAGAATGAATTCAAGCTTGAATATGTGCCTACAAAGGATTATATTGTTGATATATTTACTAAGGATCTTGCTAAGGATACTTTTGAGTATCTCCGAGAGAAGTTGGGGGTTATTTCTTCTCCTTCTTTGAACTAGGTGCACATAGAGGTGCATCAGTCCAGTGGATCTATAGATTCATCATTTGTCTAGACTGATGATTGGGTTACTCCTTAGGGGGAGTAGGAAGTATCCTTGTTGTCATGGGTGCACTCCTAAGGGGGAGTGATCATAATTATATATAATTAAAGAATTAATTAATTATTTTTTTTGCCATTGATGTCAAAGGGGGAGAGAGAGTCATGTGAAAAAGAATAGTGAAAGAAAAAGGATATTGTTGTCTTTAATGGATTTTTGACATCATGTGTTTCCATCAAGGACAAAGGGATAGATTGTTACAAGTATGAATGAGTATGGCGGTGTTTTCATTAATGTTATCATTGATGTCAACATAGTATAGGTTGTTGCAGAGAAAGGAAACAAGTGATTGTAGGTGGTGCATGTATAGTTGAGATACTATAGAGATTTTTTGAGTATGTGTGATCTATTTAGGATCTAGGACTTATTGCTTACAGAATGCTTAACGTAAAAGATCAATTATTACAACGTTTAACTTAAGTGATTACAAATTTAAATGCTCAAATGAAATAAATGAACATAAAATAATTAAATAAATGCCAAGATAAACTGAGAAAGAAAAGAGAGAAGAATAGAGAGACGAAACCAAAGTTGATAACGGAGTTCGTCCCTAAGGACTACGTCTCCGGGTCCCTCTCCAATGGAGGACCGATCCAATTAGCTCCAAATTCAATTACAATGGCTTCAAGACTATCTCCTTCAAGCATTCAGCAGCATGACAGTACTCTGATATGCAGAAACGTCTTCAAGAACTCTCGAGCATTCTCTCGCTATCTCCACCTGGACTTGTCAAACAAAGGCCTATACCCCTCCTTTTATACAAGAAATTTGCCTAATATGGCTTAACCACTTAATTAATTACATAATCTTCCTTGATCAGCTCGTATCAGGTCTGTTTTATCCTCTGACAACTTCTTGTTTCAGGAGGTTAGCATAAATCTTGTTAGTTATGGCTTAATTTGCCTTTTTGTTAAGGCTCGGCCAACAGACACTCAAGAAAACACACCGCTGCCACTATAATGTTAGAAAGGCTTCATGGTGCAGTGGTGGATGACTATTTTGTTACCCGGCCCGCGCGGGTTCAAACCGCCGGCCGTTTGGTTTTAAACAACCAAATCTCCAAAAATCTTCATCAAAAGCAATGCGTGCTATATATAAATTAACACAAGCTCGGCCAGCGTAGTGGTTAAAACGGCCCAAAATCTCCGCGCAGATCGCCGGTTCGAATCCGGGCTATTTTTGTTAGAAAAAAACCAACCGGCTCCAACCGACCTGTGAAGACCTCACGACACGTGTCATGCTATGATTCGCTGGTTTCCGCCGACGTGTCCGCTGACGACGATACCGTACTGCTGACTGGGAGCCACGTGTCTCATTGCAATTCACCAAAACTGCTGACTCATCATCCACGTGTCGATCTCCTATTCACTTTGATGCATCACTCGGATGATGACCGGACGTCAATCGGTGCCACGTGGTCGCTCTAATCACCGCACCGCCACGCATGCCGCCATCAGTACGGAGAGACACGCCACCAGACGATGGACACGCGTCAACCAAATGATTGGTCCATATGCATGACCCATATGCCATCGTGCGGCCTCGCTGGAATTTGACTCGCGGAACTGCATATACGGACAACCGACGTCATCCGGTACCCTCAAATTGGATCAAGTTTGACTGCTTGTAATCTCGAAAGACACGACGCTGATTTCTCGATTTAAACAAATGTCATCGGGGAATCGCCCCGACGGTGCCTTCACGATGACGCTGACCGCTGATTTCTGAGATGATTATTTTTCCACCTTCTGGATGCCCCTGAAGCCAGTTTGACTGGAAGTTTGACTGGTCGTAACTTGCACAAACGGAGTCCTTTTCGACCCGTTCAAGTTACGTTGGAATCAGGATGTCGTTTTCTTTCTGATGAAGCTAAAATCTGGAGCATTGGGAACACTTCAATTTCCACTGAAAATTGTCCCCATCAGGCCTCCCACCTGAGAGCTTTCGGACCTCTGAAAGCTTGATTACTTGGAAAGTAAGTGAGGGTAAAGTTCCCTCACTTTACCAATCTCCATCCATCTTGCTTTGCTTGGATGCATCCCCTTCAGGCCCACTCTGAGGTACTCAACATTTCCTCTTCGTGAAGTTCTGACATTCCTGTTGAGAATAACATCTTCTGGCAACTCTGACATGTACTTTGGAGAAAGGTCATCAACTGATGGAACTCGAATGTCTGAGACTTCATCTAGGATCATTGGAGGCTCATACAGTTTCAAATTCTCAACATTGACAACCGAGTAAATATGCATGTATGGAGGAAGATTGAGGCGGAAGGCATTAGTACCAATCTTCTCAAGGATCTCAAAAGGACCATATCTAATTGGCTTAAGCTTTTTACCTTCACCTTGCATCCTTTCCTTGCTGATATGTAACCAAACTCTGTCTCCAACCTGAAAATGATGATCAATGCGATGCTTGTCATGGCGAACCTTGTATTTTGCTTGGCTCTGTTCCAACCGTGCTTCCACTGCCTGATGAATTGCTTGGATTTTCTGGATGAATTTCAAAGCCTTCTCTGCATCATGGCATCCATCTTCAACATCATCTTTCCAAAAAGCAAAATCCACCTGTCTTGGGCACATAACAAAAGTATGTTCAAAAAGGAGACCTCTTAGTAGAAGACCTGTTGTGTTGTAGGGCATGTCGACATAATGAAGACCTCATCCCACAACTTAGGGATGCTTACCGCAGAATCCCTCTCGAGAGATGCACAACTGTCCTGTTTACAACCTCTGTCTGCCCGTCGGTCTGCGGATGGAAGGTTGTACTCTTCTTCAGCTTGGTGTCCATGAGTCCCCACAAAGTTGACCAAAATTCCCCCAAGAATCGAGAATCTCGATCCGATACAATGGAAGTAGGTAACCCAAAATGAACCCACACAAATTGAAAGTACAAATGAGCTGTCAGTTCAGCAGTGACTTGCTTTTTACATGGCATTAAGATACACATTTTGCTGAATCGATCAACTACTACATACAAATAATCATGTCCCTTCCTAGACATAGGTAACCCCCCTACAAAGTCCATTGACACACTTTCCCATGGACAAGAAGGTACAGGTAGAGGTGTGTACAAACCCAATTTCCTGTTACTAGGCTTACTAGTTGCACACATAACACAACCTCTAATATATTTAGTTACAGTCTCTTGCATATGAGGCCAATAATAATACTTCTGCAGCTGAGTCAATGTTTTGTTTACCCCAAAGTGTCCTGCAATCAATGAGGTATGTGCTTCTCTAATCACCTGTGCTTGTTCATCTTTTGGAACACACAATTTACCCAAGTGATATAACAGTTTGTCTTGCACATAATAGTCTTTCTCTTCTACATGTTTACCATTCATTAAAGCAGCATAGATATCCTTAAAGTTCTCATCATTAGCATATTGTTCTTGAAAACTTTCATGAACCATAGAACTATTCTGAAGGATTATCAAAGCATTCATCATAGGAGGTCTAGAGAGCATGTCTGCTACTTTGTTATGGGTACCTTTCTTATACTTAATAACCAAATGAAACTGTTGTAGAAAACCCATCCACCGAAAGTGCCTACTTTGTTGCAGTTTAGTTTGTGAGTGCAAATATTGTAGTGGTTGGTGATCAGTGTGGATTACAGTTTCTTTCCCCATTATGTAATGTTTCCATTTTTTAACACTCTGAACTAAAGCATAAAGTTCTTTATCATACGTGGGATAGTTACTTACTGCTCCTAAAAAAATTTCAGAGTGGTAGCAAACTGGTTTACCTCCTTGCATGAGTACTGCTCCCATGGCAAACCCACTCGCATCTGTCTCGATCTCAAATGGTTGATGTAGATCTGGTAAGGCCAAAACTGGTGCGGTGCTCAACTTTCCCTTCAAAGTGTCGAAAGCCTTCTGTTGCGGACCTCCCCACTGAAAAGTTGCCTTTGTACTGGTTAATGCATGTAATGGTGATGCTATAAAAGAGAAGTTTGCAATAAACTTTCTCCAGTACTGAACTGCACCTAGAAAACTTCTGACCTCTGTGACTGTACTTGGCTTAGGCCATTTTACAATAGCTTCGACCTTCGCAGGGTCTACTTTCAATTGACCACTCCCTACGACATAGCCTAAGTACACTAAGGATGTCTTAGCAAATTCGCATTTAGACATCTTTACATACAATTTTTCTTTTCTCAATACATCAAAGACTTTCTTTACATGACTTACATGATCTTTCAAAGTTCGACTGAATACCTCAGATTTATCATCTTCTTTGGCTTTTACAAGCATCAATACAAAGTTTTTACTTGAGTTGACCAACCTCTTCATTTGACCAGCATTAACTAGTGTAAGATTAGTCTTCACCTTATGTGCCCGTACAATGTATTCTACCCCATCTTTAAAAAGATGATACTTATTCTCCCCCCTATAAAAGATTGCTTTTCTGTCATAAAGATAAGGACTCCCTAACACAAGCCCACAAATATCCAAAGGGACCACATCGACTTCTACCTCATCTACAAAGTTTGCAGTGATAGCAAATCTCAATTTACACTGTTTAGTTACTTGTAGTTGAGCATCATTGCAAAACCATCCGAGTGGATATGGTTTCGGATGAGGTGTTGTAGTCAAATTAAGTTTCTTTACAACTTCTTCAGATATTAAGTTGACTTGTGAACCCGTATCAAACAGAGTATCAACCTTAGTGTGTTTTGTTACAACACGAATATGAAACAATTCATTTCTTTGCTTATCAACCTTAGGAGAAGATTCTTTACTTGTACTTGCACTGGCATTAGAAAAACTTGCATCAGATGAGAGAGATATACCTTTCCCTTTACCTTGGATTCCGGTAGCAACAATATTTGTCTCATCTCCGGAGTCAGAACAAAGATCTTGTTGAATCACTGCAGTAGTCTTCTGCTTGCCTTTGTTACCTCCAAATCTTTTCGGCCTCAACTCAGGATGAAGCTTCCAACATCTTGAATCATCATGCCCCTCTTTCTTGCAATGGGAGCATGTAGGTTTCTCACCCTCTTTCTTAGCTGTAGCTGTTTTCTTCCCTTTGCCTTTATCTTTGTCTTTTTCTTTCCCTTTAGACTTACCCTCAAACTTAGATGGCTTCTTAGAAAAGTTATCACTAAATGTGTTCTTACCCCTTGACTCTATATGAGTAGCTTGAACAGACACCTCGTCTAGATTGTTGGGACTCAACATCAAAATAGTGTGCCTAAGGTAAGAATGTAAACCACCAATATACTTAAGTAATGTGTCTTGGGTATACAAGGGAACATTTAGAGCAATGGCCCGTTTCCTAAACTCATGAGTATACTCCTGGACAGACTGCCCCTTACCTTGCCTAAAGGTTTGCCAATTCATGGTTAACTGTTGCATGTAACCTAAAGGGTAGAATTGTTTCCTAAGGGCAGCAACAAACTCCATCCAAGACATATTAACTTGACCATGGCGAGCAATTTCTTCACGAGTTTTACTCTCCCACCAGGTGAGAGCTGTACCTCCCAACCGGAGAGTTGCTAATTGAATCCTAGAAGCATCTTCTACTAGGCCTTGAATCCTACAATATACTTCTACTTGTTGGACCCAATCGTCTAACTTCTCAGCATTTAACTCCCCACAGTATTTAGGTAACTCAAATTTTACATCAAGCTTAATTACAGGCTTAGACTTGCTCTTAAATGGATTTACATTAGAAGAAGGGGAAGGAGAAGGAGGAGAAGAAGGGGAAGAAGAAGGAGGAGAAGAAGGGGGAGTAGAAGGAGGAGAAGGAATTTCTGGAGCTTTCCCCTCTGTGTCTTTCTGCTTCTTGTGCTTTGAAGAATCTCCCTTTTCACTCTTCTTCTTTTCAGCATAAAGTTCGTCCACCATTGCCTTCATGTCAAGAAATAGCTTCTGGAAATCCTTGACACTAAGCTCTGAACTTTGACCACCTTCTTTTTCTTCCATCTGTGATGGTTGATTAACTCTTCGTCTTCCGATTTCAGGATTGTACTCTTCAAGTTCTCCTTCGCCTCGTTGCAACCTGGATCTCGTTAGCATTCAAATTGCAATACAAGCCACATACATAGCTCTGATACCAACTTGATCTATATAGGATCTAGGACTTATTGCTTACAGAATGCTTAAACGTAAAAGATCAATTATTACAACGTTTAACTTAAGTGATTACAAATTTAAATGCTCAAATGAAATAAATGAACATAAAATAATTAAATGCCAAGAATAAACTGAGAAAGAAAAGAGAGAAGAAATAGATTGACGAAACCAAAGTTGATAACGGAGTTCGTCCCTAAGGACTACGTCTCCGGGTCCCTCTCCAATGGAGGACCGCCCTATTAGATCCAAAAATCGCTATACTGAGGCAAGATTATCCCCTTCAAGACATCAAAAATACAGACATCATATACAGAACAATGTGTAAATCATCTCGAGTATTCTCTCTGTTTCCTCCACCGACTTGTAAACAAAGGCCTATACCCTCCTTTATACAAGAAATTTTGGCCATGGCTTAACTAATTTCTAACAATTACATAATCTCTTGATCAGCTCAGACGTCTGCTTATCCTCCCATAACTTCTTGTTTCCCGTGGAGGTTAGTATAAATTCGGTTAGTTATGGCTTAATTTGCCTTTTGTTAAGCAGGGCTCGGCCAATGTGACACTCAAGAAAGACACCGCTACTATAATGTTAGAAAGGCTCGTATGTGAGTGGTGGATGTAGACTATTTTGTTATTTCCTACCACGGTTCAAATCAGTCACGTCGCTTGGTTTTAAACAACCAAATCTCCACCCTCATCAAAAGCAATGCGTGCTATATATAAATTAACACAAGCTCGGCCAGCGTAGTGGTTAAAACGGCCCAAAATCTCCGCGCAGATCGCCGGTTCGAATCCGGGCTATTTTTGTTAGAAAAAAACCAACCGGCTCCAACCGACCTGCGAAGACCTCACGACACGTGTCATGCTATGATTCGCTGGTTTCCGCCGACGTGTCCGCTGACGACGATACCGTACTGCTGACTGGGAGCCACGTGTCTCATTGCAATTCACTGAAACTGCTGACTCATCGTCCACGTGTCGATCTCCTATTCGTCGGATGTACTGACTCGGATGATGACTGGACGCTGACTGGGTGCCACGTGTCGTGCTCTAACTCGTCGGAATCTGCCACGTATGCTGCCACATCGGAGTACGGAGAGACACGTCACCTGTACGGACGGACACGTGTCAACCAATGATTGGTCCGTACAGATGACTCATATGCCACGTGCCTCGCTGGAATTCGACTATGTGGAATCCGTACAGTATGGACAATCTGCTGACGTCATCCTTTGTACCCTCAAATTGATCGTTTGACCGCTGTAACCTCGAAAGACGACGCCGGATTGGCGAAACGAATGCCGAATCGCTCCTTTGACGAGCTCTTCAACAGGCGACGCCAATTCCATCGATTTCTGAGATGATTATTTCACCTGGACGCCTCGCTGCTTTTGATCGAAGTTTGATCGCCGTAACTTCTGCACAAACATAGTCCTTTTCGAATTCGCTCAAGTTATGTTGGAACCAGACGTCGTTCTTCTCGATGAAGTTAAAATTTGAGCATTAAACACTTCACCCTTTCATCAAAATTGTCCCCTTGATCAATGTGGAGCTATCTTTATGGTGTTGCAGGTGTGTTGATATGATGAGTTTCCAAGTGCTTTTGAGAAAATTAATAAAAAGTGAAGACAAAATTGTGTATGTAGTCAAAATGTGCTCTAGTATGCACTCCACATTTCTTCTATGTTGATCCCATGCTTGTGTGGATTTGTATTGTTATTGAAGGGAATCCTTGGGTGATATATCTTGGATTATAGCTTTTGGTTTGATGAAGAGTGAAAGTTAAGTTCATCAGTTTGTGAATTGGTCTAGTAGATTTGTTTGTTTGTGGACTAGGAGAAATGTATCTACTCTGCAATCCTCCACTAGTTTTTTTTAGTTCTTTCAGATTTGGAAGAAGGCTTGTAATGGTGTTATTTGTGCTTTATCAAAGGTGTTTGTGGTTTGGTGCTCTGAAAGACTAGTTTCAGAGTTACTATGTGTGTCTGTACAGTCTAGATGGATCGATGGAAAGTGATCTATGTATGAAGGTTGTTGCAGTAGCTATAGATGAATCTGAAGGTATCTAATATGTGTTTCAGTGTATGGTGAAGCATGTTATGTGGTCTACATGTTATCTTCTTGTTACGGATGTGTGTACTTCAAAGTTCATTGGTGTTTTCATTAGGTTTGGCTGACCTAGTGTTTACATTTCATGTGAAGCATAAGTATCAATTAAGGAAGTGTGTGATTGCTCCAAGATGTGTTTTTTTTGGTCTTGGTTAAGTGTTGATTTTCTCCACTCTCATTCTCATCCACCGTGAGAATGTTTAGTTGCTGACCTAATCTGAATTTGTAAAATGAAGAGTGTGTAGCTGAATTTTGAGAAAAAAGTTTCTAAGATTGAAGATGATATAAATACAAGACAAGATGTTAAGGATTGTACACCACAAGTGTGAGAAGCAAGGTAGATGAAAGAGATTGTGCGAAAGTGAATTGAGGCAGTGAGGACTTTAATGTGTTAGACTCTTGAAAGTAGTGAATTAATGGTGTCTGCAATTCTTTGATCAAGGTTGCAGATGTGTGCAAGTTGTTGTGGTGGATCTTCTATTGCACTAAGATAATGTTATCTTTATAACATTCTTATTTCTATCTTTCTTTTTCTATAGGCAATGAGCCTCCTTTCTAGACAGTGATTCCTATTTGGACAATGAGTCCTATCTTGGGAAATGAGCCCTTTGGCAGTGAGCCTCTTTGTAAACAGTTTTGCAATTACTCTTATATTGTGATTTAATCCTCACCGTGGTTTTTCCCTTATTGGGTTTTCCACGTAAATCTAGTGTTTCTTGTGTTGATATTACTTTTTGTTATTTGCACTCCATGCTCATACTTAATAATAGATTAAAGTGTATGTGGATCTAATAATTGTTTGAGATTTGTGAATTATGTGATTGGTGATAATTGATTTCCCCCCCCTCTCATTTGTCTTGTTCATTTCAACAATATGCTTGTAATAATAATTTCTTAGAGTAATCAAAAAAATATGAAAATAGGAAATGAAGTGTGATAATAATGGACATTTGTAATGAAAACATGATGTAATAATTGTTCAATTATGAAATGCAACAATTTTTTCAAATTTAAATTCCTAAATTAAATGGATAATTAGACCTTAATGCATAAATCAAAAATTCCTGAAAGTTTCTAGACTAAAATAGTGGGTTATTAGGAGATCCAAAAAGTACAAAAAACCACAAAAAAGCTCAGTAAAGTTTCCTTTTACAGGCCTTGAAGGACTCATTTACCCATGGGTGAATGGGTCCCTATACAAGGTTTTTAAAAATGAAGAATGCAATTTCTGAGTGATTCTATGTGTTCTTTGTTCGAAGTCTCAGACTAGTACTTTTGTAACATAATTTTGCAAATTTTGATGTCTAAATGCAAGTGAAATTAATGACAAATGATGAATTATATGAAACTTTTTGAAATGCAATTTTGATCCAATTTTTTTTATTTAAGGGATTGAAAATATGCTATTATGTGAATACTATGCAAAACCAATCTAACATTATGCATTTGGATTTAAAATGAATGCAAAATGCAAGTTTACACCTAAAATGTAATGCAACTTTATGCTAAATTTAGAAACCCTAAATGCAATGAATTAATTCAAATTCTAGATCTAAGGTTTGAATACACTCCAAATAAAAAATTATAATGTTTAAAACTTGGGTTCACTAAAATGAAACATAGAAAAATAGGTTAGGGTTCAAACACATAGGGTTTTATACTAAATTTGGGATATTCACCAAACTTGCTATTGTGTGCAAGTGAATTTGACCTACCTAAAGTGCAAAAACTAACTAATGCAAGATATCAAAAGCACAAAACAAACACTCAAGATTGGACATACGATAAACTCAAACAAAATGCAAAGAAAATAAATTTTTACCTTGTTGAGTTGATTGCTTGGTTGCACCTATTGATTGTTTGAATGTGTGCTCCTTTTGATGGAAAAATAACATAAAACCTACCTCTAAATGATCATGAGATGATGGAGAATGCAATGGTGCAAATGGGTAGTTGGATGGATGCAAAGTATGAGCTCAAAATGGTGCAACAATGGTGGATTTTTTCTTGGTTGAGTGCTTGGATGCAAGAGTGCTAAGTTGATTGTAAATGTGAATGATTGATGCAAATGAGGACGATTTATTCCATTTTTAGGGGAAGTGCCTCTAAAAAATGGAAGGTCAAGATGAAGCCATAGTGGACAAGATCAAGGGCTAGGGTGAGTTGAGAAATCAAAAAGCCCTAACATCTTAACATGTGGCAAGTGAGGTGTCAAAGGGAGATGAGTTGGAGGTTCTACATAGTATCTAGGGATTTGGACAAGATCTTGTTGGTATGTGGTGACTAATCATGCTATACTATACACTCTTCATGTATCCTCGCCAAGGTCCAGGGTTGGGTCAGGTCCTAGGTGCGGGTTCGGGGGTGGCAGCCCTTGAGATTTTTTTTCCTACTTTTTTGCGTCATCACCAAAAAAGGAAAAAAAATAACTTTATAGAACCCTATTTTTGGAAGCTTCTAAAAATATTGTTATAAGTAGTTGGGATGGGGGTTGTAGTAGGGAATTATTTGCGAGATTGTAACATGTTTTGCATTGGATAATAAAATCATTGGATGGTTGTGGTTTTGTGGATGTAGCCCGGATTGCGTGAACCACGTTAAATTCTTTGTGTTGTCTTGTTTCTACTATAATTTTCTATGTTTTATTGATCAAATTTTCATTTAGTTGTTAGATATATTCCTACTAACCCTAACAAGTGGTATTAGAGTGGGTTGTGTTCGATTATTGTCTATAGGAAGGTCTCATGGTTGAGTGGGAATCTCACGGTTAAGTGGGTGCAATGGAAGATGAGGGTAAATTGAAGGTAGATAAATTCAATGGGAAAAACTATCAATTATGGAAGATGCAGAT
Source organism: Sequoia sempervirens (assembly GCA_007258455.2). Taxonomy (NCBI): domain Eukaryota; kingdom Viridiplantae; phylum Streptophyta; class Pinopsida; order Cupressales; family Cupressaceae; genus Sequoia; species Sequoia sempervirens. The sequence continues at coordinate 407,236,237 of VDFB02086081.1, forward strand.
GGAGGATTATCTCTATTAGAACAATTTATAGAGGTCATTGGAAGGAATAGTCAAGAAACTAGCAACAATGACTAATGAGGATTGGAATCTTCTGGACAAAAAGGCACTAGGAGCCATTCATTTATTCCTAGCACAATCAGTGGTGTTCAATGTTACAACATCAAAGAAAAATCAAGAGTTGATGGAAACCCTAGCGAAGTTATATGAAAATCCTTCCAGTTCAAATAAGGTATTTCTTATGAAGTGTTTATTTAATATGAAAATGGTAGAATGTGGGTCAATTGATGATCATTTAAATGAGTTTAATATGGTTACTAGTCAATTAACTTCTGTAAATATAAACTTTGATGAAGAAGTTAGGGCTCTTTTGATTATGTGTTCTTTGCCTGAAATTTGGAATATCTTCGTAATGGTTCTTAGCAATTATGTTTCTGGTTTGAATACATTGAAATTTGATGATGTTGTTGGTGTTATTTTGAGCGAGGAAATTTGTAGGAAAAGATCAGGTGGAACATCCACATCAAGTAGTGTTTTGAATGTAGAAAGCAGGGGCAGAACAAAGGACAGAGGAAACAATTTTGGAAGTTGTGGGAAGCCACAAGGAAATTCAAAGGACAAAAGGTCCCAATCTAGAGAGAAGAGAGATTGTTGGTACTATGGTAAACTAAGTCATTTAAAGAAAGATTGTTGGTCTCAGAAAAATAAAGGAGACAAAAAAGAAGGAAATAAAGAGGAAAATGTTGTAAGTAATAAATCTGATGAGGATGCTTTGATTCTTTCTCTTGATAATGCTGATGATTCTTGGGTGTTAGATTTAGGGGCTTCATTTCATGCTATGCCCCATAGAAGTTATTTTCTTGATTATGTCCAAGGGGATTTTGGGCTAGTTTATTTGAGAGATAATGAACCCTATTAGATTGTTGGAAAGGGAAGAATCAAGATTAAGTTGCAAAATGTGAATCATTGGCTACTACATGAGGTAAGGCATGTTCCAAAGTTAAGAATAAATTTAATTTCAGCATGGCAACTAGATGATGAAGGTTGTGTTGTTACATTTAGTGATAAAAATTGGAAGGTTACAAAAGGTGCCTTAGTGGTAGAAAAAGGTGTTAAAGTAGGCACCTTATATCCTTGTATAGGTCATACTGTTTATTCTACTTTAGCTATTGCAAATAAAAACAAATGTTTAGGAACAGTTGTTGCAGTTCAGCAAGTAGAAAATCAAATAGTTGTTGTGGATTTTGAATTAGCACTATGGCATAATAGACTTGGGCATATGAGTGCAAAAGGTATCAAAGTACTTCATTCAAAAAATGTTTTACCAGGTCTAAAATGTGTTAATATGGATTTTTGTGAAAGTTGTGTGTAGGAAAACAAAAGAGAGTTAGTTTTCTCAAGGATGGGAAGGAAAAGAAAGGTGAAAAATTAGTGCTTGTGCATATGGATGTATGGGGACCAGCTTAGTTATCTTCTCTTGATGGCTCTCA
>VDFB02086081.1:407237823-407473527 GCA_007258455.2 Sequoia sempervirens
GCTCAAGGAAGTCAGGTTTAGCTTAGGTTTGACAAAAAATACTAACATCTCTAGAGTTTTACTCTTAATTTTCTGTATTTTAAATGTTTTTAGTCTTTTGGTAATCCGGGCAATGTTTTTAGTTGTTCCATTGTATCTGAAAGGCTCAAGAAAGTCAGGTTTGGCTTTTATTTTGCCCAAATTAGAGATCGGGAAGTCATTTTGCATCAAAAGGTTTGAACATGGCCACAAGGAAGCAACTAGTTTTTTGGGAATTTTGGGGCCAAACAAACAATGCCATTGCATTTGGAAAGCATCAAAACATATGGATTAATAGTAAAATTGTTGAAATCCAAGTTGAGAGCATCTAAGGCAAAAAATATTGTCCAAGCCAACCATACAACTATATCATACTACATAACAAGTCTTTGATTTTTAAATTTTCAAAAAACAAATTTAGGAAAAAAATGTTTTGGACTCATGGTCCCCCCTTTGCATAGAGACTGTGGCCCAAAAAGGCCAAATCCTTTGGGGGCTCAACCTAGTTGGGCCCTTGCTATTCAATTCTGACCCAAGCCAACCACCACTACTCTGCCACCATCTTGCAACCTCATCTCCACCACCTCCAAAAAATTGCAACCAGTCCACCACCCTAGCGGCCCTCCGCACTCCAACTAGGCACTGCCCTACAACAACCACAATGCTACCTCTACTCAACCTAATCACCACCACCACCAAGCCCCTACCCCCCTCTTCATTGACCTTTTCAATAAAATAGACCAACTTTGGGAGGCCATAATTTGCTCAAACTAGGGTATTTTTTCAAACAATTTCTTTTGAAATAGGACAGAATTTTGTGTACTTCATAGTGGTGTGATCAGTTTTCAGATTTTACTCCTCCATTTTCTTAAATTTGAGTTTTTCACAATTTTTTTTGTGCAATTCTTATTTTGAGACAATGTAATGTCCCCTACTTGGGATATTCCTAGATTTTGCCCTAAAATCACAATTTCAATCAAAATAAGAAATGTAATACATTTAAGATTAAAAATTTACTAATTGAAATGCCCTTTATAAGATATAAAACCTAGTTTAGGTCCTACATCAATGTTAGTTTCCAACATAATCCATGAGGACAATTATTATCCATAAGAGTTAGAAATCAATAGTATTAATAATCATCCTAACATATTCCTATAGTAACCATATTAGAAATTTGATAGAAACCTCGCAAACCACAATTTCAAGGATAGTTATCCTTCTACTATGAGAGTATGGAAGGCGGGCCGCCCTTTCATCCCTCAGTCCACCTTGGAGGTTGGTCGCCCTCCTTGATCAAGCCCAAGAGCACTAATAAGCCTCCCAACCCATGAGGCCTAACCCCCTATGGGTGGCGTGCTTGTTAAGAGCATAAAGACTACCTCCCTTCCACCAAGCCCGAGAGAACGCATATACCTCCCGACCCACAAGGCTTAACCCCCTATGGGTGGCATACTTGATGGCGGGTCTGTCGGACCTTCACTTCTCGTGAACTCAAAAGGTTGTTCAACCTTCCTGTTTTGCAATCATTTCTACTTAATTCAAAATAGGTTAATTACATGAATATGTCATCATACATTTATCCAATTAAAGTACCATTAATCATTCTTAAATTTGGAAGCAATACTTAAAGTGAAAAGCAATACAATTACTCATAAAATCACTATAATTTCAGCAAGATTAAATATTGTATTTATGACATAATTCCACACATGAACTTACTACTACTATGCTGATAATCATAAAAGCAGAAATCTGATTACTTATGTATTCCTTAATTTAGATCCAAATGCTTATTTCCATTTGATGCCTTAGCGATTGATATTTGAATGATCGTTGTCTGTAATGTCCCCATTTTTACGACGTCCTCTTTCAGTTGGGATGATTCAGGCACACTTACTATTTTTAGTAAGTGCTATTTTTGGAAAGGGGATTGGTGTGGTGTTTCGATCTTTGGACAGCCCTTTCGAGCATTTCAGCTTCTCTTCGGTTCAAGTTTTAGGGCACAATTTACTATTTTTAGTACTTTCTAAAAAATAGTAAGTCAACTTGGGTCAACGGGTCCCAGTTAGGCGGGTCACTCAGCACAAACTTCAGTTGATATAAGGTTACTAAGGCTAAATCAATTTAATATTTGATTTATGCTTCAAAAAAGGCCTATTATAAGGTAACTTTATATTTTATCATTGAGGGTCCTAAGGTGATCTATTTAAGGATCTAGGACTTATTGCTTACAGAATGCTTAAACGTAAAAGATCGATTATTACAACGTTTAACTTAAGTGATTACAAATTTAAATGCTCAAATGATTAAATGAACATAACATGAAATAAATGCCAAGTTAAACTGAGAAAGAAAAGAGAGAAGAATAGAGAGACGAAACCAAAGTTGATAACGGAGTTCGTCCCTAAGGACTACGTCTCCGGGTCCCTCTCCAATGGAGGACCGATCCGATTAGCTCCAAAATCAATTACAATGGCTTCAAGACTATCTCCTTCAAGCATTCAGCAGCATGACAGTACTCTGATATGCAGAAATGTCTTCAAAGACTCTCGAGCATTCTCTCGCTATCTCCACCTGGACTTGTAAAATCAAAGGCCTATACCCCCTTTTTATACAAAAACTTGCCTAATTAGGCCTAACCACCAAGATAAACACATATCTCCCTCTATCAATTCGTATCATGACTGGTTTATCCTCTGCAATCTTCTTGTTTTGGGTGGTTACAGTGTATCTTATCTATTTGGCTTAATATGCCTTTTTGTTAAGGCTCGGCCAATAAACAGTCAACAAAACAAACTGCTGCCACTATAATATTAGAAAGTTTCGCGTGGCGCAGTGGTTACAAATCCTTTTGTTATATCGGTGGTCGGCGGTTCCAACCCCGCCGACCACGGTTTACCCCTAATTCCAACAACGCATCACAAGAAAAATGACCAAACACTATACATAGCAAAGACAACCGCTAGCAGTGCAACGGTTAAAACCCCGGCCGTTCCGCAGGGGATCACGGGTTCAAAACCTGTTACCAATTTTGTTCCCACGGAAAAACAAACCTGCGGATGAATAGAACAACGACGAGCACAGCGATAATGCCACGTGTCAAGCCATTATTGGCTAATACCTGCAGATGTGTCCGCTGTCGAAGATGACCGGTAAGCTGACTCAGAGCCACGTGTCACAACACCATTCGCCAGAACCTGCTGACTCACTGTCCACGTGTCGAGCTCCTATTCGCCAGATATACTGACTCGGATGATGACTAGACTGCCACGTGTGCTGCTGACAGTGATGTACGGAACGTACGGATGGACACGTGTCAACCAGTGATTGGTTCGTACAGATGACTCGTATGCCACGTGCTTCGTTGAAATTCGACCATGTGGATTCCGTACAGTACGGACAATCTGCTGACGTCATCATCCGTACCCTCAAGTTGACTGAAGTTTGACTGCTTGTAACTCGAGCATACGATGTCGGATTTCGACGAAACGAACGCCGTCGGAATCGTCTCGACGAGCTCTTCGCGATGACGCTGGTTCCGTCGATTTCCGAGATGATTATTTTTTCCGCCTTCTGGACGCCCCTGAAGCGGTTTGGTGGAAGTTTGGTAGCCGTAACACAAAGCGGAGTCACTTTTGACCCGTTCAAGTTAGCGTTGAACCAGGGCCGTCGTTCTCTTTACGATGAAGCTAAAATGCGGAGCATTGGGAACGCTAATTTTTCAGCGAAGAAGAATTGTCCCAGGATCGAGGGAGCCTCCCCAGCAGGAGCTTTGGGACCTCAGAAAGCAGTTACTTGGAAAATGAGAGTGAGGGTAAAGTTCCCTCACTTTACCGAAATCTCCATCCATCTTGCTTTGCTTGGATCCATCCCTTTCCTTTAACGATGCTCAGCAACCAAACTCTGTCTCAACTGAAAATGATGGTCGGTCGCGATGCTTGTCATGGCGAACCTTGTATTTTAGCAGCTCGTTTCCAGCCGTGCTTCCAGCACGATGAATTGCTTGGACTTTCTGGATGAACTTTAAAGCCTTCTCTGCATCATGGCGTCCATCTTCAACATCATCTTTCCCAAAAGCAAAATCCATCGGTGTCTTGGGCACATAACCAAAGCATGTCTCAAAAGGAGACCTCTTAGTAGAAGAGTGTGTTGCATGGTTGTAGGCATGCTGCACATAATGAAGACTCTCATCCCACAACTTAGGATGCTTACTGCAGTAACCTCTGAGTAGATGCACAACTGTCCTGTTTACAACCTCTGTCTGCCCGTCGGTCTGCGGATGGAAGGTTGTACTCTTCTTCAGCTTGGTGTCCATGAGTCCCCACAAAGTTGACCAAAATTCCCCCAAGAATCGAGAATCTCGATCCGATACAATGGAAGTAGGTAACCCAAAATGAACCCACACAAATTGAAAGTACAAATGAGCTGTCAGTTCAGCAGTGACTTGCTTTTTACATGGCATTAAGATACACATTTTGCTGAATCGATCAACTACTACATACAAATAATCATGTCCCTTCCTAGACATAGGTAACCCCCCTACAAAGTCCATTGACACACTTTCCCATGGACAAGAAGGTACAGGTAGAGGTGTGTACAAACCCAATTTCCTGTTACTAGGCTTACTAGTTGCACACATAACACAACCTCTAATATATTTAGTTACAGTCTCTTGCATATGAGGCCAATAATAATACTTCTGCAGCTGAGTCAATGTTTTGTTTACCCCAAAGTGTCCTGCAATCAATGAGGTATGTGCTTCTCTAATCACCTGTGCTTGTTCATCTTTTGGAACACACAATTTACCCAAGTGATATAACAGTTTGTCTTGCACATAATAGTCTTTCTCTTCTACATGTTTACCATTCATTAAAGCAGCATAGATATCCTTAAAGTTCTCATCATTAGCATATTGTTCTTGAAAACTTTCATGAACCATAGAACTATTCTGAAGGATTATCAAAGCATTCATCATAGGAGGTCTAGAGAGCATGTCTGCTACTTTGTTATGGGTACCTTTCTTATACTTAATAACCAAATGAAACTGTTGTAGAAAACCCATCCACGGAAAGTGCCTACTTTGTTGCAGTTTAGTTTGTGAGTGCAAATATTGTAGTGGTTGGTGATCAGTGTGGATTACAGTTTCTTTCCCCATTATATAATGTTTCCATTTTTTAACACTCTGAACTAAAGCATAAAGTTCTTTATCATATGTGGGATAGTTACTTACTGCTCCTGAAAAAGTTTCAGAGTGGTAGCAAACTGGTTTACCTCCTTGCATGAGTACTGCTCCCATGGCAAACCCACTCGCATCTGTCTCGATCTCAAATGGTTGATGTAGATCTGGTAAGGCCAAAACTGGTGCGGTGCTCAACTTTCCCTTCAAAGTGTCGAAAGCCTTCTGTTGCGGACCTCCCCACTGAAAAGTTGCCTTTGTACTGGTTAATGCATGTAATGGTGATGCTATAAAAGAGAAGTTTGCAATAAACTTTCTCCAGTACTGAACTGCACCTAGAAAACTTCTGACCTCTGTGACTGTACTTGGCTTAGGCCATTTTACAATAGCTTCGACCTTCGCAGGGTCTACTTTCAATTGACCACTCCCTACGACATAGCCTAAGTACACTAAGGATGTCTTAGCAAATTAGCATTTAGACATCTTTACATACAATTTTTCTTTTCTCAATACATCAAAGACTTTCTTTACATGACTTACATGATCTTTCAAAGTTCGACTGAATACCTCAGATTTATCATCTTCTTTGGCTTTTACAAGCATCAATACAAAGTTTTTACTTGAATTGACCAACCTCTTCATTTGACCAGCATTAACTAGTGTAAGATTAGTCTTCACCTTATGTGCCCGTACAATGTATTCTACCCCATCTTTAAAAAGATGATACTTATTCTCTCCCCTATAAAAGATTTCCTTTTGGTCATAAAGATAGGGACTCCCTAACACAAGCCCACAAATATCCAAAGGGACCACATCGACTTCTACCTCATCTACAAAGTTTGCAGTGATAGCAAATCTCAATTTACATTGTTTAGTTACTTGTAGTTGAGCATTATCGCAAACCCATCCGAGTGGATATGGTTTCGGATGAGGTGTTGTAGCCAAATTAAGTTTCTTTACAACTTCCTCAGATATTAAGTTGACTTGGGAACCCGTATCAAACAATGTATCAACCTTAGTGTGTTTTGTTACAACACGAATGTGAAACAATTCATTTCTTTGCTTATCAACCTTGGAGAGAAGATTCTTTACTTGTACTTACTTGGCGGCATTAGAAAACTTTTGCATCGGATAGAGAGATATACCTTTCCCTTTACCTTGGATTAGAGTACTTAACAATCTTTGTCTCATCTACCCGAGTCGGGAACCAAGATCTTGTTGAATCAACTGCGATAGTCTTACAGCACGCTGTTACCTCAAATCTTTTGGCTCAACTTTCGGGATGAAGCTTCCGGCATCTCAGTCATCATGCCCCTCTTTCTTGCAATGGAAGCATGTAGGTTTCTCACCTTCTTTCTTAGCTATAGCTGTTTTCTTCCCTTTGCCTTTATCTTTGTCTTTTTCTTTCCCTTTAGAATTACCCTCAAACTTAGATGGCTTCTTAGAAAAGTTATCACTAAAGTATTCTTACCTTGACTCTAAATGAGTAGCGAGCAGGACACCTCGTCTAGATTGTTGGGACTCAACATCAAAATAATTACTTTAAGGTAAGAATGTAAACCACCAATATACTTATGTAATGTGTCTTGGGTATACAAGGGAACATTTAAAGCAATAGCTCGTTTCCTAAAATCATGAGTATAATCCTAGACAGACTGCCCCTTACCTTGCCTAAAGGTTTACCAATTCATGGTTAACTGTTGCATGTAACCTAAAGGATAGAATCGTTTCCTAAGGGCAGCAACAAACTCCATCCAAGACATATTAACTTGACCATGGCGAGCAATTTCTTCCTGAGTTTTACTCTCCCACCAGGTGAGAGCTGTACCTCCCAACCAGAGAGTTGCTAATTGAATCCTAGAAGCATCTTCTACTAGGCCTTGTATCCTACAGTATACTTCTACTTGTTGGACCCAATCGTCTAACTTCTCAGCATTTAACTCCCCACAGTATTTAGGTAACTCAAATTTTACATCAAGCTTAATTACAGGCTTAGATTTGCTCTTAAATGGATTTACATTAGAAGAAGGAGAAGGAGAAGGAGGAGAAGAAGGAGGAGAAGAAGGAGGAGAAGAAGGGGGAGTAGAAGGAGGAGAAGGAATTTCTGGAGCTTTCCCCTCTGTGTCTTTCTGCTTCTTGTGCTTTGAAGAATCTCCCTTTTCGTGCTTCTTCTTTTCAGCATAAAGTTCGTCCACCATTGCCTTCATGTCAAGAAATAGCTTCTGGAAATCCTTGACACTAAGCTCTGAACTTTGACCACCTTCTTTTTCTTCCATCTGTGATGGTTGATTAACTCTTCGTCTTCCGATTTCTGGATTGTATTCTTCAAGTTCTCCTTCGCCTCGTTGCAACCTGGATCTCGTTAGCATTCAAATTGCAATACAAGCCACATACATAGCTCTGATACCAACTTGATCTATTTAAGGATCTAGGACTTATTGCTTACAGAATGCTTAACGTTAAAAGATCAATTATTACAACGCTTAATTTAAATGATTACAAATTAAATGCTCAAATGAAATAAATGAACATAAAATAATTAAATGCCAAGAATAAACTGAGAAAGAAAAGAGAGAAGAATAGAAAGACGAAACCAAAGTTGATAACGGAGTTCGTCCCTAAGGACTACGTCTCCGGGTCCCTCTCCAATGGAGGACCGATCCGATTAGCTCCAAATTCAATTACAATGGCTTCAAGACTATCTCCTTCAAGCATTCAGCAGCATGACAGTACTCTGATATGCAGAAACGTCTTCAAGAACTCTCGAGCATTCTCTCGCTATCTCCACCTGGACTTGGAAAACAAAGGCCTATACCCCTCCTTTTATACAAGAAATTTGCCTAATATGGCTTAACCACTTAATTAATTACATAATCTTCCTTGATCAGCTCGTATTAGGTCTGTTTTATCCTCTGACAACTTCTTGTTTCAGGAGGTTAGCATAAATCTTGTTAGTTATGGCTTAATTTGCCTTTTTGTTAAGGCTCTGCCAACAGACACTCAAGAAAACACACCGCTGCCACTATAATGTTAGAAAGGCTTCGTGGCGCAGTGGTGGATGACTATTTTGTTACCCGACCCGTGTGGGTTCAAACCGTCGGCCGTTTGGTTTTAAACAACCAAATCTCCGAAAATCTTCATCAAAAGCAATGCGTGCTATATATAAATTAACACAAGCTCGGCCAGCGTAGTGGTTAAAACGGCCCGTAATCTCCGCGCAGATCGCCGGTTCAAATCCGGGCTATTTTTGTTAGAAAAAAACCGACCGGCTCCAACCGACCTGCGAAGACCTCACGACACGTGTCATGCTATGATTCGCTGGTTTCCGCCGACGTGTCCGCTGACGACGATACCGTACTGCTGACTGGGAGCCACGTGTCTCATTGCAATTTGCAGCTGGCGACTCATCATCGCGTGGCCGATCTCCTATTGGCGGTGTACTGCTTCAGTTATTGGCGGGCCGGGTGCCGCATTAGCCGTTGCTCTAACTTCGTCGGAATGCACTTGCGTATGCGCCACATCGGATGCGGAGGAGCCGTCACGCAATGCGGACGGACAAGTATTAACCAATGATTGGTCCATACAGATGACTCATATGCCACGTGCCTTGTTGGAATTCGACCATGTGGAATCCGTACAGTACGGACAATTTGCTGACATCATCCTTTGTACCCTCAAGTTGACTGAAGTTTGACTGCTTGTAACTCGAGAGCATCACGGCGTGATTTGATGAAGCGAATGCGTCGAAAGCGTCGACGAGCTCTTCGCGATGACGCTGGTTTCGTCGATTTTTGAGATGATTATTTTTTCCACCTTCTGGACGCCCCTGAAGCCAGTTTGACTGGAAGTTTGACTGGCCGTAACTTGCACAAACGGAGTCCTTTTCGACCCGTTCAAGTTGCGTTGGAACCATGACGTCGTTCTCTTTCTGATGAAGCTAAAATTTGGAGCATTGGGAACACTTCAATTTTCACTGAAAAATTGTCCCCCGGATCAATGTGGGCTATCTTTATGGTGTTGTAGGTGTGTTATTATGATGAGTTTCCAAATTGCTTTTGCAGAAAGTGTCAAAAGTGAGGAGCAAAATTGTGTGTATGTAGTCGAAATATTGCTCTAGTATCGCTCCACACATTTCTTCTGTGTTGATTCTATACTTGTGCAGATTTGTAGTGTTTTTGAAGGGAATCCTTGGGTGATATATCTTGGATTATAACTTCTAGTTTGATGAAGAGTGAAAGTTGAGTTCACCGATTTGTGAACTGGTTTGGCAGAGTTGTTTGTTTGTGGACTAGAATGTATCTACTCTGCAATCCTCCACTAGTTTTTTTTAGTTCTTTCAGATTTGGAAGAAGGCTTGTAATGGTGTTATTTGTGCTTTATCAAAGGTGTTTGTGGTTTGGTGCTCTGAAAGACTAGTTTCAGAGTTACTATGTGTGTCTGTACAGTCTAGATGGATCGATGGAAAGTGATCTATGTATGAAGGTTGTTGCAGTAGCTATAGATGAATCTGAAGGTATCTAATATGTGTTTCAGTGTATGGTGAAGCATGTTATGTGGTCTACATGTTATCTTCTTGTTACGGATGTGTGTACTTCAAAGTTCATTGGTGTTTTCATTAGGTTTGGCTGACCTAGTGTTTACATTTCATGTGAAGCATAAGTATCAATTAAGGAAGTGTGTGATTGCTCCAAGATGTGTTTTTTTTGGTCTTGGTTAAGTGTTGATTTTCTCCACTCTCATTCTCATCCACCGTGAGAATGTTTAGTTGCTGACCTAATCTGAATTTGTAAAATGAAGAGTGTGTAGCTGAATTTTGAGAAAAAAGTTTCTAAGATTGAAGATGATATAAATACAAGACAAGATGTTAAGGATTGTACACCACAAGTGTGAGAAGCAAGGTAGATGAAAGAGATTGTGCGAAAGTGAATTGAGGCAGTGAGGACTTTAATGTGTTAGACTCTTGAAAGTAGTGAATTAATGGTGTCTGCAATTCTTTGATCAAGGTTGCAGATGTGTGCAAGTTGTTGTGGTGGATCTTCTATTGCACTAAGATAATGTTATCTTTATAACATTCTTATTTCTATCTTTCTTTTTCTATAGGCAATGAGCCTCCTTTCTAGACAGTGATTCCTATTTGGACAATGAGTCCTATCTTGGGAAATGAGCCCTTTGGCAGTGAGCCTCTTTGTAAACAGTTTTGCAATTACTCTTATATTGTGATTTAATCCTCACCGTGGTTTTTCCCTTATTGGGTTTTCCACGTAAATCTAGTGTTTCTTGTGTTGATATTACTTTTTGTTATTTGCACTCCATGCTCATACTTAATAATAGATTAAAGTGTATGTGGATCTAATAATTGTTTGAGATTTGTGAATTATGTGATTGGTGATAATTGATTTCCCCCCCCTCTCATTTGTCTTGTTCATTTCAACAATATGCTTGTAATAATAATTTCTTAGAGTAATCAAAAAAATATGAAAATAGGAAATGAAGTGTGATAATAATGGACATTTGTAATGAAAACATGATGTAATAATTGTTCAATTATGAAATGCAACAATTTTTTCAAATTTAAATTCCTAAATTAAATGGATAATTAGACCTTAATGCATAAATCAAAAATTCCTGAAAGTTTCTAGACTAAAATAGTGGGTTATTAGGAGATCCAAAAAGTACAAAAAACCACAAAAAAGCTCAGTAAAGTTTCCTTTTACAGGCCTTGAAGGACTCATTTACCCATGGGTGAATGGGTCCCTATACAAGGTTTTTAAAAATGAAGAATGCAATTTCTGAGTGATTCTATGTGTTCTTTGTTCGAAGTCTCAGACTAGTACTTTTGTAACATAATTTTGCAAATTTTGATGTCTAAATGCAAGTGAAATTAATGACAAATGATGAATTATATGAAACTTTTTGAAATGCAATTTTGATCCAATTTTTTTTATTTAAGGGATTGAAAATATGCTATTATGTGAATACTATGCAAAACCAATCTAACATTATGCATTTGGATTTAAAATGAATGCAAAATGCAAGTTTACACCTAAAATGTAATGCAACTTTATGCTAAATTTAGAAACCCTAAATGCAATGAATTAATTCAAATTCTAGATCTAAGGTTTGAATACACTCCAAATAAAAAATTATAATGTTTAAAACTTGGGTTCACTAAAATGAAACATAGAAAAATAGGTTAGGGTTCAAACACATAGGGTTTTATACTAAATTTGGGATATTCACCAAACTTGCTATTGTGTGCAAGTGAATTTGACCTACCTAAAGTGCAAAAACTAACTAATGCAAGATATCAAAAGCACAAAACAAACACTCAAGATTGGACATACGATAAACTCAAACAAAATGCAAAGAAAATAAATTTTTACCTTGTTGAGTTGATTGCTTGGTTGCACCTATTGATTGTTTGAATGTGTGCTCCTTTTGATGGAAAAATAACATAAAACCTACCTCTAAATGATCATGAGATGATGGAGAATGCAATGGTGCAAATGGGTAGTTGGATGGATGCAAAGTATGAGCTCAAAATGGTGCAACAATGGTGGATTTTTTCTTGGTTGAGTGCTTGGATGCAAGAGTGCTAAGTTGATTGTAAATGTGAATGATTGATGCAAATGAGGACGATTTATTCCATTTTTAGGGGAAGTGCCTCTAAAAAATGGAAGGTCAAGATGAAGCCATAGTGGACAAGATCAAGGGCTAGGGTGAGTTGAGAAATCAAAAAGCCCTAACATCTTAACATGTGGCAAGTGAGGTGTCAAAGGGAGATGAGTTGGAGGTTCTACATAGTATCTAGGGATTTGGACAAGATCTTGTTGGTATGTGGTGACTAATCATGCTATACTATACACTCTTCATGTATCCTCGCCAAGGTCCAGGGTTGGGTCAGGTCCTAGGTGCGGGTTCGGGGGTGGCAGCCCTTGAGATTTTTTTTCCTACTTTTTTGCGTCATCACCAAAAAAGGAAAAAAAATAACTTTATAGAACCCTATTTTTGGAAGCTTCTAAAAATATTGTTATAAGTAGTTGGGATGGGGGTTGTAGTAGGGAATTATTTGCGAGATTGTAACATGTTTTGCATTGGATAATAAAATCATTGGATGGTTGTGGTTTTGTGGATGTAGCCCGGATTGCGTGAACCACGTTAAATTCTTTGTGTTGTCTTGTTTCTACTATAATTTTCTATGTTTTATTGATCAAATTTTCATTTAGTTGTTAGATATATTCCTACTAACCCTAACAAGTGGTATTAGAGTGGGTTGTGTTCGATTATTGTCTATAGGAAGGTCTCATGGTTGAGTGGGAATCTCACGGTTAAGTGGGTGCAATGGAAGATGAGGGTAAATTGAAGGTAGATAAATTCAATGGGAAAAACTATCAATTATGGAAGATGCAGATGGAGGATTATCTCTATTAGAACAATTTATAGAGGTCATTGGAAGGAATAGTCAAGAAACTAGCAACAATGACTAATGAGGATTGGAATCTTCTGGACAAAAAGGCACTAGGAGCCATTCATTTATTCCTAGCACAATCAGTGGTGTTCAATGTTACAACATCAAAGAAAAATCAAGAGTTGATGGAAACCCTAGCGAAGTTATATGAAAATCCTTCCAGTTCAAATAAGGTATTTCTTATGAAGTGTTTATTTAATATGAAAATGGTAGAATGTGGGTCAATTGATGATCATTTAAATGAGTTTAATATGGTTACTAGTCAATTAACTTCTGTAAATATAAACTTTGATGAAGAAGTTAGGGCTCTTTTGATTATGTGTTCTTTGCCTGAAATTTGGAATATCTTCGTAATGGTTCTTAGCAATTATGTTTCTGGTTTGAATACATTGAAATTTGATGATGTTGTTGGTGTTATTTTGAGCGAGGAAATTTGTAGGAAAAGATCAGGTGGAACATCCACATCAAGTAGTGTTTTGAATGTAGAAAGCAGGGGCAGAACAAAGGACAGAGGAAACAATTTTGGAAGTTGTGGGAAGCCACAAGGAAATTCAAAGGACAAAAGGTCCCAATCTAGAGAGAAGAGAGATTGTTGGTACTATGGTAAACTAAGTCATTTAAAGAAAGATTGTTGGTCTCAGAAAAATAAAGGAGACAAAAAAGAAGGAAATAAAGAGGAAAATGTTGTAAGTAATAAATCTGATGAGGATGCTTTGATTCTTTCTCTTGATAATGCTGATGATTCTTGGGTGTTAGATTTAGGGGCTTCATTTCATGCTATGCCCCATAGAAGTTATTTTCTTGATTATGTCCAAGGGGATTTTGGGCTAGTTTATTTGAGAGATAATGAACCCTATTAGATTGTTGGAAAGGGAAGAATCAAGATTAAGTTGCAAAATGTGAATCATTGGCTACTACATGAGGTAAGGCATGTTCCAAAGTTAAGAATAAATTTAATTTCAGCATGGCAACTAGATGATGAAGGTTGTGTTGTTACATTTAGTGATAAAAATTGGAAGGTTACAAAAGGTGCCTTAGTGGTAGAAAAAGGTGTTAAAGTAGGCACCTTATATCCTTGTATAGGTCATACTGTTTATTCTACTTTAGCTATTGCAAATAAAAACAAATGTTTAGGAACAGTTGTTGCAGTTCAGCAAGTAGAAAATCAAATAGTTGTTGTGGATTTTGAATTAGCACTATGGCATAATAGACTTGGGCATATGAGTGCAAAAGGTATCAAAGTACTTCATTCAAAAAATGTTTTACCAGGTCTAAAATGTGTTAATATGGATTTTTGTGAAAGTTGTGTGTAGGAAAACAAAAGAGAGTTAGTTTTCTCAAGGATGGGAAGGAAAAGAAAGGTGAAAAATTAGTGCTTGTGCATATGGATGTATGGGGACCAGCTTAGTTATCTTCTCTTGATGGCTCTCAGTATTATGTTGCATTCATTGATGATGATACTAGGAAGGTATGGATTTATTTCCTTAGGAAGAAATATGATTTATTTGAAACTTTTAAAAAATGGAGAAACTTGGTTGAGAATGAGATGGGTAAAAAGTTAAAATGTCTTAGATCTAATAATAGTGGTGAGTATTACAACAAAGATTTTGAATATTATTGTTCCTCAAATGGTATTCATAGGTAGAAAATGGTTCCAAGGACTCCACAGGAAAATGGAGTGGTTGAGCGCATGAATAGTACAATAATGGAGTGTGCACGGACTATGAGATTGCATGTTGGGCTACCTTTAAACATGTAGGCAGAGGCTATAAACAGTATTGTTTACTTAATTAATAGAGGTACCTCTAATCCTTTGGGTTGTGCTATTCCAGAGGAAACACGAATAGGTAAGAAGGTGAGTTATTCTTTTCTCAAAACCTTCAGATGTGAAGCATTTGCAAATGTAGATTCTAAAAATAGAACCAAGCTAGATGAAAAATTAAAAAAATGTATCTTCATTGGATATGGCATTGATGAATTTGGTTATAGTCTTTGGGATGTTAAAAATATGAAAATTGTGAGAAGCAAGGATGTTGTATTTAATGAGGTGGTGTTGTACAAAGATCAATTGTAGCATCGTGAGAAGAAAAAAAAGGATTTTGTGGTGTTGGATGATACACCAGATAGTGATGTTCCATTGGTTCATCATGCTCCATAACAACAACAAATATGACAAACTTGACTGAATGTTATGATCTTCAAGGATGAGTAGACCTCCAAAAATATTTTCTTCCTCTTTGTATTCTATTTTATTAACTGATGTTGGTGAACTAGAATGTTATGATGAAGATATGCAGGTGGATACCAAGGATCAGTGGGAGCATGCAATGGAAGAAGAAATGGACTCCTTGCTGAAAAATTAGACTTAGGAATTATGCAAGTTAGCTACAGGTAAAAAGGTTTTACCAAATAAATGGGTTTATAGGTTGAAAGAGGAAGATGGAGGTAAGAATATATTTAAATCCAGGTTAATTGTAAAGGGATTTGCACAGAAAAAAGGAATTTATTTTGATGATATTTTTTCTCCAATTGTTGAAATGACTTCTATATGCATTGATTTAAGTATTGTGGCTACTGAAGATTTGCATTTGGAATAGCTAGATGTTAAAACAACCTTTCTCCATGGTGATTTGGAAGAGGAAATATATATGGAACAACCAAAAGGATTTGAGGTCAAAGGTAAGGAGAAACTTGTGTGCAAATTGAAGAAAAGTTTAAATGGCTTGAAGCAAGCACCTTGATAATGGTATATTAAATTTGATAGTTTTATGGCTGAGGAAGGCTACAGTCAATGTAATTCAAACCATTGTGTTTATTTTAAGAGGTTATATGATGATAGCTACATTATTTTATGTTTATATGTTGATGATATGCTTGTAGTGGGGTCTAACATGGATCACATAAGGGAGTTAAAACAATAGTTAGCAAATTCATTTGTTAAGAAGGATTTGGGGGCAGCAAAACAAATCTTTGGTATGAAGATTACTAGAGAAACAAGAATTTTTTTTATCTCAGGCTGACTATGTTGAAAAGGTGTTGCAGAGATTTCATATGGAGAATGCAAAAGTTGTCAGCACACCTTTGCCCAGTCATGTTAAATTGACTAAGGATATGTGTCCAAAGACACAAGAGGGGGAAGAAAAAATGTCCAAGGTACCATATGCTTCAGCTATAGGTAGTTTTAATGTATATCATGGTATGCATGAGACCAGATATTTCACATGTTGTAGGAGTTGTTAGCAGGTATATGAGTCATCCTAGAGTTGAGCATTAGAATGTGGTAAAATGGATCCTCAGGTATTTGAGAGGTACATTCAATAAATGTTTATGTTTTGGGGGCTCTAATATTGCATTAAAAGGCTATGTTGACTTAGATTTGGTAGGGGATGTAGATACCAGGAAAAGTACCAAAGGTTATGTATTTACAGTTGGTGGGACAATAGTGAGTTGGATTTCTCAGTTGCAAAAGGTAGTTGCTTTATCAACCACTGAGGTAGAGTATGTTGCAACAATAGAGGTGACAAAGGAGATGATATGGCTGCAACTTTTCATGGAAGAGTTGGGAAAATGATAGGCTGAAAATTACTTGTTTACAAATAGCTAGAGTGTTATACATCTTGCAAATAATTCTACCTTGCATTCTAAAACCAAACACATACAGTTGAGATACCATTTCATTTGGTTAGTGTTGGAGGATGAACAAGTCACGCTGAGTTTACGAAGGTGGTGACAAGGGAGAAGTTGAGCTCTTATTCAGCTTTGGTTGGCCTTTAAGGTTGAATTCAAGTATAATAGAGTAGTAGGGTCCAAGGTGCTTATTTCCAGTGGGAGTTGTAGTGCAATGATTTCATCTAGTATCACTCTCCAAGTGGGAGATTGTTTGGTGTGGAGCCTAATCAGTCTCCAAGTGGGAGATTGTTGGTATGTGGCAACTGATCATGCTATTCTATACACTCTTTATGTATCGTCGATGGGGTCTGGGGCTAGGCCAAGACCTGAGCAGGGGTTTAGGAGTGGCAGGCCCCAAAAAAAAAATTCCTACTTTTTTGCATCATCATTGAAAAATGAAAAAAATTGACTTTGTAAAACCCTAATTCTAGAAGCTTCTAAAAAGCTTGCTCTAAGTAGTTCAAATGGGGGTTGCAATAAGGCATTATTTGAGAGATTGTAATATGTTTTTCACTGGATAATAAAATCATTGGATGGTTGTGGTTTTGTGGATGTAGCCCAGATTGGGTAAGCCACACTAAATTCTCTATGTTGTCTTGTTTCTGCTATATTTTTTTGTGTTTTATTTCTCTATTTTATTGATCAAATTTGCATTTAAATTGTTAGATATTTTCCTACTAGCCCTAATAGATATCCTCAAAAAGGAGGTCCTTGTCCCTATGTGGGTGATGGGATATGTGAGGAATTAAAAAATTCCTCAAATGTTCTTATAGGGATGAGGAAAGGAGTTAAAAATTCTTTCAAATGTCTAGGGGGATTAAAAGTGAATTAAAAATTCACATGGGGAAGGGGTTGCCTTCTATAAAAGGAGAAAGCAATAAATGAAGTTAACTTTGGACATATTCCATAAATGGAATGAGTATTAGGTTGACCTAATCAAGTGATTAGGGTTGTGCAAACATGAGATTAAGCCAATTAATGAAGAATCAAGGGCAAGTGGGGGATTATGGAGGATGTGACCCTAATCATGATTAGGGGTGTGATGCAAACCTAGGAGGCTCAAGCACACTCACAATGACAACCTTCCTTCTAGAGGAATCTAACAAGATTAAAATAACCAATTTGAACAATCCAAAAAACCCTCAAAGTTTGATAACCATCAGAAGCATGATTTCTAAATTTCACCCCTTGAATCCTAGTAGTAGTGCAAACTCAGTTTTTGGCCACTAACTTAAATATTCTCCAAGACACATGAAAAAAACATGATGGATTCAGACACCCATTTCATATTTGCAACACATATCTCAAGATCAAATATAATTCTTTTGGACCAATTCCCCAAAATCACCCCTCCTATGTTGACGTAATTAGGTTGATTAGGCCTAAATTATGAAGAAACATGCCTTTAAACTCATCACAAGTCCTTTAAACCTTGGGGCAGCATTTCATATTCCATCAAACCCACAAAACCATAATCAACAACTAGGTTTGACACTTTCAACACAACAAACCACAAAACCCTCAATTTCATGCTAAAATAGGAGGTTTTATTAAAAGTAACACTTTCCCAACCTTCTAGACCATACCACTGACTCAAACATGTGTATTTTGACCCCTATATGCTCAAAAGTTAAATAAAAATCCACACTCTCACTGGTTTTCACAAACCCTAGGTTGATGGCTCCATTTTCATGTGTTTTCCTTCACAAAAGTCAACAGAACAACAACTCTAACTTCCTTATTCTTCCT
Organism: Sequoia sempervirens; assembly: GCA_007258455.2. Taxonomy (NCBI): domain Eukaryota; kingdom Viridiplantae; phylum Streptophyta; class Pinopsida; order Cupressales; family Cupressaceae; genus Sequoia; species Sequoia sempervirens. The sequence goes on from VDFB02086081.1 coordinate 407,255,907, forward strand.
CCACAACCATAGTCATGAAACCTACTCATTACTCATACTCCCTAGGAACCATTACATGATTTATAGTAGGTATAGTTAGTGTAAGAGCCCTTTAAGACATGTTTTTTTATCACAAAACCCTCAAATAGGGTATCCTAGCTATTGCAAGTAAACAGAGGTTTACTTTCACAAAAATAAAACAAATTCCCTCAAAATCAATGCAAAAAAAATTTAACACATGCCTTTACAACATAGGAATGATTTCATAACAAGATCTAGCTATACATGACCATACAGATCTGCAAATATGAAATAAACATAGAAAAATGAGGAAAAACTCAGAATTTTCTTATTACCATCACCTTAAACTTCGAGCCAACATTACAATCAGTGACTTATGCCTTCTAAAAGGATTATCCCCTACAAAAAATGAATAAATTCCCTCCAACTAATTTTTAAACCTCTCATGGCCATTGGAGGTCACAATTTCATCATTTACACACTTTAATAACAACTTCATTACATGTTTTGCAATGTTTTATCTGTTTGACCCTTATAAGCACCTAAACTATTACAATGGGTCTAATGAGACCTTATTCACCTAAGAACCATGTCTTATTCAAGAAAACTACATACTTTCTACCTTGACACTACCTTGCTAACTTTGACAATCCTTGCACATGACTTGCAAATCCTTACAAGATGAATACAAAGCCTCTCAAAGTTGACTAATTACAAAAGAATGGTCACTTTGGACCTTATTAGGGCTCAAGAACTCAACACACAACATCCTAACACACTACCTATCAAACACTTCATGGAAAATAGAGAGAAGGTGGGTGCTCCTGCACTAGGGTGTGCACATCCTAGTCACAAATTAATTAAACTAATTTGAATTAGAGAGAATTATGGAGGATGGGAAAAGGAGAGAGAAATGATGAATTTAAAAATTGACTTCAATTGATAAAGGAAAATGAATAAATTAAATAAATTAGAGTATTTATTTAATTTAAAGAGTAAAAGGGATAAGGGATAAAGTATTTAATTATTTTAATTAAATACCTTAGGGACATTAGAACAAGAGATATTAATTAAATGATACATCATTTTATTAATGTGGATAAGGGATGTAGAATAGAGGAATAAGAAGGGATGAATCTGACCATATGGAGGTGGTCAAATCTAGATGTCTATATTTTTTCCCTCTTTGAAATATTATTAGAATAACTGTGTTTTGAAGAAAAATAAAATGTAGATGACTTGATAGAAGAAAGGAATACCAGATAATGCCCCAATGTAGGAAAAATTTGTTTAGGTTGTCTAATCATAATGAATGAAGGAGGATGCCTCAGTGTCACAAAGAAGCAGGTAGAACAAAAGAGTCAAGGAAAATGACAGGGTATGCTCCATCGAGAGGGGAAATGGGGAAGAAAAATGTGTCCTAGGTGACTTCTCGATATGGAGAAATGAAGGGTACCACACAATAGAGTCCAAAAAAACATGAAGAATGGCTTTTGAATGGAGGAAAATAGACAAACTAGGTGCAAATGGCAGCCCACAAAAGAAAAGGAACAAATGAATTAATAAGAGGTTAAATAAAGGGTAAGAATTACCGAAAATTTAAAAGGCTAAATAGGTGCAAAAGTTGAAAATTATAAATAGTAAATTTGAAAATTACTATTTATCTTTTGCACACTTGGCAGCTAACTAGGCGAGAGAGAGAGAGAGAGAGAGAGAGAGAGAGAGAGAGAGAGAGAGAGAGAGAGTGAAGAGGATGGCTGATAGGTTGAGCAAGGATGAGGGATTTGTGGATGATGAGCTCATCCACTGAGGCGAGGAGGTGTAGTAGTACTATTACTACTGAGGAGCACCATGCCAGGTAGGATTTGTAATCCCACTATTAAATTTGATTTAAATTCTTATGCATAATTTAGCTGGGGATTTAGGTAGACCTAGGGCATGAGTTTGCCATGAAAGGGTGGATTCACCCATCCAAAAGGGTGAGCTAGCAAAGGGGTGACGTCATGATCTGCATGGGCGAACGCACTAGGGGAGGGGTGATTCCAAAATTTCCTGCCACCAAAAAGGGAATTTTTTCATGATGTAGGGGCAAGGATGCAAAGGAACAGGCGACCTCAAGATCACCCAAGATGAGAAAGGGCGAATATGATTTTTCTGAAAAGAGCAGCGAACTCACCTGTCAAGGGGAAGAAGACACAAGGGTGATTATGCAATCGCCCCTCAAGGGAAAATGGAAAATACGAATTCACCTCCAAGGGAGAAACAGGTGAACTCACACTTGGGCAAGAAAATGACAGATTCACCCAAAAAAACGTGAATTTGTGCTCGGATAGGAAAAGGGCGAATTCACTAAGGAAATAGGAAAATTCACAATCAAATAGGAAAAAGGGTGAATTTTCCAAAGAAACAAGAAAATTCACGATTAGGTGGGAAAAGGTGAAAATTCTCCAAGAAAATAGGTGAATTCACAGAAAAGTAACAAAGGGGTGAACACGTTAGTTGGACAAGCTAATGCACGAGGGGACAAAAAATAGGTGAATTCACCATACAAAAGGGCAAATTTTCAAAAATTCAAGGAAAGGGGGAATGATGAAAAAATAAAGTCAATGTTGGAAGACTGACAATTTTGGAGGACTAACAAAATGTTCTGTGTGGATGCAGAGCTTTGAGATGCTAAGGACTCGCAAGAGGCATTCAATAGTGTTGGAGGTGATAGTTAGGGTGATGAATTCCCACAACCATGCAACACTAGCATAGGTGGGGCTACCGCACATGTTAGGGTATCCTAATATTATGGTGTATCAGGCACTCTTGAGAGCACTGATGGAGAGGTGGAGTTCAAAGACCTCAACCTTCCATCTCCCAATAGGGGAGATGACGGTGATGTTAGAGGATGTTTGGAGGATCTTGCAACTACTGATCATAGGGTACTTGATTAGCTGGACATGGAGCTAGGATCTAGACAATAGCCTATGGGCAACTTTTGGATGGGCCAAGCTCCCCATCCAGGGGAAGGAGTTATATTTGGATGTGTACTTGGGGCTAGAGGTGCCTGCATTGCCATTATACCTTTGTGGCTTGATTAGTGTGATTTTACTACCAAATAGCAGCAGACGCTTCTACAACCTCAAGGCTATTGAGTTTGTGAGACATTGTTGAATGATGGGATGGGGATTTTACATGCAGGACATGCATATTAACACAATTGTATCGAGACATGCATGTGGTTTGTTACAGGAGAGCCTTCAACGTCACACATGTGGCCCTACTCTGAGTATGGACCTGGTAGCACATTAGCATTGTGAGGCCAGATATTTTGATAGCGAGGACATAGGATGAGACACTTCTAGCATCATACTAGTATGGTATAGAGTATGTTTGGTGACTCCACTACTTGGATGTGAGTGATGTGGAGGGATGGAGGAGACTAGATGATTTGAGGGAGGATCATATTATATGGAGACCCTACTAGAGATGATAGTTTTCTGGATGGAGGGATGATGAGAGGAGGCATAGGGGATACTTATTTATCGTGTGCTACTTGATCGGGTGAGACTCATACATTGTTGAGATCCACAAACCAAATAGGGTCATGAGGCAATTTGGTGTTCAATAGGATATCCCCATGGGGCCTTAGAGATTTTTCTTAGCCAAGAGCACTTGTGGGGTGATTTGGTCACAACAAAGTTTGCAAGGAAGATGTGGGAGGATCTACGAATGGTACCGTATCCAAGGAGGGGAGGGATGGAAGACATAGGGATGAAGGTACGATACTCAGCATGGTGGACAGACCATAGGCCAGGACAAATCATGACAATACACTTGATTGTAGGGGCACTGGGATATGGATCAGAGGATGAGAGGAGATTGGATGGACAATAGAGTAGGAGGAGAGGCAACCAATAGAGGAGGGGATGATATAGAGATGTTGAGATGGGAGAGGCTGGAGGGGAGGAGTAGGCGAGAGGGGAGAGGGTGTAGGCTATGGATGAGGATGCTCCAAAGGTGCATCCATTAGTGATGGTACCATATGTACCACCACCACTAGAGGATCCCACGGTATTAATCACTGGTGCTTTTGCGAGACTGAGGATTGTAGAGCATAGACTCAAGGAGTCAGAGGAAGTTTGGGATATATTGCAGAGCGAGGTAGGCAGGCTGTAGGCAGATGGAGTCAGGGATTATGGGGCCTTGGTGAATGAGGCAGCATAAAGGGTGTAAGAGGTTGATGTAGGGAGGGATGAACTTCAGAGGAAGCTAGCAGATATGCAGAGGGGGCTAGATGAGTTGAGGAGGGAGAGGGATGAGCTCAGAGACAAAGCATAGTGTGCAGAGATGACAGCGAGAGATGCAAGGGTGGTGTTAGAGAGAGCGGAGGAAACAAATGCATAGGTAGAGGCCCTGCAAGATGAGAGTGATGCGGTGATATAGGAGATTTCATGGCTACAAGCACAGGTGGATCAGATGAGGATGGCCTAGGATGCATGGGAGTAGGAGAGGAGATTGATCATGGGGTTGAGGGACAAATACAAGATCAAGAGGGATTTGGCCAGGGCTCAGGCAGTAGAGGTGACAGATGCTAGGATAGAGGCTACCTATTATATGTTTCCATACCATCTAGTAGTACCATATGTCACATAGAGAGTATCACCCTATGTCAGACGTGTACCTCAAATTCCAACACCATCCCATTCAAGAGTCACTCACACATGTGGGTACAATATCTTCCACAAGACTCCTCCCAGAGGCATAGGTTCAGGGGAAGATTCCCCTCAGAGATTAGATGAGGGTAGCTCATGATAGAGATGATAGGGGTAACAAGATCCCAATTTTTGATAGGTGCAAAGTGGATATGCAGTGGACAAGGATAGGGGCTACATACTCCATAGTGCAGATTGGATATGGATTATTTCATTCATTGATGTGGTCTTTGCATTTGATCATAGCTCTGTACCTATATTTTATTTGATGGATATTGATGGACATAATGATCATGTATTTATGATTTTATAATGGACTTATTATGGACTTATTGTGGACTTGTTATGGTTTTATCATGGATTATTATGGAATTGTGATGGACATGATATTTTGATATTTATATGATATGCGATGGACATTATCGATAGTATGTGCTTATTATGTGAGGGATGTTTATTTATGTGTGTGTGTGTATGTATGTGATTTAATATTAGATATGAAAATGGTTATGATGATGACAATTATGATATATGCATGTGCCTATGATGAGTTATGTTTATGCCTATGTAGATGGCATGGATGAAATGCATTATGCCTAAAACTTTGTGATGCAGGATGGGATGGATGATTTTTGATTTTTTATGCTATGGATGTGAGACTAATGATTTGTGATGTAGGTGGTGATGTGTTTGTACACTATACAATCAATTTTCCTTTAAATTTAGTAGGAAAATTTTCTAGGCATATTATTATGATATGAAAATGAAATGCGATGCAATGAATGAAAAATGTGGTGTATGTATATGTAATAATGTTATGGATGGATGAAATAAATGTAACATAATGCAATATATGCAATGATATGGACTAATATATTTAGAATAATAACTCTAAACATCCTAAAATGATAATGGTATGAAATGATAATGGAGTGAACTTAAGATGCTTAGAATAACCAATCAAGCTCAATCTAAACAACTTAAAATGAACATGATAATGATAAATGCACATGACATGAAATGACATGCAATGAACTTAAGATGCTTAGAATAATCAATTGTTATTAACCCAAACAACTTAAAGTGAATCATGATAATGACAAATGAAAAATGGAATGAAATTGTACTCTCTGTGTTTAATATAATATCGATCAAGATTAATGAGTGATTGGATTCACATGTTTCTATGACATCCATGATTTTACTTATAGCTATGTATCAATCTCATTTTCTTTGCTCATTTTGCACATTATAGAGTAGGGATTTGACAACAAAGATGACCTTGGTACTGTCAGTGTAATGATAAATGCAACCTATGTGAGTGATGTGTGTGATACTGCAACCTATGTCATGTATCGCATATCAAAATGAGAAATGGTGGGTTTGATACTACACCTGTCAAAGACCATAGGAATATTAAGAGGAAAAGATGAGAGATGAGAATTTGCACAACCAAAATCACTAACTATAGGCTAGGGAAAGAATGGATGGGGGATGAATGCAATGCAACAAAATGATGAATGACATGCAATCCTAATGCTATTTTTCCATTTTAGGAGCACTAATTTTTGCTATAGCATAAGAAACGATATCCCAAGGTATGAAAAACCAAGGTATATTAGTGTCTAATGCGTAAAGCAAACACAACAAACAAGAAGGCTATCCTGACACCCCAAAGCTGCAATGACTTTGGTCGGGACAGGTATTGGGATAACCACAAACACAAAGGATTCCCCAGTGTAACACAAGACTGCATGGATCTTGGTGGGTACTACGTGGGACAACCAAGAAGATATAAATAAACAAAATATCAAGATATTCCCCTATGTTTACCAATCAAAAGCGCACCATGATATGATGGATTGTGGCAACCTTGACGAGGTATAATAGGAAGCTCAAATGATAGACAAAAGCCAAAAGCATCAAAATATCATAATAAATCTCAAATTTCCTTTTCCATAGGATCGAAAGGGTAGATGGGATTGATGTGGTATGATTAGGAAGGATTCATCTTGTTAAGACCAAAGATGGAGGAGAGACTAGGTGATTGACATGACTAAGGATATTCAAAACTAATTGGACCTCTTGATACAAATGGAATTTTTTTGTTAAGAAACAACCAAGATAGAGACACACTTGATAACACAACATGACAACAACAAGACACACCCTAAAGACCTAGGGGCTTAGGGGCTAATCACAGATTAACCTTTCCTATGTGAAAGCTTAGAGCCCTCGTAGTTCGATAAAAGACTGATGACTAACCATGGATAAAAGTGGAAAGTGGACAATGGAGACCTTGACGAATGATGAAGACATGATAGAAAAATCCCCTGGGGGCTAACCAAATGATCGACCTTGCCTACATGAAAGAATAGGGACAATGTAGTTTGACAAGAGGACAAGAGACAAGATAGAACCTAATGTTGACTGACAATATGAGAGAACCCTAGATGAGAAAGCGAGACAAATGAAGGAAGCTCAGATTAGGATAAAAGCTTAGGATTTATGGATAGAAGATGAAAATCATCCAATGCTCAACCAAAATATACCAGGAAATAGATAAGTGGATGCAAATGAAAGGACTGGATTGATGGATGCTAGGATGGGATGCGAGGAAGCATAAAGCAACTAGGATGTAAGGTAGATAATGATTAAGCCCTCTAAAAATGACACCTATTTCTAGGTTTTCACCAAACGTACTTATCCAAGACACCACCAAGAGTGGTTTTCACCATAGGATAGATTATTTCTCTTTACTATTTTTGGATTTTTTTTGACTTTTTTGATTTTTTTTTATTTTTAACAATTTTTTACCTTTTTTTGGTATTTTGCAGGATAGGATAACCCAGTTAACTTAGGTATAAAACCTCTTCAGATGCATGATGTTGATAGGCTCCTGTAGGGGCTCCCCTTCAAGTGTAGCAAGCTTATATGCCCCATAACCATATTTAGCTATGACAACATAAGGACCCAACCAATTTTCCTCAAACTTTCCTTTCTTATCTCGATCTTGCTAGGTACATTGATTCTTCTTGTGGACCAAATCACCAACATTAAATTGGTAAGGATGAAATTTCTTGTTGTAGCTCCTCCTAAGATGATGTTGGTCTGCTTGGAGATGATTCTATGCCCTGATATGCTTTTCATCTAGAAGCTCAAGCTGACTTAAGCATGCAACCTGAGTGCCTTCATCACTAATGAGGTTCTTCAAAGGTATCTAGAGTGAGGATATCTCAACTTTGATCGACAAGATTGTGTTGGAACCAAAAATGAGGGAGTATAGACTGGTACCAGTGGGATTTCAGATGGATGTGCGATAAGCCCAGAGGGTGGGATGGAGACGGAGATTCCAATCTCGATCAATATTATTAACCACCTTCTTAAGGATCTTGATAATCATTTTGTTGGTGGTCTCTACTTGACCATTACCTTGTGGGTAATAAGGCATGGACCAATGATGTTGGATGTGGTATGTCTCACAAAGGTGTTTCATAAACTAATTTTTTAAGGGCTTTCCATTTTCAGTGATGATGGTGGAAGGGATTCCATATCTATAGAGAATATGGAAGAGGATGAATTTGGAGATCTGAATACCCATTATTTGGGAGAGTGGAATTGCTTCCACCCACTTGGTAAAGTATTCAGTGGCTATAATGATGAAAGTGTGGCCATCAAGAGGATGGAGGGTAAATCTTTCCAATCAAGTTAAAACCCCATTAAGAAAAAGGCCATGGTTCTATGATGGGCTACAAATCTTGTATAGGAGCATGGATTCAATCTACATGTTGTTGACAAGGTAGGCATTTCTTCATGAACTCACAAGAGTCATGCTCCATTGTAGGTCAATAATAGCCATCTCTGAGAATCCATTTTGCTAAGGCCATGCCATTAGAATGGTCCCCATGGACACCACTATGCACCTCATTTAACATAGTACAAGCTTCTAATTCATTCAGACACCTAAGGAGAGTGCCATCATACCCATGATGATAGAGTGTATCTCCCATGATGGTGTAGTGAGAAGTGCATTGGATAAAGGATTTGTGTTTATTTTGAGTAAGGTCAGATGGTAGGATATTATCACAGAGATAGGTGTAAATTTCATGGTACCATGGTGATTCAAGACCTATGATATTGCACACCATCTCACTATCAAGGACATCATATGTCAGGATTAAGAGTTTTTTGATGAGGAACTCACAATCCATTCTATCTTTGGGAATGTTGATAAGGTAATCAATTGTATCCATCACATCAACTACTTTGTTCTAGACTCTAGATATCTGTTCAAATTGGATGTAGGTGAATTATTTCTTAAATTCATCCACCATGTGTTTGTAGGGTAACAACTTGTCATCCTTTTTCTGAGACTCATCATTGACCTATTTGATAATTAATTGGGAATCACCAAAGGCTCATAGATGGGTGATGTTCCATTGAATGGAGATTCTAAGACCAGTGATAAGAGCTTCATACTTTGCTATATTGTTGGTGCATGGAAATGCTAATCTGCATGACTTTTGGATGTAGTCACCCTAAGGAGTGATGAATAATACACCTGTGCCAGCTCCATTGTGTGTATATGACCCATCAAAATAGAGCATCCATGTATCTGCTTCTATGACTGTAAAGAATTATTCATCAAGAAACTCAACTTCTAAGGGATATGCATCCACCAAAGGGGCATCAACTAGCTGATCTACTATGACTTGTCCCTTGATTTCCTTATGATCCACATACTCTATGTCAAACTTGCTTAGTAACATCACCCACTTGTCCATACGACTAGTTAAAGTTTTGGATAACAAATACTTAAGTGGATTGACTTTGGATATTAGCTTGACTAGATGACTGAGCATGTAATGACGAAGCTTTTGTGAGCTAAAGACTATGGCCAGACAAGCCTTTTCCATTGGAGAGTAGTTGAGTTCATAGCCCAACAATGTTCGACTAATGTAATAGATTGTGCACTCTTTAGAGGACTCATCATGTTGAGCTAATAATGCTCCTAGTGCAACTGATGTAGTTGAGATGTACAAGAGGGGTTTACCTAGAATAGGAGGCATCAAGATAGGTGGATGAGCCAAATACTCCTTAATTTTATTGAAGACTTACTGACATTCTAGATCTCACTTGAAGGTAGTATCTTTGTGTAGAAGATGTATGAATGATTGGCAGTTGTCAGCTAGTTGAGCTATGAACTGTCTAATGGACTATAGCTTCCCTTGGAGGCTTCTTAACTACTTGATATTACATGGTGGGGGAATTTCCATTATTGATTTGAACTTTGTTGGATCCACCTTTGTACCCCTTCTGGAGACTATGAAACCCAACAAATTTCCTGATGTAACCCCAAATACACACTTCTTTGGATTCAGATGTAGCTTGTAGTGTTCTAACCATTCAAACATTTTCCTCAAGATCATAGGATGCTCTTCTCTAGTCTTGGATTTCCCCAATAAGTCATCAACATAATCTTCCATTATGATATGAATAATTTCATGGAAGATAATAGTCATGGCATTTTGATAGGTTGCCCCCACATTTTTTAGTCCAAAGGGCATGACATTGTAGCAAAAGGTGCCCCAAAGAGTGGTGAAGGAAGTTTTGTGTTGATCTTCTAGTGCAATCTTGATCTGATTATAGCTAGAGAAACCATTCATAAGGGATAGAATCTCATGCCCTACTATGAGTTTGACCAACATGCCAATATTTGGAAGGGGGAAATCATCCTTAGGACAAGCTTCATTGACTTCCCAAAAATCTGTACAAATTCTAATATTTCCATTTGGCTTGGTCACGAGCACTATCTTGGATATCCAGTCGAAGTAGTCAATTGGTCTGATGAACCTAGCCTCTAACAACTTCTCCAACTCTTTCTTGACAAGCAGAGCTACCTAAGGATGCATCTTCCTTAGTTTTTGTTTGATAGGTTTAGCATTAGGATGAATGTCCAAATGGTGTACCACCAAAGTAGGATCTAGACCTGGCATGTCTAAATAAGTCCATGCAAAATTGATGATTTCCTCTTTTAGCAGATTGACGATGATAAAATGCTCTTCCTCTAACAAGATTTGACTATGTATGTGATATAAGGATCTTCTTCCATTCCCAAATTAACTTCTTGGGTTTCTTTGATCAAGATAGAGGATTTTTCAGACAACTGAATTCCAACAAGGGGAAGATGAACATCCCCATCCTCCAGTGCCTCATCGAGGTTTTCACTGTTGGATACACCCTTTATTTTGAATTTTGCTGAGTTAGGAAGTGCCTCAAAGAGGTTTTCACTAGATGCCCCTTTTTTATTTTGTTTCTTCTTAATTTTACATTAGGGTGTTCATCTTCCCCCAATCCCATGAGATGCACATAGGTTTCCATTGATGGAAAGGTATCGATAGGTGCACTACCTTGTATGTCCCATTCAATAATTTCAAGACGGTGAAGGGAAAAGATGATGGAAAAGATAGATAGGTAGTCAAACATGGATGAGAGATCTACATCATCCTATGCGAGTATGATGGACTCCTCCTCTAGTATGTCCTCAAGGAAACCACTATCCATACTAACATTATTGGAAGTACTAGTTGATTTTGTAGGACCCTTTTGCTTCATGTCATAGCCTAAGCCCAAATGTCTTGGTCTCATAGGAGTATCAACGAGTTGTCATTTTCCTTGTTTTTCTATACCAAGGCCTCCTCCTTGATAATTATAATTTTTAGATAGCTTAGATGCGTGAGGATAAGTCTCTTGGAAATATTCCTTAAGAGGGGGAGAAGGTTCAAGCTCTTCTTGGTATATCCATTGACTGATATCATATTTTGCCTGATCTTGTCGTGTCCCAAAAGATTGGAAAGTGTTAGACCCCATGTTCTTAGAACTGAGTGTGATTGTCTTCTCTTCTTCTTTTGGTGTGGACTGAGAGGGTTGACCATAAGTACGAGGGGATGGTGGCATGGCTGCCACATTTAAAGCCATGTGAATCTCATACTCACCACAACCTTTGTCTATGATCTAGACCTTTATGGTCATGGATTCAGATGTGGAATAAGGAATGGATGAAGTATTGGATGATGGGTTGGAAGATGTATGGGAGGATGATGCCTAAGGTTCCCCCACTTCAACTCTTGGACAATAGTGAGAGTGAGGGAAGGAAGCTTCTAATGCACAAGAATATTCAAAGGGTTGTGGATCAACATGTATAGTTACTTATATCCCATTAAATGGGAACTTTAGACATTGGTGGTAGGTGGATGGGATGGCTAAGAAGGAGGTTATATGGAAGTTCCAAATCAAGGACATGGCACGTGGTATATTGTACAACATGTCCAACTTGAATTGGAAGAAAAATAATTCCTTCAGAGTCATGTTTTGCATTGTCATATGCTTTGAATGGTGATAACCTAGTTGTTCAAGTTAGCATGGGTGTGATCTACCTATTTTATGAACTTCAATGTACAAAGATTAAGGGCAGATCCATTATCTATAGAACCCTTTTACTTTATGCTTGGCCACGAGCACCTCAATGTGAAGGGGATGGTTATGATTAAAATAGATGCAAGACATATCATTTTGACTAAAGCCCAACTAATATGTGGATGATAAGTGTCCTACCAAGGCTTGAAATTGGGTAGTATCTATATCATTGGGGACATGGGTATCCTACGAAGATTTAGTGAAGATTTCTTGATGGATAGGAGAAGACTTAAGAAAATCTAGGATAGATATTTCAACTAGAGTCTTTCCAAGGTGATCAAGAATGTTATACTAAGAGCTTACAGGAGCTAGCTAGGTGGATGTGGAGGCTCTAGGAATGGTTATGCAGGTGCGACAGGTTTTGACAACACATTGTGGGTCTTTTACTTTCATGCATATCATGGAAACACGAGACTCTACCTAACTAATGCACATAACTATACCATCATAGTTATAGGGTACATTCTACTAGTTGGCATTATTTGTGTTGTTATTTTGATAATTGTTATTGCTTGACCTAGGATTAACATTGGACGTATTGGCACCTTGATTATTTTTTGGGAAAGAATTTTGATATATCTGGAGTTGGGCATTGGATGATGTTGCCTAGTTTACATCCACTTGGATATCACCTCGATCTATAAGATCTTGGATGTATGTTTTAAGTCCTTGACACTTGTTTGTGGAATGTCCTTTAATTTTGTGGGTCATAATATTCATTTTCTCTATACCAGGAAGGCTTTGGTTTAGACTCGTCAAAAGGCTTGATCATAGGATAGGTGGTTGGATAGTTCTCTTGAAGGAGTCTATTGAAGAAAAAACTTAAGGATTCTCCCAATGGAGTGAATGTGAATTTATTGTTCCCCTGATTCTACTGACTGGAATGTTAAGGAGGACAAGGTGCCCCCTATAGGACTGATATGACATTAGAAATTGATGGTTAATTAGGGAAATATTGTGACCTCTGTGAGGTGTTATCTACCTAAACATGCTTAGTATCAGTGACACCATCATTGATAACATTATTTTTTTATTCTAGTAATAATATTTATCTCTAGACGACTTATCCTTATCTAGACTATGAATTTTGATTTGTCCCTTAGAAATGAGCACTCTCTCAGATAGAACCTTTTCTATGACTTCCGAAAAGGTTGTGACACAATGAAGGTTGAGATTATGTGCCATATCCACATGAACATTTTCCACAAAAAGGGTCACCATGTCCTTCTCACTGATTTGTGATTTCATTCGACTAGCCAAAGCATGCCACCTTTGCAAGTAGCTTGTAAAGGTCTCTCTCTCACATTTTTTTTCTTTTAGAAGATCTAAGGTATCGATATCTTTCTCCAAATTGAAGGAGAAGTGTGTAAAAAATTTCTTTGAAAGATCTGTAAAAGAAGAGATTAATCCCTTTGGAAGAGCCATAAACCAATCAAGAGCCACCCCCGTTAAACTCCTAGGGAATAACCGCAAGAGATAATTGTCATTGTGCAGGATTTCTTGACAGTGTGAGTAGAATTCTTGAAAGTGGTTCTTTGGGTCTTTATTTCATTTATACTTGTCAAAATTTAGCATTTCAAAATGCTTAGGAAAAGGAATGAGTGAGATTGAGGGATCAAATGTATAGGAACAAATCTCTTCAAACTTGAAAGACTTTTTGGAGGTCCTTTCTTGCAAGTCTTTCAGTGCAGCTTTTATCTCTTCCCATTCCTTATTAATAGGTTTCGAGGGAGGATTGGTCAGGTTGGATTGACTATATGGAGCATGTGGTTGATATGATATGGATGGAGTAGAGGTGGTTTGATCATATGATGGTGGAGGCTGATATGAAGGGACTTGTTGATATTGATTGGGATATACAGATTGCATATTGGTATAGATTGTTGATAGGATGATGGGGCCTGATAGTATGAGATAGAGGCACCTTATTGATATGGGGGAGGTGTTTGATAATAAGAAGTGGAAACTCCTAGCTGATATGAAGGAGATACTTGGTAATATGAAGAGGTGGAGGCACCCTATTGGAATGAAGGAGGCTCTTGGTAATATGAAGAGGTGGAGGCACCATATTGGTATGGCTGTTACTATTGGGAATGATACAAATTAGATTGATAGTTATAAGCAACATTTGGTTGTTGGGTAACATATAAAGGCTATTGTAGATTAGATAACTGGTAATAAGGATTTAGTTGTGATTATGGAGGATTCATGTAAGAAGGTTGTGGCTGAGATTGCTGAGGATTGTGATAAGTGGGATTAGGATTGGGATTGGATGGGTAGTGAATATAGTATATGTAATTTACAGGTGGTAGAGGTATTGAACATTAGGATTGCCTATGATGTAGTGTAGGAGAAACAACTAACCAAACAATCACAACTCAAATTCCACTTCACAAAAAAAACTTGATTCTACACAACCAATCTGGGATTAAGGCATACAACTACTTGTAGATTCTTCAAAACACATTTGACATCACCAAAATAATGGACTCAAACTCAATTCTCAACATAAACTCTCAAACATGTGCATTTACAAAGTTGTCTATCCAAAACAACTGTTAGGCCCTTTTAGGACCCATCAAATCACAACTACACCATTCGTAACCCATTTATCTATCATCCAAGGCATCAACATATGGAAAAATTCCCTACAAAAACATGTTACACCACTTCCCAAGCTATATTCATAATCTTTCAAAAAACTTGTATTGCAAACCCTTATTCTACTCTCCAAAATAGGACTGACATGCACAGATCAGTGCTACAATGAACAAAAAACTTTCAATTTTATTAAACCTTATCTGGTAGGGGTTACAATACACCAAGACAACCTCTTACACTCTATTATCAAAGGAGAATAACAAATTCATAATCAACATTTTTTTAAATTTCAACCAAAAAAACATGACTATCTTAACTGACCAAATAAGTCTTCCAATGATCATTCCAATTGACAATGCAACAATAAAATACTCATATGGATTCCTAAATAGTTCATAGGCATACAAATTCCCCAATTCAACCCCTTTAGAAAGAATTCATAACCCTTCAATATGGAAGTTTACAATCTATGCCAATTTTGTCCAAATTAGGACTATCCCAAAGCAGATTGAACAAGACAGTCATCAAAGAATGGTCTCCAATATGTAGACTTACCAAACCTTGACAAGAAAGGGTTCCAAAAAACATTTAAACAACCATTCAAAACAATAACACTCATGAAGAATTTACACACTATTATCAAAACTCATTAAAAATTCCCTATGCAATGTTATTGCAAGAAATTTCACAGTTTGTAGCCCTAGAGCATAAAGGAATCAACCTTAATATTTAACAAAAAGATTTGCACTCTTGAGATCCTTGAAAATACGTTCAAAAATATCTATATACGAAGTTTTAGGAGATTTCAACAATTCAAACTTGAGAAATATAATTTTAAAAGTTCACTACATACCCTAGTTCAAGGTTTAACCCATTTTCACAAAAACTATAATATCTTACTCAAAAACTTATAAAATTTCATGAAACCAACTTCAATACAAATTATACTCATAAGAATTTGACATTCATTAGCGGAGGAGAGGTTCCAAGCATATTACAAGGTAGTACAATGGCCTGAAACAAAGGAAAATCCTGGAAAACAGTCAAAAACAGAGTTTCTTCATTAAATCTTTCAATCCTACATCATCTCTCTGCCTTCCTCAAAAAGTGTGAGGCTTAAAAATGTCTTAAATAACCAAAAAAATTCCTAAAACTACCCCTTCAATTACCTTTTCTCTTCATATTCCTTAATTTTGCAATTTGTTGCATTTGTTTTTACAATTTTACTTGACAATATTGTGTCAATATTTTGCAACTTTACATTTTATGCCCAAAAGAACCTAAAATAACTATCTAAGACCTATTTCATGCTAAAAGTGGCCATTTACACCTTATTACAACATGAGATTAACATTTTTAGATCAAAACTTGAAGTTGCCTCCTAGAGGCATGATCTTGTTAGGGTGCACCTGCACCATTCTTCTTTCCAAAAAAAGTTCCAAGTCCTCTTGGATTGAATCATTACATTCTCCTCCTTGTGGCCTTCTATGCCCCGCTTCTTTCATCTTCACCTTGGGTTTGAGTTGGTCTATGCCAACTAGTTTCCATCTTGGCTTCTCACTATGAATCTGCTTCATCATTCCCTAAAGTGTTCCAAACTCCTTTTGTCGTTCTTCAATCTCCATATTTCTTCAAATCTTTGAAAACCTCCAGGATCAATTAATCCTTGATCATTTCTTCATCTAATATTGACACCAACTCAAGGCCTTCTTCTTCTACAATCAGGTTCTTTTTCTTTGCTTCTCCTTCATCTTCATGCTTAGAAATGGTTGCAATATCTTCATCCATGAATCGTTCTTCAACATCCTCAAATTCTTCATTTTCTTTCTCTTTGTCATCATTTCCCTCCAAAATAAGTTCCCTCTTGTTGGAAAGAGACACCTTAAATAATTTTTGGTGTTGTCATTGAAGGAAACCCTAGTCAGTAATTGGATCTGCATGACACCATTTGCTCACACCAACAGGAAGATTGAGGATAGTCGGGAAGAATAGAGCATCTGACAGTTTGGTGTTCAACGATTCATGTGCAGATTTCTAGTTGTTATTTTGAGTTGTGGATCTCATGAATGGTGCATTAGTGTATTTCTTGTGTTATCCAAAAATCTTAGTGCCTTATACCAAGTCATGTGTAAGTTTGGAGATTCGGTTGATACTTTTATGTTTATTAGTATTTTGGGAATGACTCAGTTGATAAAATGTGGTGTGGATATTCAAGGAATGTTTATTTGAATATTTTTGTGTTTAATCATTATGTTCTGGGTCCAAGTTAAGTTGTGGATGACCATTATGGATGCACATTGGATAATTCTTAAGACTTGAGTTGACAATTGCTAATATTTTTAAGTTTTATTAAAGTCGACTTATTGCGATCAAATTGTTAGTCGCGGATATATATGTATGATCTATTATATCATTTTGATGTGTGTGCATGGTATTTCAATGTGTATTGTGAATATCAGAAGAGTGTTAGAGCAATTTTATGCACAGTTTCACTTGTGAATAAATATTTTATGGTGTGAGTCAAAGCAGAGAAGAGCAGAAGTTTAGTATCAATTAGAAGGATAGAAGATCGACAACTAAGTCTAACCGAAACTGTAATAAAGTATTTGTAGATGTTATTCTTTCAGTTCATTCTCTTGGATCTAATCCAAATCTTTGTAAGGTAGTGTGCCTTCCTATTTTGAGTAGTGAGCTCTAGGAAGTGTGCCTGAATACAAGTGCATTCCCATTTTGTAAACTTATTTTTGAGTATACTCATATTATATTGTGGATTGGCCATCGACCATGGTTTTTCCCCTAACAAGGTTTCCACATAAAAATCCTTGTGTTATGGTTTGATGGTTATTTTATTTCAATTTTTGTATATTTCTCTTGGTTGAATGTTTCAAGTGGGTTAATGATCAGAATAATAAAGTTAATTTTTGCAGAACACTGATTCACCCCCCACCTCTCAATGTTGCTTGTTTCCAACAATTGGTATTAGAGCTAATTCCTCAGAAAAAGTCTAATAGCTTGGGGAGATCTTGGAATGTGTTTACAATGGATACAAGTAGTCTTCAACAATAACCTATGGTGGCCCTAGATGATATTGATTAGTCAGAACCTGAGAACCAGGAATTGCAAGAAAATCTTGAGAGTGTAGAAAAATTCATCCAGTCACTGAAAGACAAAATCAATGAATCAAGGGAGAAAAGAAAGGAATTATGTCATCAGCTCAAGTAGAAGGATAGAAGCATGGAAGATAAACAACTCAGTCATGCCTTGAAGGAGAAAACAAAAGAATGTGAAATGTTTTCCAAATAAAATGCTACCCTGAAGCATGAGATGAAATCCATCATGATGAAAATGACCAAGGAAATTGAAGATAGAAAGAAGAATGAAGAAAAGTTTGCTCAATCCTTGAAAGAAAAATCTGAACAATGTAGCCAATTGGACAATGAATTGGAACAATCTAAAAATAATGAGGAAATGCTTGAAAAATAGCTTGATGATCTAGAGATGAACTTACTGCTTCAAATTAGTACAAGGAGAAATTCAAAGCCAGTTCAGCCAAACTTGATGAATTGATTAGAGGTTAGAGGACTGATGGTAATAGGAAATGCCTTGCATATGAAGAAGGAGAATGTTTTGGATTTGGACAAAAGAAATCTGGACAAGGGAGATTCTAGCAAGGAAATTAGGTGAATGGAGCTAGAAGGAATCTGGTAAGACAACCAAATGCTCAAAGATTTAATAACTACTATTTTTATTCCAACAAATTCGGTCATATGGCTTCTCAATAAAAGAGTAGGATGAACACAAATGGACCATCATTCTCATGTCAATTCTTTAATTGCTATAAGTATGGTCATAAGTCAAGTGAATGCATAATTGTGATGAATAACTTTCATAGAGATATCAAATATGAGTGAGGAAAGAAGTAGAAGTCTTTGTAGAAAGTATGGGCTTACCTATAGAAGCTTTGAGAGAAGCAAGGTGGAGAGATGAGGGAGAAGCAACAAAAGAGAAAGAAAAAATAGAGTCTGCTAGTCTGGGAGCATCTTCTTCACATACTAGATCTACAAGGAATTCCCCATCATTATCCACTCCTATAGCCAAGGCAACTCAAGATAAGCCTTTCAGTAAAAGGAAGAAGAATAAAATCACAAGAACATATGAACCTATTTCAGAAGATGAAGAAATAGAATCAGAAGAAGTTTTGACAGAAATGAAAGCTACCAGAACTCAGGCTGTCAAGTTAAACTAGAGAAAATCTTCTGGCAAAGAAGAAAAATCAAAGAAGGAAAAATTTGATAACCTTGGTATGTCAGTTGAGGAAGTTGAGAATGTTGTTATCAAGGACGCTAATCTTAAACCCCTCTGTGAATTGTATTAAAATTTTGATAAATCAGATCAAATAATTCTTGAAGAATTCACAATAAAACATATGAACATTTTCAATAAAGTTCTTGTTGATATTATGTCTGGCTTACCAAAGAGTTTGTATGATATTTTGGAGTCGAGAAGATTAAGTGCTAAAACAAAAGAAGACAATCTGAGGAAGAAAATTCTTGTAGATTTATGTCTAGAAATGTCAATTGAGGAAATGAATTCACACCTTGAAAAGGCTAAAAAAGAATTTAACAGCAAGACAAGGGTGAACAAACTGATGTTGTTGTTGGTGAAACCAAGGAGATTCTGGAAGAGTTTCTATCAAAGAATAAGATTAATGTTGAGGAAATGAATACTAAAAATGTTCTGGAAGATGAGGAAGTGAATGCAAATGCTGAGGATTTTCAAATTCCTCCTAATGTGGAAAATACAGAGACACCTATGGAAACTAAAGTTCCTAAGGTGGTATTAGCTGAGGAGAAGGAGGTGCAAAATGAATAGGTTGAAGTTCCTAAAGACAATCCATAAATAGTCTCTAAAGAACCCAAGGCTGAAGAAGAAAAAGTTTAGGAAATAAGAGTGGAGGTAAGAGACACTACCAAGGTAGTGAAAAGATCTTTGATGGAGCACCAGGAAGATTTTGATCCTAAATTGGATGAAAGCTCAATCAATCTATCCAATTTTTCCTCAATTCAGATGATGAAGGTCACATCAATTGCTCAAGCTAAGGCTAGCGAGACGATTTTGAAGTCTCACATAGAGGAAAGTGAATTGCTAAGCCTTGCATTTGGAGTTCTATAGAAATTAATGCCTACTCACATCATAGGTCTATCTAGTTCCTCTTCTGGTGAACTAAAGAAGCTCATAAATGTTGTAAGTACTCAATTTGAGTCTCTTAAGAAATATGTTGAGGATAAAATAGAAAAAGAATTTAATGGTAAAAGACTTAGTTGGTTGAAGGAAGTGATTGCAAAGGATAAGAATTTGTTAACCACCTGCATGAAGAACATTCAAGGTTCTATATTTGAAGCTGGAAAGGCCTATAAGGAATGTTTGGTTTTGTCCAAGTTTATTGAAGGTAATAAGAAAAAAGTGAAAGATCTTGAAAATCAATTGGCTATCATTTTTGATACTTTTGATCCATTAGCTGGTGATGTTTCTCAGCAATAAGGTCAAGTAACATCTCTAATTGACAAAATAAGATGTTTAAATAATGAATTTGACATGATTGTTGGGAGAGTAAGTGAACTTAGAGGACTAATTAGTCTGAAGATTGAGATAATGGTGAGTTCTTTGAAGGAAGCAAAAATTGTTGTGGTAGTTAGTGACCCAGAGAATCTTGATTCTACAGAAGCTCAATCTTATTTAATGTGTGGTCACATAACATTTTTAGAGAGTCTCAAAAAGATTTGCGATGATAATTTAAGAGTTTTGAAGCAAGACTTTGCATATGTTTTCAAATCTTTGTAAGTTACAAGTTCATGCCTGTATAGTTTTGGAATTTTGTTTCAGTTTCCCAAGTTTTTGCCATTGATGTCAAAGGGGGAAACATGTACAGTGAAAAATGTATAGTCATCATAGGGAGAGTTTCTTTTCTAAGCCAAGATTGAAGTTTCTTTTGGAAGTTTTGAAGTGGCAGTGTAATTCATGTTGGTCTTGATCTGACACTTAGTCATTTTTCACTAAGTGTTGCCATCAATGCCAAAGGGGGAGATTGTTGGAAACAGACACTACAAATCCTTTCTAGTGTTGTCATTGATGGAAATCCTAGTCAGTAATTGGATTCACATGACACCATTTTCTCACATCGGCAGGAAGATTGAGGACAGTCAGGAAGAACAAAGCATCTGATAATTTGGTGTTCAATGATTCATGTGTAGATTTCCAATTGTTATTTTGAGTTGTGGATCTCATGAAAGGTGCATCAGTGTATTTATTGTGTTATTTATAAATCTTAGTTCCTCATACCAAGTCATGTGTAATTTTGGAGATTTGGTTGATACTTTTCTATTTATCAGTATTTTGGGGCCGACTTAGTTGATAAAATGTGGTGGGGATATTCAAGGAATGTTTATTCGAATATTTTTGTGTTTGATCATTATGTTTTGGGTCCAAGTTATGTTTTGGACAACCATTATGGATGTGCATTGGATAATTCTTAAGATTTGAGCCAACAGTTGTTAATATTTTTAAGTTTTATTAAAGCTGACTTATTGCAATTAAATTGTTAGTCGAGGATATATATGTATGATCTATTATATTATTTAGATGTGTGTGCATGGTTTGTCGATGTGTATTGTGAATATCAAAAGAGTGTTAGAGCAATTTTATGCACATTTTCACTTGCACATAAAGATTTTGTGGTGCGCGTTAGAGCAAAGCAGAGTAGAAGTTCAGTATTAATCAGAAGGACAAAAGATCGACAACTGAGCCTAACCAGAATTGTAATCAAGCATTTGTAGATGTTATTCTTTCAGTTCATTCTCTTATATCTAATCCAAATCTCTATAAGGAAATGTGCCTTCTTATTTTGAGTAGTGAGCTCTAGGCAGTGTGCCTGAATGGAAGTGCATTCCCATTTTGTAAACTTCTTTTTGAGTATACTTAGATTATATTGTGGATTGGCCATCCACCGTGGTTTTTCCCCTAACAGGGTTTCCACGTAAAAAATCCTAGTGTTATGGTGTTATGGTTATTTTATTTCTATTTCTGTATATTTCTCTTAGTTGAATGTTTCAAATGGGTTAATGATCAAAATAATAAAGTTAATTTGTGCAGAACACTGATTCACCCCCCCTCTCAATGTTGCTTTTTTCCAACAATTAGTATCAGAGCTAGTTCCTCAGAAGAATTCTAATAGTTGAATTAGATCTTGGAAAGTGTTTAAAATGGATACAAGTAGTCTTCAACAATAACTTATGTTGGCCTTGGATGATCATGACCAATAAAAATCTGAGAACTGGGAATTGCAAGAAAATCTTGAGAGTGTAGAAAAATTCATCCAGTCACTGGAAAACAAAATTAATGAATCAAGGGAGAAAAGAAAGAAATTATGTGATTAGCTCAAGCAAAAGAATAGAATCATGGAAGATGAACAACTCAGTCATGCCTTGAAGGACAAAACAAAAGAATGTGAAAATTTTTCCAAAGAAAATGCTGCCCTGAAGCGTGAGATGGAATCCATCATGATGAAAATGACAAAGGAAATTGAAGATAGAAAGAAGAATGAAGAAAATTTTGCTCAATCCTTCAAAGAAAAATCTAAAAAATACAACCGATTGTACAATGAATTGGAACAATATAAAAATAATGAGGAAATTCTTGAAAAACAACTTGATGATCTTAGAGATGAACTTACTGCTGCAAATGAGTACAAGGAGAAATTCAAAGCCAATTCAACCAAACTTGATGAACTGATTAAAGGTCAGAGGACTAATGGTGACAAGAAAGGTCTTGGATATGAAGAAGGAGAATGTTTCAGATCTAGACAAAAGAAACTTGGACAAGGGATATTTTGGCAAGGAAATCAGGTGAATGGAGCTAGAAGGAATCTAGTAAGACAACCAAATTCTCAAAGATTCAATGGCTATTGTTTTTCTTGCAACAAATTCGGTCATATGGCTTCTCAATGTAGGAGTAGGATGAACACAAGTGGACCATCATTCTTAGGTCAGTGCTTTAATTGCTATAATTATGGTCATAAGTCAAGTGAATGCAGAGTTGTGATAAATAACTTTCATAGAGATATCAGATGCTATGCATATGCAATAGACTTGGGAATATTGCTAACCAATGCAGATCAAGAAAAAATTAGTGGAACAATTGACCTGGACAAAGAAGTGTTTTGTGCTATGGCTGCAACAAATTTGGCAACACTGCTAGATTCTATTGGAACAGAAGAGGTTCGATAAAACAAAACATGCAACAAGATGTTAAGGGAAAAGGTAAAGTCACTACTTCTAGTAATTCCTTTGGAAATTAGTTTTAGGCCTTTGGCCTAGGGGGAGTTGTCAAGAAAATATCTTAACCCCTACAAGAAATTGACACTGGAATGTGGACTAGTCTAGTAGGTGGATCAATACTTTTTAGATGTTGTTTAACCTAATTGGAGGCAGGATTGTAGAGTTTTGGAAATCCATAGAAGAATTATCTATCTCAATGCATGAAAATAGAGTAACTGAATGAATTAGGGTAAAGGAATTTATTGCGGAAAGAAGGGTTAAGTGTGTGAATGATAAAAGAACATTTTCATCCTTCATTTATCAATTTGTGTTTTGGAGGGAAGTAGTTTGAAGAGCCTTGGAGTGAACTTTACTGAATTGTGGAGAGATTCAAAGCGTGAAGAAGATTCTATGATTAAAATCTGATATGACGGAAAGGTATTTATCGAAAAGCTTGTTAATTTGTGATTTTGCAATCATGGCCACTCCATTGGTAGTAGAGGTTAAGGATAGACCCCATCCTAAATTTAAATGGCATCCTTATAAGTTTGTTGAGACTGAGCCCTTAGGAGTGTTTTCATTTGTATTGTATGGAGTATTGCACACAAAATATATTAGGTCTTATATACATGTCAATATTGAAGAATTAGGAAGCTCTCAAATAATGAATTTGTATTCCCATCATATAATTAAAGAGGATCTTACTATAAAGCCATAATTTCAAACCCTAGAAGAGAAGAAGTTCTAATAGTTTGTGAAATTTCCCATATTTGACGAAAGTGAATGGGTTAGATACATTTTGAGCCGTGTTCATGCCGAGTTCATGTGGTTGAATATACCCTTAAAGATCAGAAAAGAGGCTATATGTGCAGCCACAATTCTGAATTCCACTGGTAGATTTCCAGTCTTGAAATCCATGAAGAATGAGAAGGTTACTGAAGCAACAAGTGTGCAGTGGGACAGAAGGGAAATGACAATAGAAGATATTTCTAAAGTGGATGTAAAATTTGCATCAATGGTCATTGGCTACAAGATATACCATTCTAGCTAGGATAATTTTGTATCTGGTATGGCCATCTATGCAGCTTATGCAATGGTAGAGAAAAATGAAAAATATGACTTGTGCAAGCTGCTTAGAAGTCAGTTGATGGAGAATTTGAGTAAAATCAAGAAAAATAAGAAGAATACTTTCAAATATGGTAATATGCAATTGTGTTTATTTTTCTATTTCATGGATGAGATTTTGGGTGTTGTAAAAGTACATTGGAAAAAAGATGAGCCTGTAGTTGTTCAGATAAGGAACATGTTTGGAATTGGTGATCGTTAAGTTAGAAATACTACCCTCTAGGGGTACTTCAAAAATTTCCAGAATATGATGCATACTAGGGAAAGAATTCCCACTTCAATTGTGGAATAGTACAAAAATACTATTTGCTTCATGGTGGATATTGACCAATGTCATATGGAAGCTACTGATCCCATAACAATATGGATCATGCTTATGGGATACGAAGTAGAGGAGAACATCTTGAAGATGTATGCAAAACACTTGTTGACTTCACCTTTGGATCAGGGAGAAGAGAGGTTTGGAACATATGTAGAGAAAAGTATGCAGGTTCATGAGGAATTGAAAAATCCAGTGATAGTTAGGAGAGTGAGGAAAGAAGTAGAAGTCTTTGCAGAAAGTATGGGCTTACCTGCGAAATATTTGAGAGAAGTAAGAAGGAGGAGAGATGAGGCACAAGCAGCAAAAGAGAAAGCAAAAATAGAGTCTGCAAGTCCGGAAGCATCTTCTGCTCACACTAGATCTACAAGGAGTTCCCCATCATTATCCACTCCTACAGCCAAGCCATCTCAAGATAAACCTTCTAGTAAAAGGAAGAAGAATAAAAGCACAAGAACATATGAACCTATTTTAGAAGATGAAGAAATAGAATCAGAAGAAGTTTTGAAAGAAATGAAAGCTACCGGTGTATATGCATAAAATTGGTCATGTCTAATTAATCCTGACATTTAATTAAATATTTATTATTTAATTATTTTCTTTAAAAGTCTTCCACATATGATTAAATTTAATTAATTTAATTATATTGTTCATTCACTTTATTCTTCCACTTTAATTAAATAAATTCATTTTATTTAATTAGCACTTTCTTAAGTCCACTTAATTAATTAAATAAATATCATTGTTTATTTAAATTAATTATCACATTTAAGTTTAATTAAATCCTTTATTTAATTGAATTGAATTTCCTTTCTCCTATTCAAATCTTTCTTCTAATTAATTAAATATTTTATTTAATTAATATTTTATTTACATATCATTTCTTAAGCAATTTAATTAAATATCTTTCATATCTTTTCAAATCATAATTAAATATTTTATTTAATTATGAAATCCTCCATTATTCTTCAAATCTTAATTAAATATGCTATTTAATTAAGAAAATCTTCCATGTCACCAATAAATGAATAATGAATTTGATAAATTCATTATTTATCTTCAAAATCTTTTCAAAATCTCACAAAAAGATGATTTTTACAATTCATCTTTATCATCTCATCTTATCTCTTCTTTGAAAAAGGAAACAAATCCTGTTTTATGTTTTCTTCTATTTTTCTCTCCAGTCTTATCCATCTTCAACCATTCAATCTGCTAGGAATTTTCACAGCCGTTGATCACATCAGCTAATCAAAATCTTTTGAAAACTCTATAAATACCCTTGTGAATCCAAGCATTGGTTACAACACACACATACATTAGAGCTTACTTACATTCTAGCATTCATAGCATTTTCATAATCTTCAATTCTAGCAATCATATTTAGTTTAAGCATAATCATATCTTAGCATAGCACACATTCATCTTCAATCTCGTTCTCTAGGAAGACCGTTTGTTGAGTCTAGCACACAATCTGAGAGAAAGCTGGAATCGACAAAAACACTGGAGATAGAGGATGATAGGATGACATCAATGATAGAATACTAAGTTTGCTTTCCTTGTATTTGATTTTATGTTTTTGATACAATGTTCTATCGGTGTGTTTGATTTGTTTTAATTTACATTTATTGCACACTCTAAAAAATCAATCACACATTTCTAGTGCCCACCGTGGGGCTTTTGCCCTATTTTTGACATTTAGTTGTAGGTTTTTTTGACAGGATTTCACGTTTTGGAGTTCGGATTTTCAGAAAATTTTGTGTTTTAGCACATCTGTGGGTTATTTTAGCGCATACAGTGCTTTTTTCTGCGCTTTTATAAGTCGTTTAGCGCATACAAGGACTATTTTAGGGCATATGGCACTTTTTTTAGTGCATTTGATGCTGTTTTAGCAGTTCTAACACTTCTTTTAGCACATACGAGGTTTGTTTTAGCTCATATGGCCTCTATTTTAGCACTTTTATAGTAAATCTTAAAATGGCCATATCTTGGTCATATTTTGGTCTTTTTCAGAGTTTTTTTTTTAAATGGGGTAGAATTTCATAAGCTATCCAATGGTGTAGTTGTTTATCAACTTTGACAGAGTTAAAATTTTCAAATTCTCACATATTCTTCAGCGCATATGACTTTTGTTCTAGCGCATTTGTAATTTGTATAATTTACTCTCTTGATCTGACATGACTGCGACTAGTAGTTTTATTGCTGCTTTTGGATTAAAATAAACCAATCCTAGGATAGAAACATCAATTTAAAATGAGCTAATCCTAGGATAGACATGGAATTTAAAATGAAGCAATCTAGGGTAGTCACCACACAATGATTTTTGCTGTTAAAATGAATCCCATAATTGTTGTGAAGCAACATCTTCACATAGATTAAATCATTGTCATTTGGGCTCTAAAAAAAAACACTGTTTGTTTTGTCTATGGCAATAGGTCTATGCTCTCCCCTTAATTAGGTGATCAGAATACCAGACTTTCCTTTTCAATTTCTACAATTTTAATGTTTTATTACATCCTTTAGAGGGCCTCCTCTTGTGGGAAAAAGACTCACCCAAGAGGAACGACCCAAGTGGGCTCAAGCCAAAGCCAGGATATTCCACCCCACTTTTTTTAGTAGTGTACAAGATAACCATCCTCAAAGCCTTTGTTCTAAAGGTTGGGAGGTCTCTTAAGGGAGTTTATTATTTCCGCACTAAACGAAAACCCTTACTAAGAACCTAGTGTAGTTGCCAATCGTGTTAGTTTTTGAACATCCTAATAATCACAATGCAAGGGGAGGGAAGAATCTGCCCCCAAGACACTCGCCATATAATTGCTAAGGATTGTTTGCTCAGGGTATCCAGTATCCACTTCTGTCACTTTGAGTACGCACCTAGAAAAGACAAAAACATGAGTGCCCCTTCGAGGGTGACATGGTTGTGTGAGTCAACGTAGTTCTAATATGTGGGTTGTTGATTATTATGATGACCTACTTGAGCACTAAGAGTGAGTCTGTCTGAATTGTCTGTTCTATGCAAAAACCTATGAAAACATTTCTTGAAAACATTTTTGTACACTCGATGTTTAGAATAAGGCTTATAAGAATAATTGTTTTTAGAGTTTTTTTTGTGTTTTCCTCATATTAAATCAAATTAAGATCATCCAAGAAAGCACTAAGAATTTGATTGAATCAACCTTTCTACTAGAATCTGAGTTTATACCATCATTAGACTAGCTACATTCATGATATCTTCTATGCTTAGAGATTGGAAATCCACAAATTTTGTTAGGAAGTCGACTGCCAATAGGATCAAGAAACCTAAGAAATTTTTAGGTTACAAAAGACTTTGCAACAAAGAAAAATTCCTTTACAAGAGTCAAAACATATTGCTCCTTCATAGGTTCCAAGATTTTACTAAGGGGTTTACTGACGAGTATGCTGTAGAGCCTTTGTATTCTTGAGCCTATTTCCAAAGAAGATTTCTATCTCAATGACACAATCACAATTACCCTCTTGAGTTCGATTTCATACCGCAACCCTCAATTGAATATCCCACTCATCCCAGCCAAATCATTCACTGATCTTGAAAACAAAATAGGCTATTTGATACACTTATCATTTTTTGAGACTAGGATCAAATCTAAAAAAGTGCATCTTTTCAAACAAGTTTTTGATTATTGATTCAACTTCCCCAACAGGATTTTGATATCCTTTCATCTTGGAAGCCACAATCAAGAGTTAGAAATGTCATTTGATCATATCATAGGATTTTCATCTTATCAGATCAATAAATCATCATTTGTGCACTTCTCAAACTTGTGATCTAAGTTTAGAAGAACATTTCAAAAGCATATAGGGAAGAAAATCCTTTTCATAGGTTTCATACTCAGAATAGTTCAAATGATGAAATGACCAATGAAATGATTTAAGAAGTTGAACAGGATCCACAGTTTCACATAATTTTGGACAAGATATTAGAGCGAGATAAAGAAGGCTTTTTTCTTTTATTGGAAAACCAAGGTGCCAAATTACCCTCTAACTATGATATGGAGAAAATTAAGGAAGGTCCTGAAAAGACTGAAACTCCCTTAAATGATCTTAGTACTCTTACCCAACAAATAAGTGCACTCCAAAGGAAAATTAAGGAAATACAAGGGGGCACAACTAAGAAGTCCTTTGACAGAAATATGAATGTAACCTCTTCTCCAAAAACATCATCCAAATTCAATGTTTTTGAATTTTTGCAAAGGTTAAATGAGAAGCCCAAATCTAATCCATCAAATAAAATTGACCAATCCTGTCATGTCATGCATTTATCTTCATCCCCCATAATTAAAAATGAACCTCACAATTCTTTCACCCAAGATAATGATTCCATTCAATCACCTTCTTCTATCATATCCTCTACATCCAATGATTCATTTCAATCTACACATCTCGATCAAAACATTCTACAAACCCTTCCTATCTTTGATCAAGATCCCATCTCTCAAGAACCATATGATGATCCCCTCCTTTCATTATTCACCCATGATAATCCTCTTCCATCTCAAGAAAAAAATGTTCTTCCAAGTTCTCTGTCCACCCCATTCAATGAATCCATACTCTCTTACGATTCCATTGCATCCCAGGAGTAGAACAATTCCTCCATCCTATCCAAAGATTCCCTTCCATTTGATGATCAAGCTACTCCATCTCCTTCATCTAATGATTCTTTTCCTAGTCAAGATCAAAGTATCCCATCATCCACATGTCAAGATCCTCTCACACCTCTTCAAGCTATCCATGAACCCCGCATCTATAAATTGGGATCCTCCACCTTTATCCACTCTATTTTACTTCCAACACCTGTCCTTTCATCCATATCATATCCTCCTCAAAATGGACTCATATCTTGTTTCACAAACAATGCATATTCCATGGGTAAACAAATGTGCAAAATTATGAATTAAAAAAGCAAAGGCTTAGGCCTTTATGAGCAAGGTATCCTAGAACCCCTTTCTATCCAATCACATACATATCCTCATGCTCAACCTAGGTATCCTAGTCCACCAAACTCTCCATCCATCCTAGGTCCTTATCCTAGTCCATCAAACACTCCATACATCCTAGGTCCTTATCCTAGTTCATCAAACCTTCCATCTATCCTTGGTCCTTATCATCCCAACCCTAGCTCATCAACCCTTCCATCCATATTAGGGTCCCACATTTCTCCATCTCCTATTCTTCAAGAACGACAAAGGCACACATCCTTGATCCACTTTCAAATTCTTCCTACATTAACTCATCCATCATACCTCCTTATCGGTCATCTCAATACATTCCTCCCATTTCTTTTGGAAGCAATTTTAGTGCCAAATGTCAAAAGCTTCAATATAAAAATCAACATGTATCAAAGGATCAACATCTCTCCTCGAAGAGTCATGCAAAAATAAAAGAAAATTTGATCCAAAAATCAAAAGAAAAATTGAAAAGGCCACAAAGGCCCATCAAAGCAAAAGAAAAATTCAAAAGACCACAAAGGCACATCAATTCAAAAGAAAAATTTCAAAGACTACAAAGGTCCATAAATCAAAGAGAAAAATCTCAAAGGCCACAAAGGCTCATAAAGCAAATATCAAAATCAAAAGTCATGTGGATTCCTAAAAGTCTCATAGAAGCAATAAAATCAAAATTGGCATCCAAATTTTCTAATATGAAAGCTTCTCCCCATCTCCCATCTAAAAACACATCACCTTCCAAATCCACTTTTCCTCCATCACTCCATCACCCTTCAAGGTGTGTGCTAATATTAAACTTTCCATCCTTTCCATCTATCCATCACCAAGCCTTCCAACCTCCTATCCATTATCCAACATCCAATCCCCATTCTCCTCCTTTAATTCAAAGCTTTGAATAAGGCCTTAGCTTCTACTATCATGCCAACATTTATAAGTCTAATTCCCATTCCCATGGTCTATTAGAGAAAATATTCAAGGGATATTAGTCATGAAACTTGATGCTTAAACCCTTCCTCCATCCCCCTATCATGAAAATATTATCTTTCATATCCATCTCCCTATCCATATACTATCTTCCATTTTCCTCTTATCATTCATGGTCATTATCCTCATTTTCACCTCTGATCTTGACAAGGTTAAGTATCTTCTTGAAAATCATGAATCTTATCCTATTCACTTCATCCAAATCTTCCATACCATATCCTTCATCATGCATCTTCTCTTATATTATGGGGCATCGTGTTTCTTCAATTGTTCATTCCATTCCATCTTAAATGTCCTTGAAAAAACCAAAACAACATCAAAACAACATCAAAATCCAAAAAAATCAAAACAACATCAAAATAAAATAAAAAATAAAAAAGCATCAAAATCCAAAACAATCAAAAAACATCAAAAACCAAAAAATAATAATCAGAAGACATCAAAATCCAAAAAAAATTAGAAAACATGAAAATCTAAAAAAAATAAAAAAAATATCATCATAGGGTGAAAAGCTGGAAACAGGCAGTCTATTGACAAGAAAAATACAAAAAAATCAAAAAGAAATCAGAAAAATGCAATAAAAACAAATAGTGAGAATCTGGAAAACAAACGCTATTTGTAGCTCTCCATCTATTAGTTCATATTCTGCACTTAGCTTCTCATCCTTCATTTCATGCATCTTTCCATCATCTTAGGGTCGTACTAGGATCATACTACCATCATTTTCCTCAAGCGATAATGTCTTACCATGGCTTGATCATTATACATATCCATTTTAGCAAGTTGTGTCAATACTGGGGGAAAACGTTGACATACTAGGGGCACTCAACTTTCAAATTTTACCAAAACAACTAGACAATGACATAAAATCCAATCATGCAAACAAACAATCAAATGCTATGAATAGCTATCCAATCATTGATGCATATCACAACAATTTTCAGCTAAGTACCATATCATGACTCATATCTAGATGATCTAAAATTTGAATAATGTTTGGAATAGAAGTATTATATTTTGAACAATGGTTGTTTGATTTTTTGATATCATCTCTCTAGAGCACACTCGATGATGTACTAAACTAGAGTGGCAAGAAAAGAGGATGATTTTTCTTTGGCTGTTGTTTTGAGGTTAACTATCAATTTGGTGCAAATATGTTGCGAGACATGATTTCCAAAGTGTATAATTGATGACAGTTCCACATTTGCATCATAAAGTGGTTAATCTTTGTCTTTTTATGCAAGAAATGCTCAGGTCATCTCGGTTCAATTATACCTTGATGCTTGTGTTCACTTGCTATATCAAAAATCATGAAAGTTGTACTCAGGTCATCATTGGTGCTAGTTTCCCCTCTGATGCTTGTACATACTTCCAACATTTTAAAATGCTCTATGATGATTCAAGAAAGCTAATAGAAGGTTCAAAAAATGGTTGGTTTAATTTAGTTGCATTTCATTTAGATCATTGTACATATCTGCATATTGGATTTGCATCAGAGTTTTAAAAAGGCTGAACAAAAACATCAACGACTGTCATGTCCCTTTGGACTATTTGTGGAGGACATTCGGACATTTGTTTCATTATCATCTTTCATCTTCATCCTCATTTCATTAATCATTATCATTTCATCTAGTTCCTATGCATATCATATACTTTATCATTTATCATTCATTTTCATATCATTTAGTTATCCATCATTATGCATTATCATTTATCATATCATATAATTTCATTGCATGCCATTGATCATTCTCATTTTATATCATCTTCATATCATTCCTTTTTTATCCTTTATCATTTCATATCATTTCCATCTTTCATATTATCTATCATCTTCATATCATTAACATTTTACTTATCATTTTCATATCCATGTCATTTTCATTCTATATGGTTACATCCCATTTACCATCTTCATTTTAGCATTTCATTTCACTTCATTTTAGCATTTCATTTCCCTTCATTTTAGCATTTCATTTCATTTCATTTTAGCATTTCATTTCCCTTCATTTTAGCATTTCATTTCACTTCATTTTAGCATTTCATTTCCTTTCATTTCCCTTCATTTTAGCATTTCATTTCACTTCATTTTAGCATTTCATTTCCCTTCATTTTAGCATTTCATTTCATTTTAGCATTTCATTTCATTTCATTTACCATTTCATTATCTTATCTTTGTGTCATCATTTCATAATCTATTTCATTCCACTTATCATTTCATTACCTTTTCATTGTCATTTCATTTAGCATTATCATTTCATCTGTTTCATCTCATTTCATCTCATTTCATTACATGTCATTTATCATCCTATCATACATTTCATTATTATTAATCATTTCACTTCATATCATTTATCATTTGTCACATTACATTCATATCATATCTTTACCCATCTATCATTTTTCATATTGTTTATATATCATGCCATTTTTCACATAACATTTGAACCATCTCACATATCATTTCAGATCTTTTCCTAATTCATATACATACTACACATTCATGATGCATTTCATAAACACAACATCCATTTTCCATCACATCATCATTATTTATTGCATTTGAAAAATTCAAAAACAAAAATTTCATACATACATTACATTTCCACATCATTTGCAAAACATACATTTTCATAACATTTCATATCATATATCATATCATTTCAACATGTTGTATTTTTATCATCATCATCCACCTGCATGAAATCATTAGTGCACATCACAAATCGACATCATATCATGAATCATCCTGCATATCATATTAGTCATCAAATCATAAACATGCAATCCATAACCAATACATATCCATATCATCATCACATCAAGGAAACATATCATCAAAAATCATCGCTCATCAAAAATAAATACAAATGTCCAATGTCCAAATGAAACTGAACAGTATAGAGAGATGCATGAGATATGATAAAAAACAATATACATGCTCCCACAAAATAATATACATCATCCTGTATCGATAAATCAAGGTTGACTGGTGGACCCCCATGATAGAGCTGGTCTCGAGGATGTTGGCTTGCCACTAGTCCCTACATCGGGATCTTGTCGAGGCCCTATGATCCCTCTACTCTATGTCATCATTCGAGATCTACTCCTAGTCCTGCTATGATACCGAGGGTAAGGCTCTCTTTGCTAAGGATGACACAACTCCTCATACCTCACCCAGTAGTACTCAGCCTCTCTAGCCATCTCAAAGCCCTCTACAATGGCCTCTCACAAAGATGCACTCTCAACAGTGTTCATGAGCCTCTGCGCTACACCCTCTACCTCCACTTCCCTCCGTCAAAAAGAGTCCCTCTCTACCATCAACTAGGCTACCTATGATTCTAGGGAAGGAGGAGGTACTTGTTTCTATGCCTATGCAAGTTATGCTTGTAACTGCACTTTCAAACTCTGAGCCTAAGTCAACTAGCTCTGTAACTGCACCTGCTGCCCCTAAAGTGTCTACACTTGGGCCTGTAGCGTATCTATCTATGATTGTTGCGCTAAAGAGGTGACCTTGATCACTGTCTGTTGTCTAGTATCACTCCTCAACCTCTGCATGCCTTGAGAACTAAATGTGATAGTAGTTCTCTACCTCATTGACCTTTGCTCCTCCCCTCCATCATCTTTGTTGTCATCCCCATCACCATCATCTGAGCTCTCCTCCCCATCTCCACTCTCCTCCTCCTCTCCTCTGCCAACTGCCTACTCCCCACCTTCCACATCCTCCTATCTCCCAACCCCTAGCTATGTTACCACCAAAATGGGTGCCATCTCATCTGAATATGTGAACCACGAAAATGGGTGTGTGTGATAATAAACTAAGTACTCCTCAGACATGCCAGCATCAACAATGTTAGGTCTGCCATCCCATACCTTAGGCTATAATGTTGTATACTTAGTATATGCAACCTAGTAAGAAATACAAGGACCCCATCCAGGCTCATCCTTGCACTGTCTGTAGTGCACAACACCCTAAGGCATCCCCTATGTGAATCCAAACTGCCTCTATACTCGCAAGGCCAAAAATATCTCTATGATGAATGGAGTGCGACCAATCAAAAAATGGGGTATACATACAAATGACATCTCCAACTAATCGATATCCCATGCCTCACAATTTGTGTAGGGCCTCCATACCACTGAATCTATATCATCCAAGGTCCATCTCTAATACTCCACCTTGCCTAGCTTGGGCTAGACAAGTGAAATAGAATATGCATACATGTATGGCCTACCTGGCAGCCTAACCCTTGAACATAGCAGTCTAGTAACAATAATATGCTCCCATGCCCAAATCTGGAGTAGGATAACACTACAAGACAAGATTGACGACCCTCTTTATACCACCTAGTGCAAGTCATGATATAAATGAGCTAGCATGCAGCTCCCCCAAACATATCTCCTCGGCTGAACCATCATCTACTCGATGATCCTACCCCATCCAACTGATAGCCCCTTTGACCGATGATTCAGACAAAGGAAGCCTCTAATGAAAGCACCCAACACTACAGGTAAGGCTGGATATCCTCTAAAGTTTTCCCACGATACCCAATACCTTGCTATATGTGCATCTCCAAAAACTCTCTTGAGGGCATCTGTCCCACCCAACTCCTTGTGATCATAGAACACAAGGGCACCTACCACCAGGATCCCTAAAATCCTGTATACATCCTCTGGGTTCATGTCAACTCACCAGTCGATAAATGAAAGGTATTATGCTCTGAATGCCATCTCTCTGCTAACGCAGTCACTAGTCCCCTGTTGACTTGAATAGGAGGCATCAACAACAAGGATCCCAACCCACAACTAACTATCAACTGCACATCTGCAGGTGTCAAATCTTGTATCCTCTCCTAGACCATAGGGAAGCACTCTCTAATCTGGAGGTTTTTGAAAAACTCCTATTTTAGATCATCACAAAGGCAATCTATCATATCCATATCAATTAGATTCATATCTATCTATCAGATCTATATCAATCAGACTCATATCTATCTATTAGACTCATGCCAGTGACCCATATCAAGTGTTCTATTTAAGTGACTCATATCAGGCAATCAATGCAAAATCTATCAAATCAATCTACTCTATCATCATTTACTATTTGCTTTCTTTTTCAGGAAAGCAAATTTATCAACAATCAAATCATCATCCTACTTGTACTTCAGTCATGAATGCAAATATATTTTTCAATCACATCATCTACTATTTGTTTTCTATCACAAAAAATAAATTTATCAGCAGTCATATCAATTATCTACTCTTTGTTTTCTATTTTGGGAAACAACGTTACCAATTCAATCATTTATCAGATTTTATATCATTTTTTATCCACATCAACATGATGACACAACAATTTATCTATCTATTGACCAAAGAAGCAATAATTCATCATCATTTTCATCATACAACATTCTATCTAAATTTTCCCAGATGCGCTATTCTATTTCCTAAAAGCACTAAAACGGGCTGATAAATTCTAAATGTGTGCCAAAATGCATGAAAAATAGAATAAAAACAAAAAATTTCAAGGAAAAGTAGGTTGAATAGACTCACCAGTGGGCCATATGTGGTTGGTCTCTGATATTGGTGGGACCGCTCAAATCTATGCCTATGATACAGGATCTCCATCTAGCCATGTCACCATTAGAGCAAAAAGTTTCTAAAAGTCAAAAAGTGAAAATGACTTGCCTTTTTACCCTTTTACCTTTTAAGGGTCAAACAAAGTGGGTTTTTGGTGGCATTTTTTTTTTCTTCAACTGGGGCATCTTTTCATCAATTATCGGGAGCTAAATCACTGCATCCCTCTCATCATCCAAATTTCCTCATTAACTCAACACTTTCTCATCATCGGTGATTTATCTCCCAAGGGGGCATCATCAATATCAAGAACATTTTTTTTCAATTAGGGGCATATTAGTTAAAAATTTTCCAATCAGGGACAAAATCAAATGAAGCAAATTTCAAAAGCAGGAATATTTTCTTTGAAGCAATGTGTTGCACACATCACTTCAAAGAGGGGAAAAATGTATATGCATAAAATTGGTCATGTCTAATTAATCCTAGAATTTAATTAAATATTTATTATTTAACTAATTTCTTTAAAAGTCTTCCACATATGATTAAATTTAATTAATTTAATTATATTGTTCATTCACTTTATTCTTCCACTTTAATTAAATAAGTATCATTGTTTATTTAAATTAATTATCACATTTAAGTTTAATTAAATCCTTTATTTAATTGAATTGAATTTCCTTTCTCCTATTCAAATCTTTCTTCTAATTAATTAAATATTTAATTTAATTATGAAATCCTCCATTATTCTTCAAATCTTAATTAAATATGCTATTTAATTAAGAAAATATTTCATGTCGCCAATAAATGAATAATGAATTTGATAAATTCATTATTTATCTTCAAAATCTTTCCAAAATATCACAAAAAGATGATTTTTACAATTCATCTTTATCATCTCGTCTTATCTCTTCTTTGAAAAAGGAAACAAATCTTGTTTTCTGTTTTCTTCTATTTTTCTTTCCAGTCTTATCCATCTTCGACCATTCGATCTGCTAGGAATTTTCATAGCCGTTGATCACATCAACCAATTAGAATCTTTTGAAAACTCTATAAATACCCTTGTGAATCCAAGCATTGGTTACAACACACACGTACATTAGAGCTTACTTGTATTCTAGCATTCTAGCATTCATAGCATTTTCATAATCTTCAATTCTAGCAATCATGTTTCATTTAAGCATAATCATATCTTAGCATGGCACGCATTCATCTTCAATCTCATTCTCTAGGAAAACCGTTTGTTGAGCCTAGCACACAATTTGAGAGCAAGTTGGAATCAGAAGAAACATTGGAGAGAGAGGACAATAGGACGACATCAACAACAGAATACTAAGTTTGAATTCCTTGTATTTTATTTTCTATTTTTGATACAATGTTCTATCGGTGTGTTTGATTTGTTTTAATTTACATTTATTGCACACTCTAAAAAATTAATCACACAACTGGAACTTAGGCTGTCAAGTGAAACTAGAGCAAATATTCTAGAAAAGAAGAAAAAGCAAAGAAGGAAAAAGTTGATAAACCTAGTATGTCAGTTGAGGAAGTTGAGAATGCTATTATCAAGGATGGTAATCTTAAACCCCTTTGTGAATTGTATGAAACTTTTGATAAATCAGATCAAATAATTCCTGAAGAAGCCACAATAAAACATATGAACATTTTCAATAAAGTTCTTGTTGATATTATGTCTAGCTTACCAAAGAGTCTGTCTGATATTTTGTAGTCGAGAAAATTAAATGCTAAAACATATGAAGAGAATCCAAGGAAGAGAATTCTTATAGATTTATGTCTAGAAATGTCAATTGAGGAGATGAATTCACTCCTTGAAAAGGCTAAAAAGGAATTGAAGAGCAAGACAAGGGTGAATAAACTCATGATTGGTGAAACCAAGGAGATTCTGGAAGAGTTTCTATCAAAGAATAAGATTAATGTTGAGGAAATGGATATAGAAAATGTTCCAGAAGATGAGGAAGTGAATGCAGATGTTGAGGATTTTCAGATTCCTCCTAATGTGGAAAATAAAGTTCCTAAGGTGGTATTAGCTGAGGAGAAGGAGGTGCAAAATGAAGAGGTTGAAGTTCCTAAAGACAATCTAGAAACAGTCTCTGAAGAACCCAAAGTTGAAGAAGAAAAAGTTCAAGAAATTAGAGTGGAGGCAAGAGACACTGCCAAGGCAGCGAATAGATCTCTGATGGAGCACCAGGAAGATTTTGATCTTGAATTAGATGAAATCTCGATCAATCTATCCACTCTATCCCAAATTCAGATGATGAAGGTTGCATCAATTGCTCAAGCTAAGGTCAATGAGAAGATTTTGAAGTCTCACATAGAGGATAGTGAATTGCTAAGCTTTGCATACGGAGTTCTATAGAAATTAATGCCTACTCGGGTCATGGATCCATCTAGATCCTCTTCCAGTGAGCTAAAGAAGCTCATAAATGTTGTAAGTACTCAATTCGAGTCTCTTCAGAAATCTATTGAGATAAAGTGCAAAAAGAGTTCAATGGTAAAAGACTTAGTTGATTGAAGGAAGTGATTGTAAAGGATAAGAATTTGTTAGCCACCTACATGAAGAACATTCAAGGTTCTATATATGAAGCTAGAAAGGCCTATAAGGCATGTTGGTTTTGTCCAAGTTTACTAAAGGTAATGAGAAAAAGGTGAAGGATCTTGAAAATCAATTGGCTATAATTTATGATACTTTTGATCCATTAGCTGGTGATTTTTCTCAGCAATAAGGTCAAGTAACATCTCTACTTGACAAAATAAGATGTTTAAAGAATGAATCTGATAGGATTGTTGGTAAAGTAAGTGAACTTAGAGGACTAATTAGTCTGAAGATTGAGATAATGGTGAGTGCTTTGAAGGAAGCGAAAGCTGTTGTGGCAATTAGTGACCTAGGGAATCTTGATTCTACAGAAGCTCAATCTTATTTAATGTGTGGTCACATAATAGTTTTGGAGAGTCTCAAAAAGGTTTGTGATGACAATTTGAGAGTGTTGAAGCAAGACTTTGCATATGTTTTCAAATCTTTGTAAGTTACAAGTTCATGACTGTATAGTTTTGGAATTTTGTTTTGGTTTCCCCAGTTTTTTCCATTGATGTCAAAGGGGGAGAATTGTACAGTGAAACATGTATAGTCATCATAGGGGGAGTTTCTTTTTTGAGCTGAGATTGAAGTTTCTTTTTGAAGTTTTGAAGTGGCGGTGTAATTCATGTTGGTCTTGATTCGACACTTAGTCATTTTTCACTAAGTGTTGCCATCAATGCCAAAGGGGGAGATTGTTGGCAAGAAACACTACAAATTCTTTCTGGTGTTGTCATTGATGGCAACCCTAGTCGGTAATTGGATCTACATGACACCATTTTCTCACACTGGTAGGTAGATTGAGGACAATCAGGAAGAACAATGGATCTGGCAGTTTGGTGTTCAACGAATCATGTGCATATTTTGAGTTGTTATTTTGAGTTGTGGATCTCACGAAAGGTGCATCAATGTATTTCTTGTGTTATCTAGAAATCTAGTGCCTTGTACCAAGTCATGTGTAAGTTTGGATATCTAGTTGATACTTTTCTATTTATCAATATTTTGGGGCTGACTCAGTTGATAAAATGTGGTGTGGATATTCAAGGAATGTTTATTCGAATATTTTTGTGTTTGATCATTATGTTTTGGGTCCAAGTTAAGTTGTGGATGACTGTTATGGATGTGCATTGGATAATTCTTAAGATTTGAGCCAACAATTGCTAATATTTTTAAGTTTTATTAAAGTTGACTTATTGTGATTAAATTGTTAGTCGCGGATATATTTGTATGATCTATTATATTATTCTGATGTGTGTGCATGGTGTGTCGATGTGTATTGCGAATATCAGAAGAGTGTTAGAGCAATTTTATGCATAGTTTCACTTGTACATAAATATTTTTTGGTGCAAGTCAAAGCAGAGCAGAGAAGAAGTTTAGTATCAATCAAAAGGATAGAATATCAACAACTGAGCCTAATCAGAATTGAAATCAAGCATTTGTAGATGCTATTATTTCAGTTCATTCTCTTGGATCTAATCCAAATCTCTATAAGGCAGTGTGCCTTCCTATTTTGAGTAGTGAGCTCTAGGTAGTGTGCCTGAATGCAAGTGCATTCCCATTTTGTAAACTTCTTTTTTAGTGTACTTAGATTATATTATGGATTAGCCATCCACCATGGTTTTTCCCCTAATAGGGTTTCCACGTAAAAATCCTTGTGTTATGGTGTTATGGTTTTTTTCTTTCTGTTTCTGTATATTTCTCTTGGTTGAATGTTTCAAGTGGGTTAATGATCAGAATAATAAAGTTAATTTTTGCAGAACATTGATTCACCCCCCTCTCAGTGTTGCTTGTTTCCAACACCTCTTTATGTCTTCAAACTTTGATATCACTGCAACTTCTTCTTTTTCCTCCTTTATCATCATCTCAACTTGTTTGACTTGTTCTTGGTCTTCTTTCTTCAAAGATGCTATCATCCTCTTTTGTCTTCTCTTGTGTACTATCTTCTTCACTTTCAAATGCCAACTTGTGACTTGCCTATACAACTACTTCATCACAGCCTCTAATCTTTCTCTCCTTGCACTGAATTCCTCTAATGCTTTCCTCAATTCTCTCTTCTCTTGATCCTTCATCTTTTTCTTTGTCTTGTCATCTTTTCTTTTCCTCTCTTTTTCTTCTTTCTTCTGCATCTATGTTGCCTACAAATGCCTCCATAACACTTCCATCTTCACAAGCAAGTCTCTCCTTGCTTCCACTTCACTTTTCCTCGCCTAGGCAATCAGGTTCTTTCCTCAACCTGCACAACACACAACCACTAACACAACCACAATACTCTATTTTCCCAAAGCCTTCTAGCTCTGATACCAAACTGATGCAGTGCAGGAGCAACAACTAACCAAACAAACACAACTCAACTTCCACTTCACAAACAACACTTGATTCCACACAACCAATCTAAGATTAAGTCATACAACTACTTGTAGATTATTCAAAACACATTTTACATCACCAAAATAATGGACTCAAAATCAATTCTCAACAAAAACTCTCAAACATGAACATTTACAAAGTTGTTTGTCTAATACAATAATTAGGCCCTTTTAGGCCCCATCAAATCACAACTACACCATTCCCAACCCATTTCTCTATCATCCAAGGCATCAACATATGCAAAATTACCTACACAACCATGTTAGACCACTTCCCAAGCTTTATTCATAATATTTCTACAAACTTGTATTCCAAGCCCTTATTTTACTCTCCAAAATAGGACTGCCATGCACAAATCAGTACTACAATGAACACAAAAATTTCAATTTTATTAAACCCTATCTAGTATGGGTTACAATACACCAAGAAAACATCCTACACTCCATTATCAAAGGAGAATACCAAATTCATAATCAACATTTTTTAAAATTTCAACCAAAAAAACATGACTGTCTTAATCAACCAAATAAGGCTTCCAATGATCTTTCCACTTGACAATGCAACAATAAAAGACTCACATGGTTTCTTAGCTGGTTCATAGGCATACAAAATCCCCAATTTAATCCCTTTAGAAATAATTCATAACCCTTCAATATGGAAGTTTACAATCTATGCCAATTTTGTCCAAATTAGGACTGCCCCAAAATAGATTGAACTAGACAAACATCAAAGAATGGTCTCCAATATGTAGACTTACCAAACCTTGACAAGAAGGGGTTCCAAAAAAAATCTAAAAAACTATTCAAAACAATAAAACTCATGAAGGATTTACACACCATTATCAAAACTTATTAAAACTTCCCTATGCACTATTATTGCTAGAAATTTAATAGTTTGCAGCCCTAGGGCATCAAGGAATTGACCCTAATCTTTAACCAAAATCTATACACTCTTGAGATCCTTGAAAATACATTCAAAACTATCTATATACCAAGTTTTAGGATATTTCAATGGTTAAAACTTGAGAAATATAATTTTAAAAGTTCATTGTATACCCTAGTTCAAGGTTTAACCCATTTTCACAAAAAACTACAATATCTTACTCAAAAAATCATAGAATTTCATGAAACCAACTTCAAGAAAAAGTAGACTCATAGGGATTTTACATTCATTAGAGGATAAGAGGTTCGAATCATATTACACAGCCGTACAATGGCCTGAAACAAAGGAAAATACTAGAAAACTATCAAAAATAGAGTTTCTTCATTAAATCTTTCAATCCTACATCATCTCTCTATCTGCCTTGAAATGTGTGAGGCTTCAAAATGTCTTAAATAACCAAAAAAATTTCTAAAACTACCCCTTCAATGACCTTTTCTCTTCATATTCCCTAATTTTGCATTTCGTTGCATTTGTTTTTACAAATTTGCTTGACAATATTGTGTCAATATTTTGCAACTTTACATTTTATGCCCAAATGAACCTAAAATAACTATCTAAGACCTATTTCATTCTAAAAGTGGCTATTTATACCTTATTACAACATGAGATTAACATTTTTAGATCAAAACTTGAAGTTGCCTCCTGTAGACATACAGAATTAGCATCATTCACATTCATCCATTCATCAGGAAAATCAAGTTCACTAAATTCAATCTCCTAAGGTCATCCATTTAAATTAAATAAATCAACTTTGTTTAATTTAAGCCTATCATCATCCTTTTAATTAAATAAATCAAATTTTTATTTAATTAAATCTAAATCATCTTTCATCTCCCTTTGATTTAGTTTAAATCCCTAAATCTAATTCAAATGGGTTAAATCACCTAATCCCTCCCTAAATTAATCTAATCACCCATCATATCCTCTAGCTTTTCCCACTTGCACAAATAAATCAATTAGCTCATTTATTAAATCCTCATTTTCCCTCAACAAGGCATCTTTGGAGAATATTCCTCAAGTTTTAATTCAAAAACAAGTTGACATGTACATCCAACAAAGCATTTAAGAGGTCTTACATGTCTCTTTGCAAGGGTCAAACTCAACATTTAACTCATCTTGTCATCAAATTCAAATTTCAAATATCCCCCTCTTTGGCACATTGACCAAAATGTGCTCATTTCTCAACCAGTCACATGTTGACAAGTGGCCTCTTCTCATTGGTGGATCTTTAGTCCCACATTCACCCATTTTACATGTTTGTCCATCATTCTCTCTTATAAATAGAGAGCTCATCCTTTGCATTTGGGAATCCACAACTTGAGTATTTACACTATATTCAAGAATCACACAACTTATCAAGGATTGGGAAAGGGCTTCTTTCCACAGAAGCACCAATCCACTATGAGATAGGGTTTGAGTCCTGTTATTGTGCTCTCAATTAGTTTATTTGATATTTTGTTATTTTGTTTGCACTATGAAACATGATTCAATATTTCATAGGAGTGCTTGGTTTGGTTTATTTCATTTAATAATGACACTAATATATGTTAATACTTGAGGTGAATGCAAAATAGGTGCTCACAAAATGGCGCTAGAAGGAGGGCATGTTTAAAGATTGCATTTCTAAAGTTAACATCATCATTGACTATTCGGTTGCTTTTCATACACAATTTGCTTTACAACTCTCTAATTTGATTCCATATAGCTTTTTGCTAATTCTGATATTATATCTATTTATGCTTTTATTTAAAGTATGTATAAGCTCTTGGCATGTAGCACTTTGAAGTCCAATAATGTATGGGGTAAGCCAAGTCTCAACAAGCTAATTTTGTGTGCATTCTACTATTATTTATTGTCCTTTAAAAGCTTAGTTGAAAACACAGCCACTTTGAATTAAATTTGTCACTGCGTTAATATCACATCAATCAGATTGTTGCTACATTTTTTTTATCTGGGAGTGATTTTGTTCTACAAAAATATTCCTATCACTTCAGTATTGGCTTTTATGCGTCTTTTCTTCCTCATGGGTTGAAATCCTTACATTAGTCTATCAACCAAATTTCACCTCCTTCCCTTGCCTCGTATAAAGGTTTAGTTAGCCGTCCAAAGGAATACCTTATAATGTTTCACTAATTCTTCAAAATTGTAAGCTTATAATCACTTTGATTGGATAGTTAAGA
Organism: Sequoia sempervirens; assembly: GCA_007258455.2. NCBI lineage: Eukaryota > Viridiplantae > Streptophyta > Pinopsida > Cupressales > Cupressaceae > Sequoia > Sequoia sempervirens. The sequence continues at coordinate 407,300,059 of VDFB02086081.1, forward strand.
AATAAAACTTGTGGTGTTTATAGAGTGATGGCAAGTTCCTGTGAATCACTGATGGATTCATGAGAAGTGTGAACTTTGTACCCATAGATCCACTGCTTTTGTTTTGTATGAACTACAGTCAACACTAGGATTTTCAGTGATAAATAGACTCTACTATTTGCAAGTCACACACTCTAGATTATTCGCGTAATCAAAGCTCAATGTAACTCACAAATAGTATAGTCTGTTCAATAATATGTGGGTTGTTGTTCATCAATGTAACTTGTCTCTTTGTTTTTATTTTCCCTTGTTTGATGTTTTGGACCCTAATTGGAAATTTATGAAGTCTTGTATACGCTTTGGACCAAATTTTGAATGCAACAATCATTTATATCAGACCCACCTCCACCTTCAAGTGCTTTGCCATGCATCTTCTCTGAAGCATCATTCTATGTCACTATGTTTTTGAGACCCTTGATTGGAATTTTTTTAAAAGCCTTTTTAACAAATCCATTTTGTGCATATCCTACAATCAACAAATCAATTTTGTGCATATCTTGCAATCAACAAATATATTTTGTGCATATCCTGTAATCTAATTTAGACTAGTTGAAGTCGAGCCTCATAGAGGATAGAATGATATTTCTTAAAAAAAGAAAGGCTAGCATGTTGGAGGGGTAGTTTGCCTGGGATGGATAGGGAATTGTGCCTTGTGAAAGGCAATAAAGAGAATAAACACAACTTAAGGGAATTCAGTCTTCTCCATGATAGGAAGATCCCCCAAAATTAGCAGTGAGTCTGTCTATGGTCCACTCAAAGTGTGAAAGCTTTATGATTAGGATATAGGCACAGGAAAAAGGTCCACTGCCAAAGATTGTGGCATTCAACTTTAACATGCCATTTTCATTTAATATCATTCATGGCGTGGTTTTCTTTCACTTTCCAAATGTATTCACTTTAAAAGCCTTCATCTGTTGTTTTCTTCGTAGGCTGACTAAGTACCTTTGCTTGAAAGTTTCTAAAGCCTTTTTATTAGGTGTTACAACTACCAGTTGCATTTTTAGTGGGAAATCATAACCTCGCCTACGTAATGTCATTATTGGTCCTGCACAAGTCTCTTGCTGCTAGATTGCTCTAAAGTGTCTTTTCAAGGCTAGTATGATTAATTCCTCAATTGTGTGATGTGAAGCTTGAATTTTGTTTTCATGCTTTGAAGTATCCTAATCAATTGTCCAATTTTTAAGCCATAATTTGCTTTATAAGTTTCTTCACGTGCACCTAACAGCAACATAATATCGTAAATTAAACTCATTTTGTATTCTTTTCTATTGCATCTTCAATACAATATTTCCTCGAGTGTCATCCACTTGATTTTGAGACTAGGTGCATAACAAGTGCACAATTCTTATGACCGTTATAATTTCAGACAACACGCCTTAAATGAGAGCTGCAAGGTGTGTTGTGGTGGTTCTTGGATTTCACTGGGATATCTCACAAGTAAAATAGGATAAGGACACAATTGAATCCATATGTTGATCTCAAAATTTATGCTTTATACAATTATAAATATCATCTCCCATTGACCATATGCATATCCTTTGATTGTATTGGATTGTAAAAACATAAATGGAGCTATAAATAATCACTAAGCTTTTTGTGGGTACACATTAGCTTGAAAGTTTCTTTATTTCGATGGTTTCTAACTAACATGATTATAAATCGGTGTTGAATCTAATTGTTATTTCAAATTTACTAGTTTTTTCTTGATAAATGTGCCTTAGCCTTTAATGACCACTTCAGTTTTTGTAGGTGTAGCTGCTATCCAATATCTATCACAGTTAAAGCAATAGACTAGTGTTTAAGGAACTATTGCAACAACAAAGGAAGTATTTATTAGAGCTTGCAATTTTTCATTTATCTGATTTCTAAAATATTTCACCTTTATTGTTGCTATGTGGTTTTTCTGATCTCCTACACTTCACTGCTGACTTAGTCAATAATTGTAATTAGTTTTTAAATTGTTGGACATTTACTAGTTTTACTGTGATTGACTTTTTTCTTAAAGCTATCAACATAATACAAGCTTCAAATGTTTTGAAATTTTTCATATGCTTTCTCTTACTGGAGAAGAAATTTCTTTTGTTTGAAAATTTAGCAAATGAGAATTGGGAGCAGTGTAAAGCAGTTTAGCACACAAGTTCCAAAAACTTACTAACGTCAACAAATTTTGCTAGTGTCATTCCCAAATTCAATTTGGCTATCAAACCAATATTTTTTTGCTTAAAGTTGACCTTGAATTAAATTAAGTAGGGATATTATTATATCTACTTCTTTTTCAAAATTCTATATATTGTGCAAGCAGAGAAAGGACGCCATACTCAGAGAGTGAATTATGTTTTTAATGCTATATCTTTCACATGATTTGAATTCAAATTTCATTTGGGGAATGCTAAGATCCATCTTTATTTGAGTAATTGTGTTTTTATTTTTAATGCTAAATATTTCAAATGATTCCTTGCAATAAATCTCATTTCTAAGATGTTAGCTTTGTAATGTTTGCAGTTTGGCATCAAGAAACACCGGTGGTTTTTCTCTCGAATGGGAATCAAACAACAATTGGATTTGAGTTCAAAAATTGCTCATTGAACTTGAAAAAGCATTTTTTAATGCTTATTGTAATAACTTATAGAGCGTCCAATTGCTACTTTTATTTTTTCTTTTACATCAACTAGATCAATTTGGGTTTAAAGGTATTCAGTGATTGATTTTTTTCAAAGTTGATTAAAATTGAACCTTAGAAACTCACTAGAATTTGGATCTTGAAGTTAAAATTGAACAAGAAATTTCACACTTCAATTTTGGTGCTTAACAAGAATCTAATTATTGTTTTAAAGGATTAAAATGAACATGTTTCTTTTATGCTTTGTAATCTATTTTGCAAAATAATCTCATCTAAAAAGGCGTATGCACTTCTCTCGTGCTTCACCGCGATATTGAGAATCAAAAGTATTTTTGATGACATTAAGTTGCATAAAATATTGCCTCCAAACTTCATTTTGGGAACTAAAATTGAACAAAGCTTGCGAGTGTGAGTTAGGTATATCATGTGTGCTCTCCCTTTATTTCTAAACAAAGGTCGATTGAACTACGGATGTGCTTGCTCGCTTTTGTTTACCTTTAGAGGGGCCTGCCTAAGAGACACATCTGAAAGGAGAAATCGAAGGTGACTCCAACCGGTTTTTTATTTAGGCCGGTATATAAATGGATAAGACTAAACTGTCAAGTCCTCATGGTATGTAGGCCTTAGTCATATAGTGTCTTTTAGAACAAGGTACTACCATAAAAAAGTATAAGTGCCCCTAGTAGGATTGATTAAAGCCTTTAGTGGCTTGTTGGACTCTGGCAAGGTGCCATGTCCCCGATGTCCCATCATTAAGAACCTTGTTTGTAGCAACCAACTAGTCCATCCAACAAGTTTATCAAAGTGGTGCATTGGAACTTAGATTCCAAGAAGTTACTTGCGATGTCCGATCTTGGTTAAAATATAGAGGTTAAGACTTCATTCTTTAGATACCTTTATATTTTTTCCTTAGTTGCATGTAAAATCATCTCTTCTCCTACGAAGGGCATGAGGCAAGCCCACCAAGAAAAATGTACCAATTGAGCTAGGATGTTATATTTCTTGTGAGTCAATTTGAAAACACAGTGCTTGGATCCAAAAAATTGAGACAAACATTAAACAAATCATCATAATTTTAAACTCTTTGAGAGGATAAAATACCTTTGAAAAGTCCTCGTATTACTGCATGTCCCTAGGGGTTCTTATCCCTAGAAGGATTCTAAACATTGAGACCTATATCTCGATTTGTTCATTTCAAAGTCAACAATAGGAAACTATGCTCTTGAAACCTTGATTTTCACATAATGGACCTTGTGGAATGAAAATGGAATTGAGACATAGACATCTAGTTTGAAAACTAAGCAAGAAGTGTGTTTGTGGTAAAAGCAAGTCATTAACCAAGATTAACTCAAATTGAACCCCACACATGTGCTTGTTATTCTTTTTATTGTCTTTCGAGAAAACATTGGTCTTTTGGTTTGAACTATTCTTAGAGAAAAGCATGTTCTTCAATATCTTGGTCTAGTGAAAAAATTCTCTCTAACTCACTTAGGATCAAAATCAAACTTTCATCCATCTCCCAAACATCAAAATCAAAATCATCTCATCATCAACTCTTGGAAATCTTGGAAAAAATCCCTCATCCTAAACTTTGGGAAAATAATTTGAACTAAATAAAAATCATTTCGTTTAATTAGATGTGTGTGGATGAATCCTTCTCCACATATTTAGTCAAATTATCGATCTTTGTGAACAAGTCTATCCCTTGATAAAATCCAACATCTTGTGGTTTATGAGTTCAGTATCAAAAATCCAAAATCCAAAATTAGATCAAATTAAAATCATCTTGTTTGGTTAGGTGTGTCTAGATGAATCCTTTTTTACACATTTAGTCAAATTAGCATCTTGTGGAAAAATTTACTCTAGGACAACATCCAACCTCCTAGATTTTATGAGTTCACTATCCAAATCAAATCAAATCAAAACATCAATCCAAGTCCTAAATTTTAGTGTCCTCTTCAAGCTTTCCTAAGAGTTCCAATCATTCACCAGTCATCCATCTTTCATATCTCATCACCATCCTTTTGATCCTTAAAATCTTAGACTTTCTTTTTTGAACCTAGAGTTTAGATCAATCCAAAATATTAGAGGTTCACCTCCCACATTCTTGAAAATTGATCCTTATTTTATGGTCCAAAATAGACCTCAACACAAGAGGAACATGGAATATAAACTTGATTCATACATCAAGAGTAGTCCAAACCAACCAAACTATCAAATTCTTACAATGCCAATTGATTGTCAACACCCACATTTATACAATTTGTGCATGGGACCATTATCTCCTACAAATCTCGATGGTACAACAAATATGAGTATACCTCGTCAAAATTTTGGAACACCTTTCTCGATGATAGATTTAAATTTGAGTCCAAACCTACAAGTCTATCAACCAAACAATCAATGCATGAGTCTTCAAGTGAACAACATCATTCCACCAAATCCATACATGCGAAGTACAAGTTTACCAAACATGAAAATTTTAAATGCACATTTGGTAAACTTTGGTGTGGATATGTTTTTGAATCACACAAATGTTGTTCAAAGTCCAAACAAGATGTTAACGACTCCATGTATTAGTCCAATTCAAGGTAACACCATGCAAAATAAAAGTTACCTAAATCAAGGAAATGTGATTCCCAACCAAAAAAATGTTCAATTTAAACCTATCATGCCAAATCTGAGTGTCATCCCAAGACAAATCATTTTCCAAAATCAATTTTTCCATGATCCCATGCAAACACCACAAGTGTACATCCCAAATCTGCATGAACAAAAGTCACATCAAGGGAGTCAAATTCAAAATCAAGATCAAATTTCACTAGAGAAACTTGCTTCACATACCAAACTAATTGAATTATTGAGCCAAGAGATATCTTCACTCCAAAATCAATACACTCTTCCATTGGTTAATCCATGTCATTAAAGCATTGAGTTGTGTCCACAACCGCATCAAGAACAATATCTCCAATTTCAAGAAGTTAGATATCAAGATCAACAACATCAACAACAAACCCATTTACCCCATCTCAAAGATCAATCACCACATCTTGAAGATCAATCACCACATCTCAAAAATCAATCGCCACAAGGTCAATATAAAGTGCAAATCTTGCAAGGGAACAAACAAAAATACACACCATTTGAGAAACCAATCGAATTAGTCCTACAACAATTGGTATGAGAAAATCTCATCAAGCTCCCCATAAATGGGAACTATCAAGAACCCCTAGTTAAACCACCAAGGCATAACGAGGAGCACCATTGTGATTTTCACAAAACAAAGGAAAACACAACATCAAGTTGTATTCGACTCAAAAATATCATCCAAGACCTCATTGATCAAAAGATAGTCACTATTGGGGATAACAATGAACATTTAACCATTGGTGATAGCATTGAAAATCTCCCCACCACAATTGTTGAAAACAATGATCAAAATTTATCTATCAAAGAGCACATTGAAGATGTTTTTATCTCATTCAAAGATCAAATCAACATATATCAAGAGTCACTTTTCAATCATGATCAAGATCCACCAACAATTCCCAACAATGATCCAATTCAAGAAATCTCAACATCACTTGACCCTATGGTTGAAGACATTCACAATCTCTCCACCACAATTGTTGAAAACAATGTTCAAGATCTCTCAATTAAGGAGAATATTGAAGATGTTTCTACCCCATTTGATGATCAACTCACCATACATCAAGAGCCACTTTTTAGTTATCTATTTAAAGGAGTGTTAGAATTATTTGATCCCATTGACATAATATATGATCCATCGACCAATGATCATATTGAAAATGTCTCTACATCATCTTATGAGTTAGAGGACATATCTCAAGAATTTATTCCAAAACAAGATCAAAATCTTCCACTAAGGTCTAGCAATGGTCCTTTCCAAGACATTTTGACCCCCTTTGACCTCATGGTTACAGATACTGAAGGAACCCTGAACTCGACACTTGAAGATATTAAACCACTTACCATGTCTAATGATGACATCCAAGAACCCTTTATAAGCAATCCATCCTTTGAAATTGACCCATGTCAAGAACTTGATCCAAAGCATGTCAAAATCAAGTTTGAAATTAATCAAGATTAAGCATTTGTATCTCCAAGATACTACAATGATCTAATGGACAATCTCCTATCTATACAAGATGTCACAAATGATGATCATAGCCACATAGTACATACTTCATCTACATATGAGATGATTTCTTTGAATGGACACATAGATGATCTTCCTTCAGAACATGATTCCTTCACTCTTGACATTATTACACAAAAAGAGCAGGTTATCAATTCCTATAGTTGAATAGAGTTGTCAATATCAGGATCAGATATATCCCAAATTCAGACTGACGACTTCATGTATGAGTATATCCAACATTATCCACTCAAAGAAAAAGGTCAGACAAAATAAGATATTCCAGAGTCAGCAGAGCAACAAATTGAAATAACATCATCTACAGTTGTCTTTTATCAAAGAATGCATTGTAAACAAGAGCTCTCAAAATAGGCAGAATGAAAGCATGAAGCTAGTACTTGCACAATATTGGGGGCAACTATGTCTCAAGAAAATATCAACATAGGGAGCATGAAGAGTCCTTATGGTGAAACCAATGCCAATACTACAACCAACCATGTCATGAATCTTCATCCACCCATCACCCCATCCATGAATCGGGACCAACATCAAAAGGAATATTTGAATCAAACCACAAAGAATGTTATCAAAGTAGAAGAAACAAGGAAGCATAATGGACAAATCAAATACAAGTGGATACCAAAGAATACAAAGAAAGATTATCCCTATCAAACTCCATCAGTCAAAGAAACTATGGGGAAAAATAAAAAAGGGAAAAGTATCCATCAAATATTTCCACAAAGGAAAAAGTAGGTTTCTCAAGCGACGTACAAAGTGTATCAAGTAGTTGGTCCTAATTCCATGCACACTTTTGTATCAACCCATCATTACTCATCTTCCCAGGTTTGGAGAGTCAAAGGTTCCAAACTATCAACCTATCCATCTTCTATTCCTAAACAAACTCCATCCATGCCTCCATGCATAATATCTAGTTCTTACATTGACCATGTATTGGCAACGACCCTTCATCATAAGGATTTCAAAGGCACTCTATCGTAATGTGTGCACAAAGATATAGTTAACCCCGTTATCAATAAAGCAGAATAGGAATCCCAAAAGTTGTATTCAAGTGCATGTATCTTGAAAAAACAACTTCTTCAAGTAGGATATTGATGGAACATTATGATAGAAGCATCTACATCGACAACACTAGGTGGTTCAGCATGAGCTTAAAATCTTTCAGAAAAAATACAAAAAAATAAAAAAAATGTGAAAATCCAAAAAAATAAAAAAATCATGAAAATAGTAAAGATAAAAATCGTCCTCTAGTGAAAACCACTATAGTGGAACTTTGAGCAAGACCATGATGAAAACTTGGAAAATAGGCTCATGTGTGGAATCAAGCATCTACGTGCGCCAGTTCAGGTGAAAGCATCTTATTCCATCCATAATAAATCTAGCATTCCATCCATCTCAGCCATAATAAATCCATTCATCCATGAACCATTTATCCAATCCATTTTCATCTATTTGCATCCATAGTCCAAATTATCTAGATCTTGATGAAAGTTTGGTGCACACTTTACACTTGCTTACGATAAAAATCTTGGCATGGGTCATTTTCATTGATCCTATCCTACCCAACATTATCTGATCCATGAAGCATTATCCAATGAGCATTCTTTATTTGAACATCTTATCACAAGATAATCCATATCCATCCATCCACACGCCTATCCAAGCATCCATCCATGACATTCCATACATTGCTAGACACTGGGGGTAGATATTTACATCTTGCTTCGGGAATAAATCTTGATCTATATCCACCAACTTATATGGTGATCCAAACATTGGCAAATGTGAAATAAAACTGGTCCACCAATTGTGAGAAAAAATCCAAATCACTAGCCCACGGCATATTTTGGTGAGAAGACATTCCTTATCAAGCTTCATCTTCCATCAAACATCAATCCAAATAATCAATATCAATCGCATCTAATTAGCAATTCAGCGTCGCATCAAATCATTCAAACCTAATTTTTTTCCAAACCAAGCTTCAAAATCTTGATTAATCAAATCCATCCAATTCATCATTATCTTGGGATATCCATCCTAATCCTTGTGTTTAACACTATCCTTGTGTTGTGTAACACTATCCTTGCATTGTTGTGCATCCTCAACAATGTTATCATCATGAATCCATCAATCTGATCAATCAACCTTAACTTGGTTTTCAGAAAAAATCACAAATAGAGCACTAATATCATCACACATATCCATATCCAAATCATCAAAACCATGCAAAAAATCCAAAAATATCAGAAAAATAGAAAAATCCAAAAACACTCAGAAAATTAGAAAAATATCAAAAACATGAAATCTGAACTACGTCGTCTCTGAGCTTAAACCTAGGAAAGGCTAATCTTTGATGAGTCCCCGACACACAAAATCCAAAAAAAATTGAAAATCTTGAACAAACCCCAAAAAAAGCCTCAAAACATTCCAAAAACATCAAAAACATCCAAATATTTAAAAAATCCATCCATCTCGTTTCGCAATCACCCACAATAAATATCCATTCATAATAAATTAATAATCACCTTCATCCTTTGGAAAAACAAGCATAACAATCAGCAAAAGCAAGCTTCAATCGTAAAATCAAAAGAAAACAACAAACCTTTAAAACAAAATCAAACTCTTGATCATTTTCAGACATGTCAATCAACCTTATATCAACAGCCTATCATTCAACTTATCAAACCATCATCATCCTATACAATGCATGTCCTAGGATATATCATTTCGACAATGGGAATCATTTTGGATATCACTTTGGATTCTTATCCTATCAAAACAAATCCCTTTGGCTAGATATATGAAGAACATTGACTTGTTTGTGTACTTGATCTTTTCTTTTGATTTATCTTATTGTGCTCATTCCAATGACCTCTCGATGATGTCTACTCAAAATGATTTAGAGAGAAAGGAATGGGGTAATGATCATTATCTTTTGTCTAATATGCTTGTTGGATTTTCTTGTAAAATAACCTTGGAAAATACTTGCTCTCTTAGGTATGTATGGAAGGTGTTTTGGGTAGCTTGTTGACTATTGCATTGATAGGTCATACCTTTCCGTGTTTTGGTTTGAGATTTTTGAAACTTCAAGAGTGCATCCTAGCAAGGTTTTCCTATGTTATATGTGAATAAGAATATGCCTATCTATTTGTCAAGTCAAAGTCCATCTCACTAAGTGCAACGCCATCCTTGTTCTTTATAGCTTGATGCATTGTACTTATGCGTGTTATCAAACATAAGGTAAGTGGCCCTTTTAAATCCCAATTCTTGATAAGAAAATCATCCATTTTTCATCATCATCTCTCATAAATTTTTCTTGTTGGATCCTCTCGTCATCATATCATCTCTCATTTCTTCTTCTTCGCACTAACATGATGTCATGAATAGTTAATCATCACCACCAGTGCATCCATCCTACATCCACAAACCATCAACATTCTGCACATCATCTCACATGCATGTTCATCATCATAATATAGATCTATTAGTCTAAGCATCTCATAAAATCATACATTTGCATAAAACATTCATTGCATAATCATATAGGCATCGTCGCATCATCCATCTCACATGCATTACATCATCATTTTAAGTTGTTTGGGATAATATAGATTGGTTATTATAAGCATCTTAAAATAATCTCATTTGCATCATCATCATAACCATCCATTTTGAACCTCTTTATCATGAGACTAACCCTCAAATCGAATCTTTTGACTCAATCTCTCGAGGGGGCAATGTACTAGTGTACTTCTTTCTGTTGGGGCATCTGAAAAATTAGAATTTTTTTGAATTTTGATCATGGTAAGTTTATTCTTTGAACCAACACAACAAGTGCATTGCTTCAAAGAGGGGAAAAATGTAGACATACAAAATTATCATCATTCACATTCATCCATTCATTAGGTAAATCAAGTTCATTAAATTCAATCTCCTAAGGTCATCCATTTAAATTAAATAAATCAAATTTGTTTAATTTAAGCCTATCATTATCCTTTTAATTAAATAAATCAAAATTTTATTTAATTAAATATAAATCATCTTTCATCTCCCTTTGATTTAGTTTAAATCCTTAAATCTAAGTCAAATGGGTCAAATCACCTAATCCCTCACTAAATTAATCTAATCTAATCACCCATCACATCCTCTAGCTTTTCCCACTTGCACAAATAAATCAATTAGCTCATTTATTAAATCCTCATTTTCCCTCAACAAGGAATATTTGGAGAATATTCCTCAAGTTTTAATTCAAAAACAAGTTGACATGTACATCCAACAAATCATTTAAGAGGTCTTACATGTCTCTTTGCAAGGGTCAAACTCAACATTTAACTCATCTTGTCATCAAATTCAAATTTCAAATCTCCCCCTCTTTGGCACATTGACCAAAATGTGCTCATTCCTCAACCTCTCACATGTTGACAGGTGGCCTTTTCTCATTGGTGGATCTTTATGTTGGAAATATGTGCCTCAAACATTACAGGCTGAAACCTCCATGAGTGCCAAGTCAGTGTAACAGGTTCCATGTCTAGCCGACTAGCAGTTTGCTTTATTCAGTTCTGGCCAGGTCACTGTGACCTTGTTACTATCTTGCTGATTTGTACACTAAGTCTATTGCTATTACATAATGTGTTCGTTGTGACCTTATAGCACTCGGGAGACCTCTGGCCGAAAGGCCATTCAATCATGTATCGGTAAGACTCTTGGTGACTACAGACTTCGGGATAACTGAAGGTTCTCACTAAGAAGTCTCAGCGAAGTGTTAATCTCTTGTCGACAACGTATGTATTGAAGTCTTCGGGGTGACTCTAATGATCTGGGAAGATGTCTTAGCGAACAGTGGAATTCTTGCCAATGGAGACTCATCCAAGCATTCTTTGGAGTAACTCAAAGTGGTTGGAGAAACGTCTCAGCAAACATTGTAGGTCTCACCAAAAGAAACACCTTTTGGAAGTATCTGGTGTAGCTCTTGGCGAATGATGGTCATCAGTGGAACACAGTGGTTTCGATAAGAAGTCCCAGTGACTTCGATGGGTCTTGCTAATGTTGAAGAATCTTTGGGGTAACTTAAAGCTATCAGAGAAACCTCTTAGCGATGGATAATGTCTTGCCGATAGCCGATGGCTATCGGGTTAGCTCTTGGCGACAGTTGGTCATCAGATTAACATATGGAGATCAGTATGAACTCTTGGTGAAAGGTATGAGTATTGCTGACTTCTCCTTGGTGCTTGGTAGGTATGGGGACTTTGGTATAACCTTTAGTGACTTGCTATAACCTTCTAGAAAAAGTGATAGGTCAGGGCGACTACGTGATGATTCGGTGTATCTCTTGGAGCTCGATATAACATCTTGGCGACTATGATGACTCTTTACGATATCTATATGAAGTATATGTGGCATCAATGAGACACTATTAGTGTCTCACCAAGATGCCAGTGCATTACGAATTCTGTTGACCATCTGACTATCATACGTGGAATCTCGTGGACTAATAGAGGAAGTTGAAAGTGAACTGTTAGCAGTTGGTTCGTTGCGACAGTTTTGTGAGAAAGCTCAACAGTCAGGGAACACCATGGATATAGTTGGAAGTTGTAGATGCTTGGGGGTTGGATAGTAGTTCGATCAACAGTAAAGTGTGAAGAGTTCAAACTGTATCAGTGTGAATTTGATTATGAAAAGACTATAAAGAGAAAAGGTTCCTATGCATTATTGTTCATGGTGAATGTTGTTGTAAATCAAACACTAGAAAGATAAGTCTGACAATTGTATGTAATCCTTATTACTATAATACAAAGTGATTTCTCTTGGTGTGGTGGGTTTTTCTCCCGTAAGGGTTTTCCCATGTATATCTGGTGTTTATGTGTGTTTGTCAAATACTCTATTTCTGTAATCTGTTTCATAGTGCATCTCAACTTGACTATAATTGGAAATTTAAAAGTACTTTTGCATTCTTTCCTAAGGTATTGACATTAGAAGAATTATTTTCCGCATCTAATTTTCCTTACAAGTGGTATCAGAGCCTAGTCAATTGTGTTATCCTTGGGGGTACATTGAGTTTTTTGTGTCAATAATGTTCAGTGGGAGTCTTGTAGAAATTGCTATTTCCAATTATAGGTTAAGATGGCTAGTTCATCTGGGAAGATTGAAATAGAGAAATTCAACGGCAGTAACTTTGAATTGTGGAAACTCAAGATGGAGGATCTATTAGTAGATTGAGATATTTGGCTTGCTGTGTCCGGAACTAAACCTATAGGCATGAAGCAAGAAGAATGGGACCTTGCAGATAGAAAAGCTAAGGGGCTGATAAGGCTCTGTTTGGCAGACTCAGTTCTTCTCAATGTGCATGAAGACAAGACAACTTCTCTCTTGTGGAAGAGACTGGCATCTATTTATGAGGGGAAATCTTTGGTGAATAAGTTATTCCTGAGAAAGAAGCTCTACTCTTTGAGAATGCAGGAAGGAGGGTCTATAGCTGATCATTTGAATGCATTTAACATGTTGCTCGCACAATTAACATCTATTGGTGTAAAGATTGAAGAAGAAGATCATTGTATGCTTATGTTATGTTCTTTGCTAGACTCTTGGGATCATTTGGTGATGGCTATTGGGAGTACAACATCTAGTTTCAAGATGGAAGATGTTGTTGGTTCTTTTCTATCAGAAGAGATGAGAAGAAAATCTTCTTAGATGGCTAAGGAGGCTCTTGCTATTAGAGGAAGGTCAAAGGAGAAAGGCAAGAAGAAGGACAAGAATTCCAAATCGAAATCAGAGGGGAGATCAAAGTCCTAGCAAAAATTCCAAGGTGAAGTACTGGAACTGTGGGCAACCTGGTCATGTCCGAAAGGATTGTAAAGAGGAGAAAAAGAAGAAGGGATCTTCTGATAACAGTTCTTCTCATGGTGATGGTGACACCTTCATTGCAACCTTGGCTACTTAGGCATCAGATGATGTCTGGCTGATTGATTCTAAAGCATCGTTCCATATGACATCTCACATAGAATGGTTCACAAAGTATGAAGAGTACGATGGTGGAAAGGTGTACTTGGTGAGTGATTCTACTTTGGAGATTGTTGGTTGTGGAAGAGTCATAATATAGTTTCCTGATGGTAGAGTAAAGGGAATTAATGATGTTATGCACATACTAGGTTTGGCTCAAAATTTGCTGTCTGTCAACAAGCTTAATGATACTGGAGTACAAGTCTTATTCTCGAGAAGTGGCTGCAAGATGACTAGAGGTTCAATGGTGCTGGCTAGAGGTTCTTGAATTGGTACCCTATACAAGCTAGATGCACAAGCTATTCAATGTAACAGTGTCTCTTTGAAGTCACTGAAAGCTGCTCATGGAGGTAAAGAGGGAAATATCCCTAATTATGTAAACTCTACGGAAGTAAAACTTCCTACAAAGAAGACTATTCTTTGGCATCATAGGAGAAAAAGGTTTAAAAACTTTGAAAAATAAAAACCTGGTTGAGGGGCTTGAACATTGTAATCTGGAATTTGAATTTTGTGAACACCGTATATATGGAAAGCAGCATCATGTTTTATTTTATGATAGTCCTCATAAATCTTCTAGTTTGTTAGACTATATTCATTCGGATGTGTTTGGTCCAGTAGATGTTCCTTCTTTTTCTAAATCAAGATACTATGTGTCATTCATTGATGATTATTCAAGAAGAGCATTTATATATTTTTTGAAAAGTAAATCAGAAGTGTTCAGTCGATTTAAGAAGTTTAAAAATCTTGTTGAAAATTCGACTGGTAAAATAATAAAATGCTTAAGGACTAATAATGGCGGTGAATTCTATTATGATGAATTTGAAAGATACTATAAATACCATGGAATCAAAAGACACAAGACTACACCTTATACTCCACAGAAGAATGGAGTTGCAGAAAGGTTCAATAGGACAGTGATGGAGAGAGCACGAAGTATGCTTAGTAGTGCTAGTTTGGAGGAGAAATTCTGGGTTGAAGCTACTGCTACTACATGTTACTTGGTTAATCGGTCTCCAAACTCTGCTCTTGTTGATAAGACACCTTTGGAAGCATGGTCTGGTAAGAAGCCCTCTCTTAGACATATTAGAGTCTTTGGCTATGAGGCATATGCAAATGTGTCAGATGTTAAAAGATCTAAGTTGGAGAACAAGGTTGTCAAGTGTATTTTTATTTGCTATAGTGCTAACATTAAAGGATACAAGCTTTGGAATCCTGTTATAGAGAAGGTTGTATACAGTAGGAGTGTAGTTTTTTGTGAGCTGAAACCTTCCACCTTGGATCTACAGTTAGAGACAAAGTCTAAAAATAGTAAGGATGTAGCAGCAATTCCTCCTACAGCAGAGAAAGAGGAATTGAAAATTCAAAATGTACCTAAAACCGAGGAGAGCTCAAGTAGTTCTAAAGGTTCTAAAGAAGAAGAACCTCAGCCTCAGCCTATGAGGAGGTCAACCCGAGAAAGGAAACAACCAAATAGGTATGGGTTCTCATTAATTGATTCTACTTGTGCCTATGCTTTAATTTCTAGCACTAACGAGCCTAGGACTGTAAAGGAGGCAATTAAAATGTTTGATTTAGATTCTTGGTTGGAAGCCATGGAGGAAGAAATGGCCTCATTAGATAAAAATGAAACCTAGAGTCTGGTGCCCTTGCCTAAAGGTAGAAAATATGTGGGCCGCAAATGGGTATTTAAGAAAAAGATTGGTTTGGATGGTAGTGTTTAAAAATACAAGGCAAGACTGGTTGCAAAGGGATATTCCCAAGTAGAAGGAATTGACTATGGGGAAATCTTTTCTCCTGTAGAAAAGCTAACATCCATTAGATTTCTATTGTCACTTGTAGTAGCGTATGACTTAGAGGTTGAACAGATGGACTGTTCTAGAGAGATTTTGTATGAATGATTGCGAGTAGTTAGTTGTTTCAGTCATGCAGGGAATGAAGCTATGTGCATGAACGAAGCTATGTGTTGAGGATTTTCCAAAATCTCCTACTGAGATGGAGGACATGACCAGTGTGCTCTATGCTAGTGTTGTAGGTAGTCTTATGTATGCAATGGTCTGTACAAGGCTAGACATTGCCCAAGCATTGGGAGTACTTAGTTGATTTATGGCTAGTCTAGGAAGAATACATTGGGAAGCTATGAAGAGAGTATTTAGATATTTGAAGGGAACTTCATATTTTGCATTGTGTTACCATGGGAGTTCAGTTGAATCACAGAGGACTCTTAGCATTCATGGATATGTAGATTCTGATTGGGCAGGGGACATTGACAGTAGGAGATCCACCAGTGGATACATTTTCATGTTGAATGGTGGTGCAGTGAGTTGGATGAGCAAGTGGCAGGCTGTAGTTGCTTTGTCCACTATAGAGGCTGAATACATGGAAACTACTCATGCTTGTAAAGAAGTTATGTGGTTGAAATATTTGTGTTCTAATATTGGTTTTGATGCAAGGGAAATAACAATCTTATGTGACAGTCAGAGTGCCATTTGTCTGGAAAAGAACCCAACTTTCCATGCCAGAATGAAACATATTGATGTACAGTACCACTTTGTACGAGATATGGTTGAGGATGGAAAGGTCAATTTGGAAAAGTTTGATACTCTAGAGAATGTTGCAGATGCATTGACCAAGCCGATGAGCACAAACAAGTTCAGGTGATGTGCCAGTTCAATGGGCCTTAGTGCCCATGTTTTTCAGTAAGTATTATTTATGCTCTGGAGGTTCCTGTATGATCTTTGTCAAGTGGGAGATTGTTGGAAATATGTGCCTCAAACATTATAGGCTGAAACCTCCATGAGTGCCAAGTCGGTGTGATAGGTTCCATGTCTGACTGACTAGCAGTTTGCTTTATTCAATTCTGACTAGGTCGCTATGACCTTGTTACTGTCTTTCCAATTTGTACACTAAGAAGTCTATCGCTATTACATAGTGTGTTTGTTGTGACCTTAATGCACTCAAGAGACCTCTGGCCAAAAGGCCATTCAATCATGTATCGATGAGACTCTTGCTGACTACAGGCTTCGAGATAACTAAAGGTTCTTGCTAAGAAGTCTCAGCAAAGTGTTAATCTCTTGCCGACAACATATGTATTGAAGTCTTCAGGGTAACTCTAATGATTCGGGAAGATGTCTTAGCAAACAGTGGAAGTCTTGCCGATGAGGACTCATCCAAGTGTTCTTTAGAGTAACTCAAAGTGGTCGGAGAAACGTCTCAGTGAACATTGAAGGTCTCACCAAAAGAAACACCTTTTGGAAGTATTCAGTGTAGCTCTTGGTGAATGATGGTCATCGGTGGAATACGGTGGTTTCGATAAGAAGTCCCAGTGACTTCGATGAGTCTTGCCAATGTTGAAGAATCTTCAGGGTAAATTAAAGCTATTAGAGAAACCTCTTAGCGTTGGTGAATGTCTTGTTGATAGCCGATGGCTATCGGGTTAGCTCTTGGCGATAGTTGGTCATCGGAGTAACATATGGAGATCGGTATGAACTCTTGGCGAAAGGTGCGAGTCTTGCCAACTTCTCCTTAGTGATCGGTAGGTATGGGGACTTTGGTATAACCTTTAGTGACTCACTACGACCTTCTAGCGAAAGTGATAGGTCAAGGCAACTACATGATGATTCAGTGTATCTCTTGGAGCTCGATATAACATCTTGGCGACTACGCTGACTCTTGGTGACGTCTATATGAAGTATATGTAGCATCAGTGAGACACTGTTAGTGTCTCACCAAGATGCCAGTGCATTATGAATTATGTTGACCATTTGACTATCATACGTGGAATCTCGTGGACGAATAGAGGAAGCTGAAAGTGAACCATTAGCAGTTGGTTCGTTGCGACAATTCTATGAGAAAGCTCAACAATCAGGGAATACCATGGATATAGTTGGAAGTTGCAGATGCTTGGGGATTGGATACTAGTTCGATCAATAGTGAAGTGTGAAGAGTTCAAACTGTATCAGTGTGAATTTGATTATGAAAAGACTATAAAGAGAAAAGGTTCCTATGCATTATTGTTCATGGTGAATGCTGTTGTAAATCAGACACCAGAAAGATAAGTCTGACAATTGTATGTAATCCTTATTACTGTAATACAAAGTGATTTCTCTTGGTGTGGTGGGTTTTTCTCCCGTAATGGTTTTCCCATGTATATCTGGTGTTTATGTGTGTCAAATACTCTGTTTCTGTAATCTGTTTCATAGTGCATCTCAACTTGACTGTAATTGGAAATTTAAAAGTACTGCATTCTTTCCTAGGGTATTAATGTTAGG
Source organism: Sequoia sempervirens (assembly GCA_007258455.2). Taxonomy (NCBI): domain Eukaryota; kingdom Viridiplantae; phylum Streptophyta; class Pinopsida; order Cupressales; family Cupressaceae; genus Sequoia; species Sequoia sempervirens. Next base: position 407,318,159 of record VDFB02086081.1, read on the forward strand.
AGAATTTTTTTCCACATCTAATTTTCCTTACACTTTAGTCCCAAATTCACCCATTTTACATGTCTCTCCTTCATTCTCTCTTATAAATACGGAGCTCATCCTTTGCATTTGGGCACCCACAACTTGAGTATTTGCACTATATTCAAGAATCACACAGCTTATCAAGGATTGGGAAAGGGCTCCTTCCATATAAGCACCAATATACTATGAGATAGGGTTTAAGTCCTGTTATTGTGCTCTCAATTAGTTTATTTGATATTTTGATGTTTTGTTTTCACTATGAAACATGATTCAATATTTCATAGAAGGGCTTGGTTTGGTTTATTTCATTTACTAATGACACTAATGTTTGTTAAAACTTGAGCTAAATGCAAAATAGGTTCTCACACCTAATAGAGGTATGATCTTATTAGGGTGCACCAACACCAACCTGGCATTTGTGTTGGGACTTGTGTATGCTAAGGTGGTTGTTGGTAAGGTGGTGGTTGTTGATAGAGAGGGGGAGATGGAATTTGATGTTGTTGAGGGACTTTGGGTTGGTGGGGAGGCAACTGATAAGATGATGTTGGTTGATGAGTGGGAACCTACATTTGTTGAGGGATTTGTGATAGGACACCTTGCAGTTTCTATGGAGGTTGTTGATGAGGTTGTGAAGTAACATTTGCTGCTTGATGTTGGGGTTGTGAAGAAACTAAGGTGTGTCATGGAGGTTGAGATGGAATTATGGTATGTTGTAAAATCTAATATGGAAGTTGTTGTGACACCTAATGGTGAGGTGGTTGTAATGGTGTTGTTTGTTGTGGGTTAACCTAAGGCTAATGAAAGGATGGAACACTACCTTGTTGCAGTTATTGATATGTGAACAAAGGTGGTGGTAAGTTGGATGTGGGTACAGATCTAGGAGGTGGTGGTAATGTAGCAAAAGGATTGCCCCCAGTATTCATTAGTGATTGACTAGGTTGATTAGGTGGAAGAGGTGGTGCAGACGATATGGGAGTTGATCTTTGTGTGATAGGAATTGGTGGCAGATTAGGGAGATTCTATGGTATACCAAAAGTAAGGGGATCATTAGGATCGGTACCTTGAGGAATGTTTGGCTGAGGTGCTCCCATAATTGAAATTGGAGCCTAAGGAGGGTGGAAAACTTGATAGAACATGACATTGCCAAACCTGGTTTCATACCAATGCTCTTGCAGTGGACCCTCAGGGATGTATGAATTGCCTAGATTACTTTGTGAATTTTGAGAATCGTGTGATGTTGGAGGTGCAAGAGGTGTGATATTTACATACTTAGATAATTCAAACCCCGACGGTGGCTTGATACCCTTCATGAGAAATGTGGAAAGGATCTTATCCCCACACTCATTGAGGAGACGATCTATCATTTGGACATTAACAAGATTTTTGAGATATTTGTCCATCATGACCTCGGGTTGGTTTACCATGCTCTTGTTAGTAGGAGGAGAAGTAGTATGGACCTTAGTATTGGATTGTGATGAGCCACCATTGGTGGGATCCTAAGGGATGTGAGGTTGGGTACCTTGAGCTTGTTGTTCTACCATGAGTTTTTTTTCTTGCGATTGAGTAAGGAGCATAAAAATGCAAAACTACCAGGATGAACTAAGATGATGCTACACTCTAGGATGCACTTAAATTAATGGACTAGGTAATGACTAAAATATTGATTGGATTAGATGATGAATTGATTGATTGGATGATTGGATATTCAATGCGATTGGATTGGATTAGGTTGATTGATGGGATGAAATGATTGATAGGATTGGATAATCAATTATATCATATGATGAGATTGATTCTAAACCAAGTTCAAAGGTTGAACTAGATGATGCAAGATGTTGATGATCAAATTAGAGGGAGAAAGGATGATTATGATACTGAATATACCTCAAGATGGAAGTAGATTGATTGGGTCATGAATGATTACTGACTCAGGATGGATAAAAATCCTAAGTGTGAAGAATGATGATTAGGATTAGACTCCTAAGCCAACTTGGATAAAACCTCTAAAATGAAGTCTAGGAGATTTGGATTGATGAACCGATGATAGATGTATAATTTAAGGATGTTCTGCAATGCACTTATATGATTTGATCAATGAATTGGTGACTTTTGGAAAGTATAGATGGACTAAAGTGACAATTATAGGTGAATGGATAATGATAAAAAAAATTGATTGTGAAAAAGGACATGAAAAACAATAGGATTTTAGTGGCCCAAAGGATTCACTCTCTGGATTTTGTATGGGTAGCACATACCCCTCTATGTAGCACAAATTTTCCTCTTTAGGTCACAATTTTAACTATTCAAGGTCAACAAACTCACCTTTGTGTTAGGCGGAATCGCTTGTATCAAAGATTCAAACTCGCCTATGTCTTGGGATGCAAAGAAAAATGGGTGGACTCGGGATGCAAATTTTCCTATGTAACTATAGGATCACCTAAACCACTAATAAAATCGCCTCTATGAAAAGCAGGATTAGCTAAACCCTTAGAAGACCATTGGGAAATAGGCGGACTTGATTTGCAAAAATTCCTAACGGGCATGACAACTTTGCCTAAGTCTTGAAATGTATGGACAAAATCAAAATCGCCTAAAATGGGATCACCTATTGTACAAATGAATTCACCTAAGTCTTGAATTGTACGAAGTAGGATGACACGAGCGAATGCAAATAGATGTACATATAGGGAATACTTGGACAGAACATGGGATCGCCCCTATGAATAGCAGGTTCACCCAAGGAGAAGACAAAATCACCTATTCACGAGGAACAGGAAAACACAATGGATAAGGCTAAACATAGACTCGTCTAAAGGCTAGGTAGAATCACCTATTTAGGGAATAGGAAAACATGGGTCACCTAAGAAAGGGACCCACAAGAAAATTCACCTCTGACAAAGATGAACTTTTCCAAAGGGATGACCTAGATTGGACCCAGACATGGAATCACCCCTTACAAGGCAGTATCACCTATCCACAAAGAAAATTCACCTTTGAGGGCAAGCATATACTATGGAAAAGGACAAAAAAACATGACAAACAACAAAAAGAAAGGTTGGATTGACACAACTAAAAATAAGTAGTGGTATTGTACAAGAAGACATGCCAGACAACACAATCCTAAAACTAGTATTGAAGGTTTATAAACTTGATGTAGGCCCACCACCTTGAGTAGAAAACCCAAGGTTAATACTTCATCATACCGGGGTGGTTCTCTGGATCACCCTTTGTCATGAGGGTAGATAGAAATCAATTTAGTGGCACAAGGTCATAAAAAAATGCCACTAGCTCACCTTCACACTCTCTCTCGGAGACTATCATATTCCACCATGATGATTTCTATCTCAACCCAAGGGAGTAAGTGGTAAGTAACTTTGGGGTATGGTGTACATCCCCTGCACTACACCAAGATGCGGCTAAAACATAAGTCTCTATCTAGGCTATACAAGCCATCTCATGCATCCTCGATATATGCTAGGTATGTGAGACACAACTATGAACACTATCCCGTCACAAGCATGGATCGAGAGCCATAGCGAGGTACTAGAAACTTGGACCAACCCTACATGTCTTATCTAGGTATCACCCTAGCTTCGATGCTTCACTAGACACAACATGATTAGATTGGGGTGCAACTTTAGTTCTCCCTCCTTTATATACCTCACCAGTAACACATGGTTGGGATCGTCCCCTGGGTGATGAAATTCTAGGTAGGTCCCACTAAGGGAAGAAGATACTAGATGCTTCAGTTGGTCCCTAGGCTCACACGTAGCGCAAGGGGAGAGCTTAGACGCACTAGCACCTCCTAAGTAGATTGGAATAGACTAGAGAAAATTGTGATTTCTCATCATCCAAGATCACCAAAAGGTGTAAGGGGAGTGGATACATCAATAGCTTGCTCCCGAGCACAACAAACAATGTAAATTGACTCTTTAATTAATCTACGTGTGTCGAGATTAGTGTGAAAAATGGACAACAGGAAAAGCTAATTTAGGGGTCTTCGACCAATCGTCATTTAGAAAATATGACAGTAATTTAATGCCACCGATCTTGGAAAAATGAGGGAAAATTGTTGTGCAAATCATGAGTAAAAGGCACACTCACAGACAGACAAGTTAGCAGATCAGTCGCTAGAATTGTAAAATCAAAAGTTTGGGAGTACCTCAAATTTTCCTCTATGTAAGATAAGCTTGCCTATTCCTGACAATCAAGATTACCTATCTAAAAAGATGGGAAAATTTGTAGATTCATGTTTAGGTGGATGGGAAAATTTGAAAACACCTATCGAGGGAAAAGGGATGAATACACAGTCACCTCTATAACTAAGTCAATCTCTCTTGTTCTTGAAGACCCTCACATGTCCACCTCAGTACCGAGCAATTTCATCTTTTGTTTCAAGTTCACCCCTTTTCACAAAAGGGAAAATTCATGCTCACCTTTGTCGACTATAGATTCACCTTTGTAACAAGCGAGTTCTCCTGTCGGGGCAGATTCACCCTTGCATGTAAAATTATGAACCTGCAAAATTCAAACAACAACAAACTTTAAAGTGCACACCTATGATGTGGGTCCCACCAAGTGTGTTAGAAATGTGTGCAGGTGAATTTGACCTACCTAAAGTGCAAAAACTAACTAATGCAAGAGATCAAAAGCACAAACCAAACACTCAAGATTGGGCATACGATGGACCCAAATAAAATGAAAAGAAAAGGAAAAAAATGCAAGAGATCAAAAGAACAAAACAAACACTCAAGATTCTTTGGTTGGCCATGTTGATCATTTGAATGTGTGCTCCTTTTTATGGTAAAATAACATAAAACCTAGCTGTAAATGATCATGAGATGATGGAGAATGCAATGGTGAAAATGGGTAGTTGGATGGATGCAAATTATGAGTTCAAAATGGTGCAACAATGGTGGATTTTTTCTTGGTTGAGTGCTTGGATACAAGAGTGCTAATTTGATTGTAAATGTGGATGATTGATGCAAATGAGGGAAATTTCCTCCATTTTTAGGGGAAGTGCCTCTGAACAATGGAGGATCAAGATGAAGCCATAGTGGACAAGATCAAGGGATAGGGTGAGTTGAGAACTCACAAGCCCTCACATCTTGACATGTGGTGGGTGAGGTGTCAAAGAGAGATGAGGTGGAGGTACTACATAGTGCCTAGGGATTTGGACAAGATTTCCTCATAAAGGAGGTCCTTATCCCTATGTGGGTGATGGGATATGTGAGGAATTAAAAATTCCTCAAATTTCCTTATGGGGATGAGGGAAGGAATTAAAAATTCTTTCAAATGCCTAGGGGGATTAAAAGTGAATTAAAAATTCACATTGGGAAGGGGTTTCCTTCTCCAAAAGGAGAAAATAATAAATGAAGTTCACTTTGGACATATGCCATAAATGGCATGAGAATTAGGTTGACCTAATCAAGTGATTAGTGTTGTGCAAACATGAGATTAAGCTAGTTAATGAAGAATCAAGGGAAAATGGGGGATTATGGAGGATGTGACCCTAATCATGATTAGGGGTGTGCACATCCTAATCAAATATTAATTAAATTAATCTAGATTAGAGATCATTATGGAGGATGGGACAAGGAGAGAGAAATGATGAATTTAAAAATTGATTTAAATTCATAAAGGCAAATGACTAAATTAAATAATTTAGAGTATTTCTTTAATTTAGAGAGGAAAGGGGATAAGGGATAAAGTATTTTTTTTTTTAATTAAATACCTTAGGGACATTAGAACAAGAGGAGATATTAATTAAATGATACATCATTTAATTAATGCAGATAAGGGATACATAATGGAGGAATAAGAAGGGATGAATTTGACCATATGGAGGTGGTCAAATTTAGATGTCTACAACTATAAATAGAAAGGGGAAAATGGGGTGAATGAACCTACCTATTCTTCTATTTCATTTAGTAAATGATATCCCTCAAGTTAAAATCCACTTTCAACCCCTAGATGAGTGAATTCTTTGAGGAATCTTGCAATTTCCTTTATGTGTTTGTGTGGGCTAAACAACACTTTTTGGAGACACATTAAAAATAGTAAATCAACTCAAAACTAAAATGTAAGACTAGGTCTAAGTAGATTAAATAGATAGCTAACAGACACAATTTATTTCACACAAATCAGATGAGTAGAGGACACTTAAAACTGATGTAAAAAATAGTCACAAAGTGTATTGTTTTGGTGCAAAGTGTCTTGATATAAATTTTGACAGAAATGATTGAACATGGGTTCTGGGAGAAAGACTAAAAATACCAAATGCACTCATTCATGACATTTAAAAATTGTATTTTGTAGATGAAACATAATACTAACATAAATAGTAAAGCTTTGGGAAAATCTCATAGTAGAAAATGTTGTGTACCTCCCACAAAATATTGTTTTCAAAAGCTATCCTAGGACTCATTTGCCTAATGGTGAATGCATTCTTGTTCACCTTTCCAAAAAAATTTTTGGGTCCTTTGCTCTTATGTCTGCACTTTCAACTTCTCTAGGTTTCACAGTCGGGCAGTCAAAAATAAATTTGGGATCTTAGTTTCCATTAGATGGAAACAAAGGTGACAACAAATGCAACTTTGCAATTTTTTACTTTTGAGATCTTCAACTTTTCTTCAACCTGCAAATCTGCAACACACAAAGAGAGGGGGAAAATATTTTGTTTTTGGTGAATGGGAGTTTTCTATGGTCAAACCCCATTTTGGTAATTAAACCTTAAAATAAAATAAAATAGAATGAAAGGAATGATGAATGGACAACTCAATGTTGCAACCATCAAACCTTTGGATGAACCTTTGAAGGACTAAAATCTTGATGTGGATCTTGCATGAAATAGATTCAATGGATGTGGACCTTGATACTTGAATCTTTCTTTGAATCTTTGATTTAAATGCTTGGATTAGATCTTGAAACCTACATCACAATGTTAGCTCCAAAAAAAATGCATGATTCAACATAGCTTTGGCATGATGCTTGAGATCTTGAATGCTACAAAAAATGATGAAGAAATCTACTCTTGAATGCTCTTGACAATAATCTTTACTCTTGTGGAATTTCTCTCAATTGTGCTCTTGAAATCTAATGTTAATTTGATCAAATAACCTTGTATTTATAGACATTTATCCTTAATTTCCCAAAATTCAAACATTATGAACTGACCTTTGAAATTTGAATTTAGGATAGTAAAAATACCGCCAAAAACATATTTAAAAATGGGTTTAAGGTCTTAGGGGGGGCCCATTCACCCATGGGTGAATGGGTCCTAGGCCCTAATTCCTGGAACACACATTACTCAATGTGAAGTTTTATGTATTGGCATTAATTAATGTTGGGTTTCCCCTTTAGAAAATATAATTTAATGGGCTTGTAAATGAGTTATATAGATAATTAAGGATACATTAAGCTCAATTAATGAAGGAGGCCTTAATTTACTATTGTAAAATGTATCTCTTTACACTTTCACACTTATAAATGGGTTAGGGTTCAAACACATGGGGTTTTATACTAAATTTGGGATATTTCACCAAAATTTCTATAAATAGAAAGGGAAAAATGGGGTGAATGAACCTATATATTCTTCTATTTCATTCAATAAATGATATCCTTCAAATTAAAATCCACTTTCAACCCTTAGATGAGTGAATTCTTTGAGGAATCTTGCAATTTCCTTTATGTGTGCATGTGGGCTAAACAACACTTTTGGGAGACACACTAAAAATAGTAAATCAACTCAAAATTGAAATGTAAGAGTAGGTTTAACTAGATTAATCATAGAGCTAACAAACATAATTTATTTAGCACAAATTAGATGAGTGGATGATACTTAAAATTGATCTAAAAAATAGTCACAAAGTGTGATGTTTTGGCGCAAAGTGTCTTGAGATAACTTTTGACATAAATGAGTGAACATGGGTTTTGGGAGAAAGACTAAAAATACCAAATGTACTCAATCATGACATGTAAAAATTGTATTTTTTAGATGAAACATAATATTAATAGAAACATTAAATCTTCAAGAAAATATGGGAATAGAAAATGTTGTGTACTCTCCCAAAACACTATTTTTAGAAGTTGTCCTAGGAATCATTCACCTAGTGGTGAATGGGTCCTTGTTCACCTTTACAAAATTTATTTTTTGGTCCTCTTCTCCTATGTCTACACTTCTAGATTCATTAGGTTTTCCATTTGGGTAGTTAGAAATAAATCTGGGATTTGAGTTTCCATGAGATGACAACAAAGGCGATGACAAATGCAACTTTTCAATTTTGCACTTTTGAGATCTTCAACCTACAAATTGCACCACACAAAGAGAGGGGAAAAATGTTTTGGTGAATGGGGGTTTTCCTTGGTCAAACCCTATTTTGGTAATTAAACCTTGAAATGAAATAAAATAGCATGAAAGAAATGATGAATGAAAAACTCAATGTTGCAACTCACCAAACCCTTGGATGAACCTTTGAAGGATTGAAATCTTATGTGGATCTTGCATGAAATGGATTCAATGGATTTTGACCTTGATACTTGAGTCTTGCTTTGAATCTTTGACTTGAATTGTTGGATTAGATCTTGAAACCTAAATCACAATGTTAGCTTCAAAAACATGGATGATTGAACATAGCTTTGACATGATGCTTGAGATCTTGAATGCTGCAATAAATGATGAATAAATCTACTCTTGAATGACCTTGACAATAATATTGACTCTTGTAGAATTTCTCTCAATTGTGCTCTTGAAATCTAATGTTAATTTGATAAAATAACCTTGTATTTATAGACATTTATCCTTAATTTCCTGAAATTCAAACATTACAAGCTAACCTTTAAAATTTGAATTTAGGATCATAAAAATATCACCAAAAAAACATTTAAAATTGGGTTCAAGGTCTTATGGAGGACCCATTTTCCCATGGGAAAATGGGTCCCAGGCCCTAATTCTTGGAACACACATTGCTCAATGTGAAGTGTTATGTATTGGTATTAATTAATGTTGGGTTTCCCCTTTGGAAAATATAATTTAATGCACTTGTAAATGAATTATAGGGTTTATTAAGGAAAAATTAAGATCAATTAATTAAGGGGGCCTATTGATGGTGTTTTCTGCACAGCAACAACTCAGACAGAAAATGATATTCTATCTCTCTTGAAAGATAATCTTCAACAATAAATTGTTGAAAATCACCCCAAGGTCTCTCGGGTGTCAGGTCATGACAATGCATAAACAACTCAGATAATATGTGAAAATGCTAGTAATCACAAGGGTCCTTACAAATGAATAATGCTAGAAGTGAATTTCATCAGATGCAACAATATGGTGATGCTTTCAATCCTAAAACTAACCCAGATTCAAAATAAACAGCAAAAGGAGATAAGGGTTTAGAGAGATTCTATTCTATTCTAACTCTTAAGATTAAAAATGCAAATGATAAACACTTGAAATGGACCAATCCCAATGAAACCAATCTCTGCTTGACCAAGATTAATCTACAATCTTACAAAAATAGTGCAATCTTCTAAGGTTTTAAAGATTTTCAGATCATGAACATTCACCTAAGACAACCCAATTGCAGTTGAAATGAATAAATCTCCACATTTGAACCAAACACAATGAATATAAAGGTCCAGGCTAACTTTACAAAACAACTAACCATCAGCTAGCTGTAAAAAGTATGGACCAGGGATTGCTGCAAACACTTCAAACATTAAATCATGAACATCATTGAATTGGATCTAAATCTAAATCTAATAACCATGAGCAATTTTAAAAATTGAATCATAAGAACCATGCAAGATAAGTCAACATAGAAGAGATCACCAGAAAATCACAATATTTTCAATTGTATTGAATCACCAAACTCCAGCAATAATTCCAATGTTCTGTTACATCACTTGCTCAGAAATTGGCTAGCTTCTACCTCTACTCTACTGCTAAATTCGCTCTCTATCAAATCTTTTCCTAATCTCTCACTATCTATATCCCCTTACAAATAAGGCACAAATGCCATTTATAGAGAACCCTCAAACATGTCGGCCTAATTAGATTTTACAATAATAACTGGCCCCAAAATAGGTCGGCCTAATTAGATTTTACAATAATAACTGGCCCCAAAACAGGTCGGCCTAATTAGATTTTACAATAATAACTGGTCTCAAAACAGGTCGGCCAGGAGAATTTCAAAATAGGACAAGATTTGCATTAAATGCATGAATATTATCCATGTCGGCCTATGATCTCCAGCAAGATCAAATTCACGCGTCTTCCAGAAAGTCCTCCAGCTGTAGACAGTTTTGGCACGGATTCTTAGGCAGGCCCCATTTTGAAAATTTAAATTGAACACTTCCATATTTCCCTCTTTTGGCACAAATCCATATGCAAGTCCCCTTTTTAATATTTGTTTAGTCCTGAAAAACAGATATCATCATTAATAGCCCACATGTCCAAATTAAATTTGAATAAAATTGAACTTTAAGAAAAACTTACATTTTTAAAAGGAAACTTTCCATTTTCAAAAAAATTTCCATTTTTTGAAATTTTATTTTCAAAAAAATTTTATCTCAAGAAATTTTCATTTTCGTGGATCATTTTAAAAAATTTCCATTTTTGGAAAAAAAATCATTTTCGAAAAAATTTCCATTTCAGGAAACCAGACCAAGGGGAAAATCCGGGAAAATCCAGGTCAAACGAACTCCAGACCAGAATCCGGAAAAAACCAGCCAGACAGGATTCTACCGAATAAGGCAAAATATTCAACAATAGATCATCAAAACGAACCAAGAATGCACGAAACATCATGTAATATATCAAATTAAGCATGGGGTGTTGAGCATTTATCATCAAATTCATCAATTTAATCCAGTATTTCAATTTGCACAAAGCCTGGTAGAAAATCTGGAAAAATCCGGGTGGACCAGATTTCCACGGATGGCATAAAATTCTGGACTTTTTGGCACATTCCGGAAAACTGAAGAAATTCAGGAAAATCCGGGTCAAGCGAAAAATCCCAAACGCAGGCAAAAACCCAGACTTCGCTCAGGTCTGGAATTTGAGCAGAATCTGGGAAAATCTGGACGGACCGGAAAATCCCAGATTGGGGTAAAAACCCATATTTTGCTCAGAACTTAGTTTTTTCAAAGCGCAACCTGGGGAAAAGACTTGGACAAGAAAGATGAACATCTAGGGACCTCCAAAGGAAATCAAATCGATAAAATTGAGGGGCCAAAAGACACCAAAAGCCAGAGCAAAAAGAGGGTCCCCGCTTTCAATGGGGCATGTGTGCAAAACTGCACAACAGGGCCCTAAATAAGTGTGAAAGTGTAAAGGGATACATTTTACAACACTAAAATAAGGCATTATTAAGTTCATTTTAACTAGGAGGGCCCAAATAAGTGTGAAAATGCAAAGGGATACATTTTTCTACACTAAAAACTCAAATAGGCATATTATGGTTACCAAACCAAGTTCTTATCTTGAGTGATACTTTCCCTCTCTTACCTAAGGCTTGACTCCTTCCTACATCCAACTTAGTGCATCATAAAAATAGTTATCCATTCACATGGAATTCATTTGCATCATCAAAGAATTAAAGTATTCATATTGAAATACATATTCATACATCATATTTCCATCAGTATAAAACATAATCATACCTTCAAAAGCAATGAAATATTAATTCATATTTCAGTATTTCATTCACCTATTAAACATATTAAAGTATTTATTTACATTTATCATCATATTTACTCATGAAGGTAAAAGTAACATGGTAACTAAGAGATAGGGTGTAACATACTCCCCTCTTGGGAATCATTATCCCCGATAATTTGAAGTACCAAAAATTTAAATAAATTCAAATAAAGGTTTTAATTTCCATTTCCAAATCATGTAAGAAATAGGAATATTCTACTAATAAAAAACAATCTTCCCTCATAGCACCACCCCTTACAATCTCATCCTTCTTGGACCTTGCATTGAGTGACCTTGCTAACCTATGGGAAGAACTTGTGTGCTTCACACATACTTACTATATCTTTTATTCATCATAATTACATTGACTCATATGCACATCATAAGTGTTAAAATTGGCTGATTCAATCCACAACTCCCATGAAAAACCTGCAAGCAATTACCTATCACAATAGAGAAGATCTGAAAGCAAGATTGTGCTCAATAACCTGAGAATTGTATTGATGAAAATAACCTAGATGAATTTACAAATGAATGTGCAAGCTTATATAAGTAAAGAACAAGAAAATCCTACTTGTGGATTAACAAGATAGTGAAAAGTGTTTTAATCTCATACAATGAGACAACTTGTCCTAAATTTAGTCTAATCTAATAATAAGAATGAAACTAAAGATTAAATAATCAACTCCTAAGTTTAGCTTAAGTGAACTAAAGTGAAAAAGCCTCTAATAATTAATTGATGATTAATTAATTATCAAATAATGACTTGTTTACTCCAACACCCCCCTTAAGATCAACTTAGGGAGAAACTAAATAATTGATAAAGGAAGCTAAAAAGAATGCAGAATGTGTTGGGCCTTGCAAGATGAGCATGAAGTATGGATGGTTTATGTTGGTTGTTTCTATGTTGTTGTTGATGTCAAAATGATGATATCTACTTGGTGATAACTCTATGAGAATTATCCTTGGTTTACCAGAAGCTATTCTTTGTTAGTTATGCCCTTTTGTGATGGATAGGTGTGTTGGTATCTAAGTTTGGAAATCATTGCAAGATTTGATATGACTCTAATCTCTTAACCATGTTATCATGACTCATTTAGATAGCTATATCCTAGATCTTGAGACGTCTTTGGTTGTGAGAAAAAAATTATCTCTAACAAAGTGCAACTCTGTATTCTACTATTGTTCCTTGCTTGGCATATTGTGTGGGAGTCTACGCATTCTATTAAGGTGAATATTATTATTATGTGGTTTTGTTGATAGTCTCTATGTTGGTAGTATGATGGGAAATTAATGTGTTTTTAGATCTGGAAGGTGTTTTCTTTGAGGATTATTTGTTGTTTTGGAGAATTGTGTTCTAGTCTTGACTGACTTAGCATATGCAATACATTATAGAGACTAGTTGTGTTTTATGGATGTCAGCCAACTTGGTACAATGCATTACACAAATAAAATATTTTATGGTTCCAACAAAGAGAGTTTTGATCATTTTGTTTTCATCTAATTAGGCTAACCTAATTGACAATTAAGATATACTTGTATATATATAAGATGTTTTTTAGGAATGAGATGAGAGGGCGAAGGAGAAGAAAAGTGTGTGGAAGAAAGGTCCAAGCCTAAATGATTTATCCATTGTGGATTAGTACAAGTTTATTAAGAAACTATTGTGTGAGGCAGTACTTCATATTCTAAGCTTCATTGGAACTGAACCCTGTACATTGAAGGTGTAACCTATTAGTTCAATCTCTTGGTAGTGAGCCACTATCTTTGTATCTTTGTGGCCAACCATCTTTTGTATTCAGGCAATGAGCCTTTTTAAGGACAATAAGTCTTGGTAGTGAGCCTTGTAATATTTTGTATCCAAATATAATATATTGTGAGTTAACCCTCACCGTGGTTTTTCCCTCTTTGGTTTTTCCATGTAAAAATCATGGTGTTCATGTATATGGTTGCTTTGATTTGTTTATGTGTTCTCTCTTGCTGATTCAGTCCAAATTGTGATAATGGTAATGTGGATTTTATGTGAATGGTTTTATGGAATATTGATTCACCCCCCCTCTTAGTATTCTAGATGTTCAACAATTGGTATCAGAGCTTGGTTCCTCGAAAGGAGTTTAATAGCTTAAGGAAGATCTTGGAATTTGAATATAAGAATTGTTTTCCTTCAAAAGTGGTCTTTTTTGGATGTTCATAAGAAATAGAAGATCTAAAGGAAAAGTTGATGAAAGTGAATGAGTATATTGAAAAGATGCAAAGTAAAAGTGTTGAAGCATGTGATCTATTGGCTAAAGCAGATGAAACTATCTCCAGACTACTACAATAATTGAATGAAAAGAAAATAACTGAACACTATCATAAAATTGAAATTCAAAGGAAGATGGATGGATGTATAAGGCTTGAGGAAGAAGTAGAAATCTTGAGATATGATCTGGAAAAGACAAGAATTTTTTAAGACAAATTTAAGATAAGCTCAACAATGCTTGATGAATTGATTACTTCTCATAGATTGCTGATGGATAAGAGTGGTTTAGGGTTTGAGGAAGGTCAAAGTTCTAAAGTGAAGAAATCTATTGATAAGAAGATTCAGTGCAAAAATGGACAAATCAAGGATCTAAGAAACAATTTCAGAAGAAATCTTATCAAATGGCATGATGCTAAAAGGTATTTATCTTTCAATGGTGTCTATTATTCCTACAAGAAATTTGTTCATAAGGCAAAGGACTGCATTTAAGTAAGATAATTCAAGAGGCTTATGTAAATTCAGAGAAGCATGTAAAGGAAGATTAGAGAGAAATTTATAGTTTCAAGGTTTGAAGAAAAGAACAAGTGGATTTGAAGTGAGCTTCGAAAGAAGGATATCTATATATTTCTTGTTGGCATTTACAAAGGTATTTCTATTTGCACAATCTTTCACTTTTATATCTATGGATAATTCAAAGATTGTGAATAGTGTGGATAAAGTGCAAGTTAATTTGAGAAGATATTTGAAGGATTTGTCGGAAGATTATGTTATTGCATTCTCTTGCATCCCTCTGAGAGTGTTTTCCATAGAGGATATATATGCATTTTTTTTATAGTAAGATAGAGGAAATGTCATTAGTTTAGTTGAGCATTTTATGGAAGAATGAATTGGAAGAGAGTGTTGATGCATATAGAGTGTTGGTTAAAAAAAAGTTGGATGTTTGGAGGAAAGTGCCTTTGTTTGAATTTTAAAAGAAGTATATTCAAATAGTTTTAAGCAGAATTCATGATGAATCTTTTTGGATTGATGAGACACATTTGATTACCAGAGAAGCTATCAGAGATGTAACTGGTCTATGTTCCTCTAGACTAGTTCCCAAATGAAATTTTATGGATGAGAAAGAGATATTTTAGGTTACCGATGCATATCTTGAAGGGAAAGAGATTGATTTGAGATCAATTGTTGATCTGGTAATAAGGTATGTTGCTATGGTCATTAGTCACAAAGTTTGTATTGCTAACAGTGACCTCACAATTTCTACTGTTGTTGTACATATTGTTGTTGATATTGTTAAAAGAGGTATGTATTATGACTTATGTGAACTACTTCATATACATATTTTGAAGAATTTAAAGGAAATCAAGAAGAGTAAGAAGAATATATTCCAATATGGCAATCTTGTTGTATTTCTGCTCTTGTACTTTTTGAGAGAGTTACCAGTAATAGGAAGGATATAATGGTAAAATACAGATCCTATTACCCATCAAATCAAGAACTTCATGATAAATCTTGGTAGATCAAATGCACAAGAGACTCCCAGTCTGAATTCTTTGGAAAATTTTAGATGAGGATGAACAAAAGGTTTAGGGTTCCAGTAAATGTTGTTGAAAGGTACTCTAGAAGCATCAATTTTCTTGTGTCTGCAAATTTATGTTACATGGAAGCAGTTGAATCAAGGTTGGTATGGATATATAAATTATATGATGAAGTGTTAGAGGTTGAAGTTGATAATTGTGATAAAATTCTTTTGGAAAGCCCTGAGAATCTCAATGAAGAAGGTACCTCTGATAGTGCAATTGGAAGAGGGAAGAAAAGGAAGAGTGTTGTTAAGCAAGAAATTGTAGAAGGAAGTGAGTTTGAACATGATCATGAAAGGATAAATATTTAAAAAGCTTTGGAAGAATTGCAGAAGGTTATTCTGGTGCTAATTTTGATTCATCTATTTTTTTTGTGGAGAATCTTAGAGGCATGATTGATTCTTTGAAGGTCTACATCTCTGAACTTAAAGTACCTACTGAAATTAGATCTGATGAAGGAAAATTGGAGGATATCAAAGAAAAATGTGCAAATGCACACATTCAAGTGATGAAGGAATTGGAGAGTGTACAAGGTTATGAAGAGGAGGCACACAAACTACTTTCTTTTTTCCTAAATTGGTCTAGCAATACATTCAACATAAGAAATGAGATAAGGATGAGTCAATCCCAAATGAGCACTCATGAAAATACATACAGACTAGGAGAAGATAGAGATAATCAAAGGTGGTCCTACATTGTGCAGCTTCAGGACAAATTCTTTTCACTACAAAATCAAAGAAAAAAAGTTATCAAGAAGTTTGTGGAACTTAGAGACATGATTAAACTCGGACACATCCCAATACTCTAGTAGATAGTATAAATTCCTTAAATAAACTTGCGTTGTTACACAAGACTCTTATAAGCATAAAAGATTCATGGGAAGAAGGAAAAGCATTGTGTAAGTTCATCTTGAAGAGTCTTAGAGGTTCTTCTCGAGGTTAATTCAATTTTGAGTTCATATCTTGTTGGCTACTTTTTGATATATATAGATTTTATAGACCGCCTGTCTTTTGTCATTGATGTCAAAGGGGGAGAGATAGAGAGATACAAAGATAGAGAGATAGAGAAGAACATTTTTGTTAATAACATTTTTGATAGGGAGAGTATTCAAAGTATTTAGTGTATTCAGTTGTAGTTGGAATTTTTTTTTGTCATGCATGTCGCCATCAATGCCAAAGGGGAAGATTGTTGGGCCTTGCAACATGAGCATGAAGTATGGATGGTCTATGTTGGTAGTTTCTATGTTGTCATTGATGTCAACATGATGATATTTACTTGGTGATAACTCTATGAGAAGTCTACTTGGTTTACCAAAAGTTGTTCTCTATCCATTATGCCCTTTTGTGATGGATAGGTGTGTTGGTACCTGAGTTCAAAAATCACTGCAAGATCTAATATGACTCTAATCTCTTAACCATGTTATCATGACTCATTTAGATAGCTATATCTTGGATCTTGAGATGTCTTTGGTTGTGAGATAAAGTTATCTCTGATAGAGTGTAAATTTGTATTCTACTATTGTTCCTTGTTTGGCATACTATGTGGGAGACTCTACATTCTATTAAGGTGAATATTCTTATGCTATGGTTTTTTTGATAGTCTTTATCTTGGTGGTATGATGGAAAATTAATGTGTTCTCAGATCTAGAAAGTGTTTGCTTTGAGGATTATTTGTTGGTTTGGAGAATTGTGTTCTAGTGTTGGCCAACTTAGTGTATGCAATACACTATGGAGACTAGTGTTTTATGGATGTCAACCAACTTGGTACAATGCATTACACAGATAAAATATTTTATGGTGCTAAAAAAGAGAGTTTTGATAATTTTATTTTCATCTAATTAGGCTGACCTAATTGATGATTAAGATATACTTGTATATATATAATATGTTTTGAGGAATGAGATCAGAGGGTGAAGGAGAAGAAAGTGTGAAGAAAAGTGTGGAAGAAAGGTCCAAGCCTAAATGCTTTATCAATTGTGGATTAGTATAGGTTTGTTGAGTGACTGCTATGTGAGGTAGTACTTCATATTCTGAGCTTCATTGGAACTGAACCCTGCACATTGAAGGTGTATCCTATCAGTTCAATCTCTTGGTGGTTGATCGTATTTTGTATTCAGGCAGTGAGCCTCGTAATATTTTATATCTAGATATAATATATTGTGAGATAACCCTCACTATAGTTTTTCACTCTTTGGGTTTTCCATGTAAAAATTCTAGTGTTCATGTGTATGGTTGCTTTTATTTGTTTCTATGTTATCTCCTTGGTTTAGTTAGAATTATGATAATTAATGGTAATATGGATTTTATGTGAATGGTTTTATGGAATATTGATTCACCCCCCCTTAGTATCTAGATGTTCAACAAAATGGGTCCTGGCTACAAGGCTCGATAAGGTACCCATGAACAAGTAAATGAAATCTTTCATAACTAGAGAAAAGGAGAAAACCGCATGCGAAAAATTCCTCTCCAAAAGAGAGAAAAAGAAATGACTATACTTGAGAAAGAAGGATAGGAGGACTCATTGTGACCCCCCAAGGACTACTTCTATCATGGAAGTACAATAGATGTCCCCCTGATAGGAGAGAGTTAATGAAGATATGAATCACCCCATAATGAAAGAGCTCTCATGCCAATGATGAACACCTAAAGATAAAATATGATCCACTGCCTACAAACAACATTTCTCTCCTTAGGAAGAAAAGGGTCCACTAGTGATTGGAGAAGCCAATAAAAAAGAATGGGTGATTCTGGAATCCAAATCTAGATGATGTGTACCTCTGAAAATTGCTCACGTATCCACATGTCGAAAAGTGATGATATCGATCCTAAATCCTATGAAGACTGATATAGAACAAGCTGCAAAGGCGATGAAGATGGTGGGCCAATAGTGGTGATGTGGTTTTCAACAAAGAGGAGATGAATTTGTTAGGGTTAGAAGACATATTTATAACAATTAAATGTAGATTTGATCAATAAAAAAGAGAAATAAAACACACAAAAAATTATAGTAGAAACAAGATAACATAGAGAATTTAACATGGTTCACCAAATCCAGGCTACATCCACAAAATTGTAGCCATCCAATGATTTTATTATCCAGTGCAAAATATATTACAATCTCATGAATAATCACCTTTTTCACATACTGTAACCCCCATCCTATTGTGCAATTTGACACACACACCCCACTGGAGGTGGGGACCCTCTTTTTTCTTTTGCATCTCTACATCTTGGCTTGGTCAAATTTTTGGTTTTGCTCTTCTTGGGAGGTTATTTTGGCATTAAGTCTAGACTGGGTTTGATGAGGACAATATTTTGAGGCTTTGGGGGAAATTCGCAAGTGTTGGAATTTGAAAATGGGGATTTTGAAGTGAATTTTCAATGTTATATGTAAATCTTTTTTGCACCTATGGATAGAGGACGAAAAATAAGGTCGGGTTGCTTTTTGATCTCTTCAAAAATTCCTTCTAGAAAAAAAGTTATGGAGTTTAGGGGATTTTGACCTTGCAGGGAATTTGAGAATTTCTTGCCCAGATGGAAAATCCCAAAATTTTCAATACCCCCTCAAAAACCTGAAATTTTTCAAAAATGGAAATTTTTCTTTTTGCACCCATGGATAGAGAATGAAAAATTAGGTAGGGTTTCTTTTTTATTTTTTTTGAAAATTCCTTCTAGAAATAAAGTTATGGAGTTTAGGGGATTTTGACCCTGCAGGGAACTCGGGAATTTCCTACCCAGATGAAAAATCCCGAAATTTCCAAGACCCCCTCAAAAACTCGAAACTTTCCAAAAATGGAAAAAAAATTGATTTTTTCTTCCAAAATGGGATTTTTCAAAAATGATTTTTTTCAAATACAATTTTTCCAAAAATGGAAATTTTTTCTTAAAATTTTAAAATGTTCCTGAAAATGAAATTCTTGAGATGGAGAAAGTTTTGAAAATAAAAAAAATTCCAAAAATGGATTAAATAAATACCAAAAGAGGAACTTGCATATGTATTTGTGCCAAAAGGGAAATATGGAAGAGTTCACTTCAAATATTAAAAGTGAGGCTTGCATAAGAATCCATGCCCAAACTGTCTATAGCTGGAAGGAGTTTCTAGAAGACATGTGAAGCTGATTTCATCCTCCAATCAGAATTTTCATTAATGACAAGCTGACATAATATTGTCTTTAAATCTAAATGCTTCTGGATTTGATGAAAGAAGACTCCACACAATCAAATCTAGAAGCACTTAGATGTAAATTCATATGGATTGTGGAAATCTAATTACATTGATAGATACCCTTCATGGGAGGGAAATTTGTTTCAAAGCCAAACAACTTGAGTTGTTAAGGATTAAGCTTGCAAAGAAAGTTACAGACCTAGTGTTTCTTAAAAGATGTAGAGATTGATGAAAAAAGACTCCACACAATCAAATCTAGAAGCATTTAGATGTAAATTCATATGGATTGTGGAAATCTAATTACATTGATAATATTGTCTTCTCATTGTTCTATGATGTAAATGCTTTTATGCAATTGGATGATGATGTACCATGAGCTCCCAAATTAAATGTAACAGGTTGATGCTTCTAGAAGTGCAATTGCAGCCATTGGATGAATTAAATCCTGGCCATTGATTCAAAATGTAATTTTCTATAAAAGGCCATTGCCTTCTCATTTGTAAGAGGGGTGTGGCTACGTTAGAAGAGCTTATTAGAAGCTAGAATTGGCTAAGTTAGGAGTTAGATTCTGCAAGATAGTAGTTGTAGGAGAGGAAAGAGATTGGAAATTGTTATGTAATACTGGAGAAGTTAATGCAATTAAATTGTTGATTTAACAAGCTTTGTGTTACACTTTGACAGTTTATGGTTTCTTGTTCTTGATTCTCAAATGTTAGATTTTAGTTCTTTTGCAATAATGGTAAAATGTTAATGATGCTGATTGATCTCTGGTCCATACTTTTAGCAATTTGTTGATTGTAATTTACTGTGTAAAGTTAGTCTAGGCCTTATTTTGTGCTAAGTTCAACTGTGGATGCTTGTTTGCATTGCACTAGTTATTGGGTATGTGGATGAATATTCATAGTTTGAAAATCTTCAGTTTCCTTAGAATATTGCACCATTTCTGTAGAGTTGTGGGCTTGTCCTTGATCAAGTAGAGATTGGTTTTATTGGGGATCTATCCATTTGCAGCATTCGTCATTATTGTGATTGATCTTAGGAGCTAGTTTAGAGTTGAATCTCTCTTAACCCTTATCTCTTTTGCTGTTTATTTTGAATTTGGGTTAGTTTTAGGATTAAAAGCATCACCATATTATTGCACCTGATGAAAGTACACTTCCAGCATTGTTCATTTGTAAGGCCCCTTGTGATTACCAGCATTTTCACATTTATCACTGAGTTGTTTATGCATTGTCAAGACCTGACATTAAAGACCTTGGGGTTATCTTTTGAGGCTTGCTGATAGAGATTTAACTTTCAAGAGAGATAGGATACTTGTATCTTGTCTGGGTTATTGTTGTGCATAAAACACCATCAACACATCCCAACCCCTTATAACAAGTTTTTTAGAAGCTTCCAGAATTAGGGTTTTATAAAGTCATTATTTTCCTTTTTTGGTGACGACACAAAAAAAGAGAAAATTATTTTTCTTAGGGGTTGCCACCCCCAAACCCTTGCCCAACCCTAAATCCTGATGAGGGTACATGTCAGGCTATATAGTATAGCATGATCATTTGCCACATACCAACAATCTCCCACTTGGAGACTGATCCTAGATGACACTATTGCACTTACTGCTCCCATTGGAAATAAGTACCTTGGACCCTACTACACTGTTATACCTAAATTCAACCTTGAAGGCCAACTAAAGTTGAAGAGGAACTCAACTTCTCCCTTGTCACCACATTCATAAACACATCCACTAGATTGGCATCTGTATGTATCTTGTCTAGCTTGACCTTCCCATCCTCCAACACTAACCAAATGAAATGATATCTCAACTGTATATGTTTTGTTTTAGAGTGCAAGGCATAATTCTTTGCAAGATGTATAACACTCTGGTTGTTTATAAACAAGTAATTTTCAGCCTGTTATTTTCTCAATTATTCAATGAAAAGTTTCAACCATATCATCTCCTTTTCTGCCTCTGTTGCAACAACATACTCTGCCTTTGTGGTGGATAAAGCAACCACCTTTTGCAACCAAGAAATCCAACTCACTGTTGTCCCACCAACTGTAAATACATAGCCTATGGTACTCCACCTAGTATCTATATCACCTACCAAATATGAGTCTACATAGCCTTTTAAATTAGTATTAGAGCCCCCAAAACATAAACATTTATTGAATGTACCTCTCAAGTAACTGAGAATCCATTTTAATACATTCCAATGCTCAACACCAGGATGACTCATATACCTGATAACAACTCCTACAACATGTGCAATATCCGGTCTTGTGCATACCATGGCATACATTAAACTACCTAAAGATGAAGCGTATGGTACCTTGGACATTTTTTCTTCCTCCTCTTGTGTCTTTGGACACATATCCTTATTCAACTTAACATGACTAGACAAAGCTGTGCTAACAACTTTTGCATTTTCCATATGAAATCTCTACAACACCTTCTCAACATAATCAACTTGAGATAAAAACAATTTTCTATTTTTCTTATCTCTTGTAATCTTCATACCAAGGATTTTCTTTTCTTCCCCCAAATCCTTCATAGCAAATGAATTTTCTAACTATTTTTTTAACTCATGTGATCCATGTTAGACCCTGCTACAAGCATATCATCAACATATAAACATAAGATAATGTAGCCATCATCATCTAACCTCTTAAAATAAACACAATGGTCTAAATTACATAGACTATAGCCTTGCTTATCCATAAAACTATCAAATTTAATATACCATTGCCAAGGTGCTTGCTTCAAGCCATATAGACTTTTCTTCAATTTGCACACAAGTTTCTCCTTACCTTTGACCTCAAATCCTTGTGGTTGTTCCATATATATTTCCTCTTCCAAATCACCATGGAGAAAGGTTATTTTAATATCAAGTTGTTCTAAATGAAAATCTTCAACAACCATAATTCTTAAAACAGTACAAATAAAAGTCATTTTAACAACAAGAGAAAATATTTCATCAAAATCAATACCCTTTTTATGTGCAAATCCCTTTACAACTAATCTGGCTTTAAATCTTTTCTTACCTCCATCCTGCTCTTTCAACCTATAAACCCATTTGTTTGGTAAATCTTTTATACCTACAGGAAACTTGCATGATTCTCAAGTCTGATTTTTCAGCAAGGATTCCATTTCTTCTTCCATTCCATGCTTCCACTGAACCTTGGTATCTACCTACATAGCTTGATCATAACATTTTGGTTCAACGGCATCAATTAATAAAATAGAATACAAAGAGGGAGAAAATATTTATGGAGATCTACTTATCCTTGAAGATCATTTAACATTCATTGGAGTTTGTGATATTTGTTGTTGCTATTGTTGTGAAGCATGAGAAACCACTGGAACATTATTGTTTTGTGTATCATCCAACACTACATAATCATTTTATTTCTTCTCATGTTGCTGCAACTGATGTTTGTACAACACTTTCTCATTGAATATGACATACTTTCTTCTCACAATTTTTTGATTTTCAAAATTCCAAAGCCTATAACCAAATTCATCAATGCCATATCCAACAAATATACATTTCTTTGATTTTGCATCAAGCTTGGTTCTATTTTCAAAATCTACATGTGCAAATGCTCCACAATCGAAGGTCTTGAGGAAAGAATAACTCACCTTCTTACATGTCCATGCTTCCTCTAGAATACCACAACCCAAAGGATTAGAGGGACCTCTATTGATTAAATAAACAACAATGTTTACAACCTTTACCCACATGTTTAAAGGAAACCCAACATTCAATCTCATAGTCTATGCACACTCCATTATTGTTCTATTCATGCGCTCAGCCACTCCATTTTCTTGTGGAGTCCTTGGAACTATTTTCTTCCTACAAATACCATTAGAGAAACAATAGTATTAAACTCTTTGCTACAATACTCACCAAAATTAGCAGATCATAGACATTTTAACTTTTTACCTCTCTCATTCTCAACTAAGCTTCTCCATTTCTTAAAAGTTTCAAATACATCATATTTTTGCCTAAGGAAATAAATCCATACCTTCCTTGTTGCATCATCAATAAAAGTGACATAGTATTGAGATCCACCGAGAGAAGATACTTGAGCTGGTCCCCATACATCTGTATGCACAAGCTTTAATTTCTCATCTTTCTTTTGCTTCCCATCCTTGAGAAAACTAACTCTCTTTTGTTTTCCATGCACACAACTTTCACAGAAATTCATATTAACACAGTTTAGACCTGGTAAAAAAAAATTCGAATGAAGTACTCTCATACCTTTTACACTCATATGCCTAAGTTTATTATGTCATAGTGTTGATTCAAAATCCATAGCAACTGTCTAATTTTCTTTCTATTGAACTACAACAACTGTTCCTAAACATTGATTTTTATCTGCAATAGCTAAAGTAGAAGGAATAGTATGACCTGTAAAAAGATATAAGGTGCCTACTTTCACACCTTTTGCTACCACTAAGGAACCTTTTGTATCCTTCCAATTTTTATCACTAAATGTAACAATACAACCTTCATCATCTAGTTGCCCTGCTAATTTTTTTTTTTTTTTAACTTTGGAACATGCCTTACCTCATGTAGTAGCCATTGATTCCCATTCCACAACTTAATCTTGATTCTTCCCTTTCCAACAATTTGACATGGTTTGTTATCTCCCAAATAAACTAGCCCAAAATCCCCTTGGACATAATCAAGAAAATAAATTCTATGGGGAATAACATGAAATGAAGCCCCTGAATCTAACATCCAAGAATCATCAGTATTATCAAGGGAAAGAATCAAAGCATCCTCATCAAATTTATTACTTACTATATTTGTCTCTTTATTTCCTTCCTTTGTGTCTCCTTTATTTTCCTGAGACCAACAATCTTTCTTGAAATGACCTAGCTTACCATAGTACCAACAATCCCTCTTGTCTCTAGATTGGGACCTTTTGTCCTTTGATTTTCCTTGTGACTTCCAAAATTGTTTCCTCTCTCCTTTGTTCTGCCCCTACTTTCTGCATTCAAAACACTACATGATGTGGATGTTCCGCCCAAGCTTTTCCTATGAATTTCATCACTCAAAATAACACCAACAACATCATCAAATTTCAAAGTATTCAAACCATAAATAGAATTGCTAACAACCATTACCAAGCCATTCCAAATTTTTGGAAAATAACACAGAATCAAAAGAGCCCTAACTTCTTCATCCAAGTTTACATTTACAGAAGTTAATTGACTGGTAACCGTATTAAACTCATTTAAATGATCAACAACTGATACACCTTCTACCATTTTCATATTAAATAAATGCTTCATAAGAAATACCTTATCGAAGTAGAAGGATTTTCATATAACTTCACCAAGGTTTCCATCAACCCTTGATTTGTCTTTGCTATTGTAATATTGAATGCCACCAATTGTGCCAAGCATAAACGAATGGCTCCCAGTGCCTTTTTATCCAAAAGTTTCCATTCCTCATCACACATTGTTGTCAGTTTCTTGGCTATTCCTTCCAATGGCCTCCATAAATCCTTCTGATAGAGATAATCCTCCACCTGCATCTTCCATAATTGATAGTTTTTCCCATTGAATTTATCTACCTTCAATTTACCCTCGTCTGCCATTACTCCCACTCAACCGTGAGACTTTCCTGTAGATTATAATTGAACACAACCCACTCTAATACCACTTGTTAGGGTTAGAAGGTAGATATCTAATAGTTAAATGCATATTTGATCAATAAAACAGAGAAATAAAGCACACAAAAAATTATAGTAGAAACAAGATAACACAAAGAATTTAGCGTGGTTCACCCAATCCAGGCTACATCCACAAAACCACAACCATCCAATGATTTTATTATCCAGTGCAAAACATATTACAATCTCGTGAATAATCACCTTTTTCACATACTGTAACCCCCATCCCAACCCATTATAACAAGCTTTTTAGAAGCTTCCATAATTAGCATGATCAGTCGCCACATACCAACAATGAATTTTCTCAAAGTAATCCTCCAAGTCTATAATTTGATACTCTACAAACAAGGATGATATGTCTACAAGATATGAATCCCAAGTAGCAATGTCTGGATGATGTATGTTGTCCTATGACACTAAATCAATAGGGAACAAGGATGTCGTGATGTCAAACTGATCAGGAACAACAAAAGATAATTATGTATCCTTGATCCAAAGAGTGATAACATGAAGAAAATTCTTTGAACCATTGAAACATGTAAGACCTATGATTTACTCAAGCTCCTCTAAAGTGTCAACATCAAAGGGTATGGAATCTGCATCTACAAGAAGGATGAGATACTTTTCAATAGGATATTCTAGGCATGGAGAGATATAAGGGTCTCTACAGATCTCCCAAAGTCATGTCCAAAGTATGTGGGGACATCCAATGTTTGATATAGCATACATAGTGTCAAGATCAACACTAGAATCCTACTATGTGATATTTGATGATGCTCTATGCTAATAAACTCCCTGGTGTGTTTGGTGTAGGTATGAGTCTATACAAATAAGGTAAAATATCAAGCCACCTAAGATGTTTTAGGATGTTATTTCACCAAGACTCATAGTTATCCTTTTCCAAGTTGATCACAAAAGGATGAACATAAAAACCAATGATACTCAAAAGAAAAAACTAGATACTAAAAAACCTTAGTACTGATAAAGCAGTTCAAATGATGTCATCTCACACAAACAAATCCTTTGTAGATGCCAAGACATCCAAGTAATTGAGAAAAATGTGAAAACACAAAATACTGAATAAAATGTACCTAGGGAAGATTCTAGAAAAAGTGCATGAATAGATCCGAAGAGCTCTAAAACACCTTTTCAACACTGCTTGAATCACGAAAATTGGAGATACAGGAAAAAAGTTATGAGCTCGGAAGAAAAAAATGAAGATCAAACTTTGAATTATAATAATAGGAACCATTAGAAAAATTTGATGATGAGACTTGCCACACTAGAAAGGTCATGGAACCATCTTTCTAACGATATCTCGTTTGTCCGATTTCGACACCATATGCCCAAGTTATGCCAAAAAGAAAAAAAATTGCTCCTTTAGGGCAAACCAAGGCTAGGAGGGGCATGAGAGTTGTCTATATGATTACATCAACATGATGGCATGCTGACATCAATGGTTCATGAGCTTAAATTTGACATCCTACTGACCATCATTGGAAAAAAAACTTTCATTGGAAAAAATTCACGGCCATCTTAAAAATTACCGGTGACTAGAATATGCTCTCTGGATGGAATATTTAGAAGAGAATATTCCCTAAGGTTTCCACCAATGTTTGAGGTTGTTGATTTTTGAGCTGGGCACAAATTTTTAAAAATAGCCAACTTTTAAATTTTGCAACTAAATTTTGAAAAAAAAGGGCACTGACTATGATTTAGAGCTTGCCAAGGGTTTGAACCCATCACCACTAGTTTAAGAGCGAAATATTCAGTTGGTACGTCTGGGATGCTTGTTGATAGGGCTGACCTCTGACCACCACCTGCATCAGGGTACAGCCTGTGCAGGTCTTTAAAAGCCCTTTTGATTTTTTTATTTGATTTTTATTTTGAATTTGATTTTGAAAAGACTTTTTTGAAATTGATTTTACAAAAAATAAAAAACATATATTTTTTACAAGATACTTGCAAAAAAAAATTACCTGCACAGGCACAAAAATCAAGGCAATAGGGTTGTATGGATTCATATGAAAGGCCCTGCTGGTAAAAAAAAATCTTTTTCTATAATTTTTCCAAACCTAGGAAAATTTTATATCAAAATTCATCTCTTCGGCCTCTTGATCGTGATGGTGAGCTCAATTTTTCTCCAAGACACACCAAAAAAATCTCAAGGCTAGATATTTTTGGAAATTGAATAGGGGGCTATAGATTTAGGCTCTGATACCATGTTAGAATTGATTGATTCAACCCATAGCTCCCATGAAACACCTACAAGAAATTACCTATCACAATAAAGAAGATTTGAAAGCAAGATTGTGCTCAATAACCTAAGAATTGTATTGGTGCAAATAACCTTGATGAATTTACAAATGAATGTGCATGCTTATATAAGCAAAGCACAACTAAACCCTAAATGTAGATTGAAAAGATAGACAAGTGATTTAATCTCATGCAATGAGACAACTTGTCCTAAATTTAATCTAATCTAGTAATAAGAATCAAACAAAAGATTAAATAATCAACTCCTAAGTTTATCTTAAGTGAACTAAATTAAAAATCCTCTAATAATTAATTGATGATTAATTACTTATTAGATAATGACTTGTTTACTCCAACTATAAGTACAATAGTGGCAGTATCCTACATAAAACCTATAACTAGTGACTATATAAACACATTTTTATTGGCTAACATACAATTATCCTTAGTGTAACCCAAATTGAAAAGGAATTTCAATGTATAACACACTACACTATGGGTCTCATCCTTCCCTTTGGTCTTTGCAACATTAGACAACTTAGTAGCCAAGACCGATCATCACCGACACAAACATTTAACTTAAGCATAACAATATTTCCCTTCACTATTGTCCATCTTGAGCATAATAGTAATTATTAATTCTAGCTTTGTATCAACAGGATTTCTTGATCATTTCAATATATTCTTCCATTTGTGGCAACATTTCTAGTATAAGGTTAATCCTATTTCCTAGTTTAGCTCAACTTTATAGAAATTCAACCCTTCTTCCCAGATAATGTTTCAAATGGATCAAATTTTAATGATATAAGTTTATTGTAATAAAAGTATTCCAAAAATCCTCCAAGATTTGGTTTATCCCTTTTCCTGATTAGCTAACTCAAAGTAATAAGTTGAGCATACATTCATTTTAATTTTTAACAAGGTGATCATGGTTTACACAAAAAATTGCTATTACTTGTGTGTCCCATTCTGAGATATCCTTCTTAGGAACACTAAGCAATTGCTTTACACAATTTTTTGTTTAGGAATGATGTCCTATAAATCAAATTTTCCAATCAAATTGGTTACCTTGGTGAGCTTCTCCACCATAACATTATGCTAGTTCCATCTACATAGAAAGATCAAAACTATTCCAATGATCTGCCACTCCATCTCTAGAATTTCATGAGAGTATACAAGTCCTATTGATGAGGACATCGTGTCTTCACCCTTTGACATATTGGACAACAACTTGATACATAACTTGCAACATATTACTCTATTTCATTCCAAATTATAGTGGTTCCTCATCAGTCAAATAATTTTTTCATTCCACTGGGTCTTGAATATGACATCAATTTACCTAATTTTATTTCTTACTCCCCCAGTAAATTGGCACCTAGGTTCTTTCTTTGATACATAATATTCCATCCCAACTATGTGAAACCTCTTCCAAGGACTTATGCCCCATTTGATCCTCAAAATATAATTATTGGATAACATTGTAGAGATATAACTCATTCATCTTAGGGAATCCATATTTAAGCTTTATCTTTCCCTCTAATTATTTCCAAGATTGTAATCTGATTTACAGCTCAATCTATCTCTTCTAATGAAAATTTATATTATTTGAGTAATAATTCTCATTAAATCATGTTGGTTTGATAATATCTTCCAAAAGATATCCAACAATTAATGCATACATAGTCACCAATCATGAACATTTGTTTATAACTCAAAATGATGAGTACATAAATCTTCCCTTTCCTATTCCATAAGTGATAATCTTGACTTTCATGATTAAGCATAATGTCTATCCTTTTCTAAAGTATCAATGATAATAAAAATTTGATCTTCCAAAACAAATATGTAAAGGATTGTGTTGTAAATATTTCTCTCATTAGTCAAAATCTTCTAATTTTTCTTGACCATACCAAATCCTTCACTATTAATTCCAATAGCTTAACCTTTTTGGTCATGGAGTACAATACTTCGGTTAAAATTTATCTCCTACTAGAGATACAACATTAAAATTCAGTGAAAAGGGTACTTATCTAAGTCCATCTGCTCTCCTTTCCTCCTTATTTTTTCCAAAACATTAGATCATCTTAAAGTTGAACTCTTAACAATCATCTGCTCTCTCCAAATTTATTGAATTGATTTAACATTCCTTGTTGTTGGATTTTGAATGAATTTTTCTTTCCTTTCTTACCCTCCAAGTATGCCTTGAATATACTTTTTTTGCTTCCAAAATTGGATTCATTATTGCCTTTCAATCTCTCAAAATCAATAGTTGGATCCCCAATAACGAGATCTACTGAATAATCAACAACTTTACAAGATAAGAGATACTCTATTATTTCATTCCAATTCTCTTTTCCATATATTCTAATAGCCTTTTAACCATAGTAGAATAATATCCCATTGTATAGGAGCGAATTTTCACCCCTTACACAAATTCCCCTTTCACATACCTTCACCTTAGAAAATCAAATCCAAAGGTGAAATTCCACATCATCCAACTTCCTTCCTTCCACTTGGCATTTGTCTCTTGTGTCAGTGAGAGAATATTTGTTGGGGATGCACACACAGTGTGTAGACATTCATGTGGTGCACAGACATCCACATAGTGTGTAGACATCCACAAGACACACTTACATCCTTGATAGATTCCTACATCTGTAGTTTGTAGAGGCATTACACTTTGGATTGGGGTTGATTTGTAATGTCCCTCTTCGACCAACCAACCTTGAAAAATGGTATATTCTTCCCACTTCTTCAAATTCATTCATTCTCATTCCATTTTAGATCTCTTCACAAGCTCTTGCAATTTCTCAAGCCATCTCTTAACATTTTCAACATTCTCTCCACTCTCAAGCAACACTTCAACACTCCATTGCAGCAACAACACTCCATCAACTCCACAAAGAAAGTGTGAAGTAAATCATAGTAGAATGGGCTTAGAGTCTTGTGAGACCTCCCTTCATTGCAGTCAAGACTATGGTGACATTTCCAAGTCTACTTTCTCCTCCATTGGCTAGTGAGATTTTGGGTGTAGGTGGTAACATTTCACTCCTCTCCTTTGTGATTTGGTTGAGTAGCACTTTACTATTTTGTAGTGTTCATTGCATCTTCTACTTTCTTTACTTATTTATCGTATATTTCTCTCTCATTTCCATCTGGTTGTCTGTGGAGGTGGAAACACCAAAACAAGGTTCTGACTAAGGCAGACCCCTATACAACACCAATAAATTTCCTCTCTTTCTAGTGTGTAGTTGGACGTGCATTTGGAGCTAGCTTGTGAATTGGTGTCTTGGTGAGATCATTTTTGTCACTTTAGCTTTCATCTATCTACCCTATCACCTACATTTGTACTTTTTGTACTTTATTGTTCTATTTTGTTCATTCAAGAATAGTTAGCTAGGATGTTATTTCATTTTCTAGTAGTTTCTTTTTTACTTTCTATCCTCCAGCCATACAGACACTAGCGCACCTGAGAGATGATAGCATGGAATACTGTCATCCCAGAACTATGCTTTCATTCTTAGACAAAGAGTTGTCTAAGATACAATATTGACTTTGAAAACTAGCTCGCCTAGCCTAAACTTGGATTTTGGGTCTAAAGAGTGATTGAAGTACTTTATAGTCCTCATCATTCTCAACTTCTATTTGAAACACCCCTTTAGAGTGAGGTAAGTTAGGGCAGCCCTCTACTCTTGGCTCTCCATGACCTGGAGCCCTGACATGGTTGGTCCCCCTCTCTTACACCCATATCTACAAATCCTTATTTGTTGATATGGAAAAAGAGCTTTCTTGAGGATTTCTATGTCAATTGTGTCTTCACCTTTGTGAGTTGTTTCCAATGTATTATTTTGATTTAAAAACATAGTCTCCTTATCCAATTTCCCATTGGAACATCTTCAAATGATCATTTAGGGATCTAAACATAAGTTTACTTTCACAGAAAAAATGGTAGGTCCAATTTGAACTTCAACCAAACTATGCTCTAACTAAGCCATTTGTCTAAATTATTTGACTTTCTTTCCAATATTTTACCTTGCAATCATCTTTCAAAGTAATTTTGTCTGAATTCTTGGTAACTTCATTTTCTCATAACCATAGATGCTCTAAGTTTATTTGGTTTATTTTCCCCATTTTAATCTAAACTCCAAATTGATCTTTCTTATTTGGATTGGTGGGATCATGTCCACTTTTATTCTTTGTATGTTTCTCTTTTCTAACCATTTTGGTCTCTACCTTTATTCTAAGGTATCAACTTCCACTCTTGGTTTTGATTAATATTGAAATATCTTAACCTTGTACTAAATTAGGTCTATCAAGGGTTATCCCACATCCTGGGTACCTCTAGATGTTTTTTATTCACAAATGTTGACTTTCTACCTTGACCGAAGTCCCCAATTTAGGCTAGCAATTACTTCTTCTAACTTAAGCATTTGTATGAATAGACATAATCTATATTTGTAGATTTATAGTATCCTCATTTAATCCACAATCCATAAATCTTTGTAACCAAAGTTTGCATTAGACAAGGGGATTGTAATTTGATTTTATTTCTCATCCTTAGAGTCATTTAAACAATTTTGGATCAGTATTCCCCCATAACCCTCCTACTGAACCTTGTTTCATATCTTCCATAATCCAAAGTTGTATCTTAATGAGAGTTTTTAACTCCAGGGATGACTCTTTCCCAATCCCATATTAGACAATTTTTTAGAAAACTTAACTTCCTTATTGTTTCCCCTTTTTCTTTTCCCCTTGCCATCTTGGCTTAATAAGTTTTAAACCATTATCTACCAATAAATTTTATGTATTACTTACATAATGAGCTCATAGGTTTTAGTGTTAACTTGGTAGCTCTAATACCCACATATGAACAAATATAGCAATAAAAAAATTATTTTCTAATTCAATAACAATATAAACATTCGAAATTACCTCATTCCAAACTTTCCCATTGCATTACAATGGAACATTACAAAAACCCAAGTAATGATTCTATATTACATAATTCCATGTAAAGATAACATTTTCCATTTACATTTCTTAGAGATAGAGAAACATGAATGCGTACATAGCTTCCAAGATTTATTGAAATAGAGATACAATTAGTAGAGAGAGAACCTTTATATATACTAAAATTTGAGCATCCAAAGGCTACAAAAAAGCTAAAAAATTTGCGACCTTATCAAATACATTGACTCAACTAAATAAAATTCTTAGATTGGAACACATAGCAGTCCTCTTATTTCCAACTTCATAGAATGGTTGAGTTGGCTTCATTCTTATGACAACATGACTCTTTTACTGATTCAAGGCCCAACAACACATTACTACAAGTTTCATATTTGATTTACAAGTCGACTACATTCATATATTATAGCTAGCTACATTTTGACCAAGTCTCCATGCTATACATTGGTTTGAAGACTCTTATTTTCTTTCTATTTCTTATTCCAACATTGAACTTTTCCACATACAAGTTGTGCATTTCTTTTTATTCTAACTGCAACTTTTAAATGCAAGGAATTCCTTTATTTTAGTGTAGGCCACTGCTTCACTTTATATCATTTAAATTAGAAAACACTTAATACTTTACACTTTGCACCTTAAGTCATACTACCACTCAAGCACTTAGTATAGCACAACATATATTCATACTTGTTGGCTTTAAATTAAGTTACATTCTTGTTTATGGTTTGTGTCATATATGCACCCTTTATTATCTTGCAAACATTTCAAAATACATTCATTATTTTATATATAATATATATACACTCAAGTCACTTTTAGATATTAAATATATCTTATTATATATACCGATGGTTATATGTACATATATACATATATTAATATGTACGTATATAATCATACATATATATTAATATATATATTATTTACAAATCTCATTATCTTAATATCCACACATAGACAAATATTTACATATTCATTGATGGATATATATATGTAATATATATATATATATAAATACATACACACACACACACACACATATATATATATATGTATGCCGTATTTTCCAAACGATATGCTCATGCACATATATAATCATATGCATGAGTTATCATAAACATATACATATATACATATATGCATTCTTATGTTTATATCCATCAATTAATATATAAATATGATCATATGAAAAAGAGCTCATACTTAACACAAAGACTTAATCACATATTCCAACTATGAACATTCAAAGACAAAAACCACAAACCTGCACATAAAATTCCCAAACCATGATTGAAGATTACTTACCATTTCCCTACCAGCTTGACTCGACTAGACCAACTAGGGTGTGAGTGTGTGATAGCTCAAATAGGCATATTAGGGTTACCAAACCAAGTTCTTATCTTGAGTGATACTCCCCATCTCTTACCTGAGGCTCGACTCCTTCCTGCATCCAACTTAGTGCATCACAAAGGTAGTTAGCATTTCACATGGAATTCATTTGCATCATCAAATCATTAAAGTATTCATATTGTAATACATATTCATACATCACATTTCCATCAGTATAAAAAATAATCATACCTTCAAAAGAAATGGCATCTTAATGCATATTTCAATATTTCATTCACCTATTGAACATATTAAATTCCTAATTTACATTTATCATCATAATTACTCATGAAGGAAAAAAGTAACCCGGTAACTAAGAAAAGGTATAACAGTTTAAGTGAATAAGGTACTTCTAGGTTCCATTTTTGTCACTCATAATGTTTTTGCTTCTAGTGGTGGCATTGGAATCCCTAATGTCCTAGTGTTGGGGCCTTTTCTGGTATGGGGGTTGGAAGTTCTGGTGGTGGTTCCACTAGTCCTATTTCATCTTCTGATTATCTCTTGAATGATTTATTGCAAAATATTGATGCAGGAGCATCCAGTGGTGTGAGGGAAATCTTGCATCACCCAAAAATATGCTTTCCATTTATGTTCATGTTGTTTTTTTTTCTAGATGTTTTTGCATTTATGGATACCCTTTTCATCAAATAAGAGTTCCCAACTTTCAAATTTGTTTTTTTGCTTTTTCTGCTCAACTACTATTTTTAGCAAGTGTGAATTTGAAGGCGTGGGAAGATAAAAATTTATGGGAAGGTTCAGGATGGAAAAATAAGCACTTTGGAAAAATAATTAGGTCAAGATCATTCACGGTTTGAAAGGTTTTCAAGTTTCAGTTTCTGCTTTTTGCCTTGAAAAACCTTTCGAGTCCAGTTTGAGGCACTAAACTGTCTCATACAGGCCCAGAAATAGTTAGAACTAGCGGAACCAGTTCTTAGAACGTTCTTCACTCCGAGAGCTTTCAAACAGTGCAAATGGTTCAAAAATCAGAGTCTCGGATCAAAAGATATGGCTTTCGGAAGTTGGCTAATTTTTGAATTAGGACTCAATTTTTGAATTTCAAATTGTAATTTTTGGTGCCAAATCGCCAAAACTCATATCTCGAATGTTGTTTTTGGCTCCAAACTAAAAAGGGGTTATTTATGGGCTAGTTTCTAATTTTTGGGTAGCTTTTTGGGGGAAAAGAGTTCGCATGCTGCAAAAGGGGAACTTCTGTAGCTTGCATGTATCGCAAAGCTCAAGGATTTGGGATCCTTTGCATGTAATATTCCATTATTGAATAATAATAAATTTTTCTATTTGTGTGCATTATTTCTATGTCTCAGGTTTGCTCCCTCGTCAAGTGGTATCAGAGCGATTTTTCTTGATCATGTGAACAGATCGCCGATCATGAGGTAGTTTGCACCAGAACTATGGTTGTGGGTTCAAGATCTTCAAGATGCCTCCAAGAGTGATGCCTGGTAGGCATAGTGGTGTCAGAGGTGGAAGAAGTGGTAGAAACGGTGGTGGTAGAGATCCATTGGCAGCCAAGGGTTTCAGAGCCCTCCAGAGACAAATTGATGCATTGCAGGAACAAATGAGAAGAGGGTTAAACCTGGGAAGGAGAGGAGAAAGCGAGGATGAAGAAGAGGTAGAATATTCAGATGTAGAAGAGGAAGAGGAAGAGATTGATCAAGATCAAATGTGGTTGATAAGGGCCATTTCAAAGATCAGAAAGAGACCCATAATAGAAGTCTCCAGTTATTTTGGAAGTTTGAACCCAGAAGAGTTGATCGACTGGATCAATGAGCTAGAAGAGTATTTTGAGTATGAAGAAGTAGAGGACCCAGATTGGGTTAAGTTTGCAAAAACAAAACTAAAGGGCCATGAAAATATTTGGTGGAAAGAGGTCGAGTTAGAGAGAAATCAAAGAGGAAAAACTAAGATCAATAGTTGGGATCACATGGTGGAGAAACTGAAGAAGCAGTTCATACTAGTGGACTATGAGTTAGATCTACTGAAGAAATTACAAGGGTTGAAGCAAGAAAGTAGATCTGTGAAAGAATACACAGAATTTTTTCACAAGATGATCATCATAATGGGCCATGCAGAGGCCAACAAGGAGAAGGTATCCTATTATATTAATGGGTTACGATCGAGCATTCAGGAGGGGCTAAGCCTAGTCAGAATGACCACCATTAAGGATGCATACCAGTTTTCTCTGAAAGTTGAAGAGAAGCTGAACAAAAGATTTGACAGCAAGCAAAAAGGACGAGGAGGTCAAAGTAGAAGGGGTAGTGGAAGATCTTCTAGGAGCCAAAATGAGGATGAAAGGAAAAATGAGGATGTGGATACTAGTCGAGGCTAGAAGAATGATAACTTCTACCGCCCTCATGATCAAAGAGGTAGAGGATGAGGAAGATCTAGGCCAGGACCTGGAAGAGGTCGTTTTAGAGGAACTTGTTTCCATTGTGGTGAAGAAGGGCATTGAGCCTATGAATGTACACAACACCAAGGAAGGACAAACAAAAGGAAAAAAGGTCATGGAAGGGTTGCACATGTAGATGAGGAGGCTCAATTTGAGCATTCAGATGATGTGGAAAGGGGAGAGGCCCTAGTGGTTAGAAGAGCCCTGGTGATTGAAGAGAAGGAGCCAAAACAGAGGAAAAATATGTTCCGCAAAAGGTGCCAGTGTGAAGACAAATGTTGTGATGTCATTATTGATAGTGGGAGCACCGATAATCTGGTGTCAGAAGAGATGGTTACAAAGTTGAAGCTAAAAAGAGAAAGGCATCCACAACCATATTGGATTGCCTAGTTGCAAAAATACCACAAATTTTTGGTCAATGAGCAATGTCTGGTGAAGTTCAAGATCGAAAGCTATTGTGATGAGGTACTATGTGATATCATCCCCATGGATGCATGTCATATGTTGTTGGGGAGGTCATGGCAATTTGATAGGTGAGTTGTACATGATGGCCATACAAACACTTATTCCCTGATGAAGGATGGAGTTCACCATAAGTTGAAACCCCTAAAGAAGGATGAAGAAAAGGTATGTAGTAGTGCTAGAATTTTTTTTGTTGATGGAAGGAAATTTTTAGAAGGCATGAAGCATGAGCATATGTGTTATGCATTGATTCCTAGAATGAAAAAGGAAGATAGTGAGAAGGTGCTACTAGAATTTTTTGGACTATTGGATGAGTTTCAGGAGATTATTTCTGATAAGGTACCTGAGGGTTTACCATTGGTGAGGAAGATCAGTCATCAGATTGACTTGATCCCTGGAGCTAGTTTTCCAAATAAGCCAACTCATAGAATGACTCCTATAGAAAATGAGGAGTTGAACAGACAAGTTCAAGAGTTGTTGAGAAAGGGTTTGATTCAAGAGAGTCTAAGCCCATGTGCAGTACCTGCAGTACTAGCACTGAAGAAGGATGGGGAGTGGAGGATGTGTACAGACTCCTGGACCATAAATAAGATAACAATCAATTACAGATTTCCCCTACCAAGGATGGATGACCTGATGGACTGTTTGAGTAGAGCTCAGTACTTCACAAAGATAGATCTAAAAAGTGGATATCGCCAGATCCAGATTCAAGAGGGTGATGAATGGAAGACCACCTTCAAGACCAAAGAGGGCCTACATGAGTTATTAGTCATACCTGTTGGGCTAACCAATGCACCAAGCACATTTATGCGGCTCATGAATGAGGTACTGAAAGAGTTTCTGGGAAGTTTTGTTATTGTATATCTAAATGATATTTTGATTTTCAGTAAGACTTTGGATGAGCATTTAATGCATATTCATAGAGATTTTGAGAAGTTGAGAGAAGAGAAATTGTTGATTAATCTGAAGAAGTGTAGTTTTGTGAAGGAGTTAGTGTACTTGGGGTTTGTTGTCTTGGCAGAAGGTCTCAAGATGGACCTAGAGAAGGTGAAGGCTATTCTAGAATGGCCTACCCCAAGAACTACTACTGAGGTGAGATCTTTCCATGGTTTGGCTAGTTTTTATAGAAAGTTCATTAGAAACTTCAATAGTATTTGTGCACCCCTGACTGAAACAATGAGAGGGGATAGAAAAGAGTTCAAGTGGAGCACTGGAGCAGTAAAGAGTTTTGATCTACTAAAGAAAAAGGTGATAGAGCAACCAGTTTTAGCCCTCCTTGATTTTAATAAGGTGTTTCAGGTGGATTGTGATGCTAGTGGTTGTGCCATTGGAGTAGTGTTGAGCCAAGAAGGTAAGCCCATTACCTATTTCAGTGAAAAGTTAAATGATGCAAAGAGAAAGTACTCTATATATGAACAAGAATTTTATGCAATAGTTCAAGCATTAGAGAAATGGAGACATTATTTGTTACCGAAGGAATTTGTTTTGTTTACTGATCATCAAGAATTATAGTATCTAAATAGTCAAGGAAAATTAAATTAGAGGCATATGAAATGGGTAGAATTTTTGCAGAGTTATACCTTTTTTTTAAAGCATAGGAGTGGGAAGTCAAATAGGGTTGCATATGCCTTAAGTAGGATGAAAACATTGTTGAAAAAGATGCAAATTGAAGTGGTTGAATTCAATGAATTTAGACATTGTACCCTAAAGATCCTGATTTTGCAAAGGCTTGGAAAGCTTGCAAGGAGCCTGTTATGGTTGACAAGACGAAGTGTCTGGATTTCATAATCCAAGATGGAATGTTGTTTAAGGGATTCCAATTGTGTATTCTAAAGAGTTCCATGAGGGAGAACCTGATAAAGGAGAAGCACAATGGAGGAATGGCAGGAAATTTTGGTCGGGATAAGACCATTGCCATTATCAGTGAGCATTATTATTGGCCTCAGTTATCATAGGATGTGAAGAAGTTTGTGCAAAGTTGCAGGGAATGTCAGATGGCTAAAGGAGTGAGCCAGAATACTGGGTTCTATCAGCCCTTACCTATACCAGAGAGGTCATGGGAGGATATAAGTATGGACTTTGTTCTTGGTTTGCCAAGGACACAAAGAGGGAATGCTTCAGTATTTGTGGTAGTTGATAGGTTTTTGAAGATGGCACATTTCATCCCATGCTAGAAGACCCATGATGCAGTCCACATTGTTGAATTTTTCTTCAGAGAGGTGGTGAGGTTACATGGTTTTCCAAAGAGTATAGTCTCATATCGTGACACAAAATTTGTTGGGTACTTTTGGAGGACCTTGTGGGAGAAGTTGAAAATAGAGTTGAAGTTCAGTTCTGCACACTATCCACAAACTGATGGGTAGAATGAGGCTGTGAATATAATTCTGGGTAACCTACTGAGATGCTTGGTAGGAGATAAACACAAGGGATGGGACTTGATCTTGCCCTAGGTATAATTTTCTTACAACAATTCTGTCAACAGAAGTACTGGTAGATCACCATTCTAGATTGTGTATGGAGGTAGTCCCAAGACCGCTCTAGAATTGAGAAAGATGAACCAAGAGAAGAGGACAAGTTCCAAAGCCGAAGAATTTGCAGAGAACATCAAGAATATACATGAGAAGGTAAGAGAACATATTAACAAGATGAATATGCAGTATAAGGATAAGGCAGATTAGAAGAGGAGGTATAAGGAGTTTCAGATTGGTGATGAAGTGGTGGTCCACTTGAGGAAAGAAAGGTTTCCGGTGGGAACCTATAAAAAATTGAAGATGAAGAAGTTCGGTCCTTGTAAAATTTTGAAGAGGCATGATTCAGGGAATGCATATGAGGTAGAGTTGTCAGATGGAGTCAACATTTCCCTTGTGTTCAATATTTTAGATTTGACAGAGTATCATGAAGATGGTGCAGAGGAAGTACCAACAATGGAACAATATGGCATTCCAACACCTACTTCAAAGAAGGATATTAAAGAAATCCTAGATAGCCATGTGGGAAGGAGTACTAGAAATAGGTAGTATGAAGAATATCTAGTGAAGTGGAGAGGAAGGCCTGTGGAAGATTCATCCTGGCTATCTAAGGCAGAGGTTGACTGTTTGGGTTTTCCTCAACCATCTAAGACGTGATGGGGTCACTTCTCAAATTACCCTAGGTGTCTGATGCAGGAGCATCCAGTGGTGTGAGGGAAATCTTGCATCACCCAAAAATATGCTTTCCATTTATGTTCCCGTTGTTTTCTTTTTGTAGATTCTTTTGCATTTATGCATACCCTTTTCGTCGAATAAGAGTTCCCAACTTTTAGAACTGATTTTCTTCTTTTTTTGCTCAACTACTATTTTTAGTAGGTGTGAAATTGAAGGCATGGGAAGACAAAAATTTATGGGAAGGTTCAAAACTGAAAAATAAGCACTTTGGAAAAATAATTAGGTCAAGATCATTCACAGTTTGAAATTTATTCTAGTTTCAGTTTTTGCTTTTTTCCCTAAAAAACCTTCTGAGTCTAGTTTGAGGCACTAAATGGTCCTGTATAG
Organism: Sequoia sempervirens; assembly: GCA_007258455.2. Lineage (NCBI taxonomy): Eukaryota > Viridiplantae > Streptophyta > Pinopsida > Cupressales > Cupressaceae > Sequoia > Sequoia sempervirens. Next base: position 407,358,555 of record VDFB02086081.1, read on the forward strand.
GCCCAAAAATTGTAAAAACTAGTGGAGTAGATTCTTAGCACGTTCTTCACTCTGAGACCTTTCCGACGATGCAAATGGTTCGAAAAACGAAGTCCCAAATCAAAAGTTATGGCTTCCGGAAGTTGGCCGATTTTTGAAAATTTTCCAATTTTTGAATTAGGACTCAATTTTTGAATTTCAAATTGTAATTTTTGGCACCAAACCACCAAAACTCATATCTCAAATGTTTTTTTGTCTCCAAATCGAAAAGGGGTTATTTATGGGCTAGTTTTTGATTTTTGGGTAGCTTTTTGGGGAAAAAGAGTTTGCATGCTGCGAAAGGGAACTTTTGTAATTTTATGTAATTTCTGAAACTTTTGTAGCTTGCATGTATGATAGAGCTCGAGGATTTGGGATCCTCTGCATGTAATATTTCCATTATTGAATAATAATAAAGTTTTCTATTTGTGTGCATTATTTCTGTGTCTCAGGTTTTCTCCCTTGTCAAATATGGGACAAATGGAGAACCATTTGGTAAACCTATCTAGCTCTTCTTCTCAACCTATTTTCCATCCTTTCTTCCATCATAATCCTTTGTCCATTGTCATCATGAATGCTCCTATCCCTTAGAGGATGTAGATTCCTAAGTTTGAAAAGTATAGTGGTCATGGAGACCCTCAAACACATGTGTTGAAAATTAATGCCATGTGCACTGACTTCTTCCCCCATGATACTTTTATGGAAAATATGTTTCTACATTCCCTTAAGGACACTACTCTTAAGTGGTATTTTTCTTTTTTGGAAATTTCTATCTTCTTGTTTGATCAGTTGGTGAATCAATTCCTTAGACAGTTCCAAGATAACATTGGGTTGAAGATGGAATTTGCTGATCTTTTCCAATGTAAGTAGGGGAACCATGAAAAGGCTATTGACTTCAACACTCATTATCAAGCATTATTTTCTTAGATTCCTTATCCTCTACCAAATTTTCATGTCCAAAAGGTTTTCATTAGGAATTTTTAGAAACTACTACAAGAATTTTTTTTCCTGATGAAGTATCTTTCCTTTGCACATTTGTGTGCATGAGTATCAATAGATAGTTGATCAGTTTAGGGGTTCATCCTTGTTGTCCTATTCATATAACTAGTCAGTAGTGTTAGTTTTTGATGATGCAAGAAAGAATATGGTCATTGCAAACATGGTCTCTACTCTTAAAGGAAAAGATATAGAATGCAATAGAAATTTTACAAAATTATCTAAATCTTATACTAGTGTTCTACAAAAACTATTAAAATATAAGATTTTAACATTTCCAAAAACCAACCTCTTTTTGAGCCATATCTTGAGTGGTATGATGGGTAGCAATTTTTTTAATTATGTGGGATACACGAACATGATACTGAGTGATGTGTACGGCTATGTCATGAGATTTAGGATCACATCGATGATGGGACTATCTATCTCAATGAAAAGAAAAAAAACTCTAATAAATATGTAGTCAAGCCTAATAGCTAGTTATAGATTTACATAGACCAATTTCCTTCTCATTCAACTAATCTAGTTTCATAGTCTTTTATTTCTTTCTATATGGTCTTGTTTGAGTACATGCACATGGTCTCATTCATGTGTGTTCCTCCTACAAAAATGGGAGTGTTATTCCTCACATAACTTTTACCTCACATGATTTTCCATTAAACAAGGAGCCTTCTCCATTGTACATTCTCATTTGGATTAATGGTAACATTGTGAATGGTGTTATGGTTTATCTAATGAGTTGAGTGAATGTGATAATGGAGGAAACCTTGTTCATAAATATTTTTCATAAGGATAAGTGTGATGAGTCATAGGCCACTCTCCATACTCATGATGGGCTTTTTGTTTCCCCTATAGACACCATTTCTTTGTCAGTCCCATAGGACCTAAGGCTGTGGATGTTTCATTTGTTGTGATTCTAGAGTCCAACCTATTCAGGGACAGGTTAGCCATTCCATGGCTAGCCTCTATGAACATGTTCATATCTATAGTCCATAAGTGTTTGAAATTCCCCCACGAGGGTAGAGTGCATGTTATTCATGATTCTAGATATAAATCATTGGTGTCACATGGGGTGTTTTCTTTGGATCACTTTTGGCCCACCCCAATCAAACCCCTCCCTCCCAAGGAAGATTTTTTTTATCATACTTATATTAAGCATATGAATATGGGATCAACATAGAAATTTAGTTTTCCTATGTCTTCCAATACTATTTTTGTGAAGACTTCTATGCTAGCATAGTAGTAAGTTGTCCCTTTTTCCCCATCAAAAGTGAAGGAGAAGCTTTATATCACTCTATAGCCTTCCCATTTTGCATCTTCTACATCATATCCTTCCCCTTCCTGATCATGGTGATGTCCTTAGTTCTTGATCATGTGTCGTACACAAAAAAATGAAATGTTCCTATGTGGCAGAAGTTGAAGTGTGAGGCCTTTCAGTTGCTTGTCCTTCCCATGGTCCCCCAACCCACCCTATATGTTAAGGGGAAGCATTCATGTTGGGTTGTTCCTATGTCTTAGCCTTCATGGCCTCCAAGTGTCCCTCCACCTATCCCTCAAGTGGTGAATGGTAAGAGGCCTGCTATTAAGGTGCTTGTGTTTGTTTCTTTGTTTATCATCATTTATACTTTTGTGCATCCTCCTCCTGCTCCTACTCAAGAGAACACTCTTCCACCAACAATAGTTGTGAAGGATACTCCTATTGTTGAGTAACAACCTTTGACCTCTTCTTAGGTCACATCCTCTAGTGCTCATAGCCAACATAAATGGCTTATATGTGAGTGCAAGCACTAGAGAAAGAATTTAGCTATGGATCATACCACCTCACCAAAGACAAAGGAGGATCTAGTTGTCTTTTTTTCTATTTCTTCTATTGTTTCTACTATAGTTCCCATCACTTTTTTCCTTCTCCTGGCTCCTTCGATGGGTCTTGATGGATCTCACCCCAAAAGGGTGCAAGTCATCATCACTCCCTCCATGGAGCATCCACTTTTCATGTCCCTCCCAAAAAATCCTCATTTTTCATAGCCTATCAACATGCATAATACAAATTTGGTGCCTTATACAACACCTATTTCCTCCTCTATTTTTTCTTCCTCTGTGGGGATTCAACATCCTCCATTGAAGCATAAGTTGGAGGATGACCTCACCTCAAGTGATGGTCATAAGAAAGGTTTATATTCTTGTGAGTTTGTTTCTATTTTGGCTTGCACTTGTGATGGAGGAAACCCCTACTTTCTCAAAGTTGGTCACTACCCCTCTTCTAGAGGTCGACAGTGACTCTTGAGTGTCACACCCTTTCCCCATTAAGTTGACATAGGGCACTCCTAGGAAGTGCATGTTCAACTCGGAGGAAGATATCTTGATTATGTCCTTGTTTTTTGCAAAATCAATTATCTTTTCCTCATAGGAGCTTAGTGACGAAGACCTTGAGGGGCCTTCTTCCTTGGTGATACAAATCTAGGAGGATTCAACAACACATCTCACAAACCTTCAATAATAATCCAAACAATCTTTGTATAACACATACTATTAGGTATTGTATATCACATTGGAAACATAACTATGGCAGCCTACAATTTAATGCAATGAACAGTCATTACTAAATTCCAAAAAACAAATAATAAATGCAATCACTCTAGTGATATTGAAGAAAACATAGTTATAGAATTTTCCTACAATTTTTATGAAGATCCAATGGTGGAAATAAAAGTTATTATATTTTTCCCAAAACTACAAACCCTAGGTAGGGTTCAAACCTACCCTCACAAAAATGGTCATAACTTATTCAAATATTAATGAAATTTGATGAGACCTGAAGAAAATGAAAGTAGATTCACATGGGAACAAAATAAAATTGGTTTTAGATCCAAAATATAGACTTTACAATCTATATAATCATATTTTTCAGACTGTAAATTCTGCACAATATTGTTAGAATAGGCATTCTCACCAAAATAGTCATATCTTCCACAAAACTCAATACAATTCAATGAGAAAAAAATAAATGGAAACTAGAAATACAGATATTTCCATAAATATATGATGCTCCATTATTTGAGTCCATAATAGGCCATACAAAGCACAACTTCAGCCTGGAAACAATGTGAAAATCAGAAAATGCACAAAATTTGAGGTTTCCATTCATCAAACTTCAAAAAAAAATGTCGCCAACCCCCAATTCGAGTTTTTTAGGGTTTATTTATACATTTCCAACCACAACCAACCATTTTCAACTACCTTTTGATTAGTTTGTTGACAAAACACCTTAATGACACTTTTTGACAAGTTGCTTGACAACTCTTTTGAGCAACTTTTACAATTTTTACAATATGGAACAACCTTAAACATTATTTGACAAATGACTTAAAATGTGACTTCCTAAAACTCAAACACCTCTATAATGGTTTGATAAAAAATATTATAAGAATTAATACACAAAATAGAGAAAATATTTACAAATGGCCTCATGGAGGCAAGAAATCAAATAGGTGCTCCTGCACCACTTGGCTTTTGTTGTAGGAGAGTGATAAGGTACTAACCCTATTATCGCTCCCTTATAGGCTTGTCCTCTCTCCCCTTATAATGATCTAGTTTTGGAATAGGATGACCTACTAGTCGATTAGGACTAGGGTGGTGCCTTCTTCTACATCTATAGATGAGGACTAGGGTGGTGCCTTCTTTTGGATCTGTAGATTAACTTTGTTTGTTTGCTTGTGTTCCCCAGTACTTGTCCTTTTTATGTTCGTGACATTTCTTAGAGGACCCTTCCTACCCTTGTAGGTACTTGGATATAGGAGATGAAGTATTTCGTAAACTTATTTTATTTGTGTCATCATTCTTCTATGTTATAATATTACTTTTCGATATTGGGAATGATACAAAGCATTGGGGGCATTTAGGCCTTCTTCCATGTTGACCCAATTTTTATTTTCACTTTTCTTCATGTTCTAAAATTTTTGGGGATTGATGAAAGTTCATATGCATATACTATATTATAATTATCTATTTATATCTATGGATAGTTCTGACCTTGAAGTATCAAATCCCCATGTCTCTTGATTTCTTAATCTCTACTTTTCTATTTCGTGATGTTGTGGTTTTCATGTGTTGTTCCTCATGTGTGTGACAACATACCATGAATAAATCTCACTATGTATTTCATGCCACAAAATCTCTTTCCTCCTTTTCGTTTTAGGATTCCATGTGCTACTCTACAATGCACACATTATCCGAAAGAGGGGCTATCATGCTTGTCTAATTTTCAACATGGTGAATTATTTCAAAAGGATTCCTTGATGTTAAATTTCCTTACAATGAATTCCTTGAAAAAATAATCCCTTGTTGAAAAATATTATTTTCCAAAATGATGCATTCTCTCAAAAATGATTCCTTGAAAAAAAATTCTTTCAAAGGATCTTGTGGTGAAAGAGTTTGAAAATTTTCCTTTTAAAAATGGAGCATTCTTTCTAAATGGGTTCCTTGAAGAAAGATCTTTCAAAAGGATTCCCTGATGACATAATCACTTGCAAAAATATTGTCTTTCAAAAGGAGTGTTCCTTCAAAGATTCCCTTAGTGTCTTAATGTCTTGAGGAATTGGTTCCCTACTAAAAGAACCCCTTCATGAAATCCTTCATTTAAAAATAATTCTTTGGTGTCTTTTAATTTGTGTCTTATATCCGATATTTGATATTGTGTGTCTTGGTGTTTGATATCTTATACATTTCCATCTAGCTTGGGGGTAGCCTAACTAGACCTATCTTTTTTGTGACTATCCTATAATGTCGTTTGCAACAATCACAAGCTTATCTATTATTTGAATAGATTGTGTCTTGTGTCTTACCTGATTAGACTATGTCTTATTACGTCGACTCATGTCAAATGGTGTCTTATGAAATTGTGTTTATTATGATTAGCTTTTTTCCTAACATGTTTGTGGTGAGATCGTAGATGGCTTTATAGGATTGACTATTTGTGTCCTCTTCATGTCCTGGTGGAGCTCATCCTTTTCATGTTAGGGTATGTCAGATCGAAGGACTGCTTCCTCTATAATTTTAGTATATTCTCTTCAACCTTTTTCTACTTTAGCTCACATATGAATTGAAACATATTCTCGTTAAAGTGGGGGAAAAATGTAATGGCATAAAATTACACCTAGTGTAATTTCCAATTATATCACCTCATCTTAGCCTTACAAATTTTGTTGGTGGAATTAATTATTTAATTAGACTTACATAAGTTTACTTATGCATTTAATTGTATTCCTAGGTATCATTTACTAGGTGATAGGTTCACATGTTTGATTAGGATATAAGATTCCTTCTAGAAGGATTAGTTGTCTTTTCTAGAAGTCTTATCTTATCTAGCATCATTTCCTAGGTAGTTAGTTAGTTGTCACATGTCATAAGATTATGACATATGTAAACATCATATTACATACTACATCTCAACTTTGCCTATATAAGAAAGGATTCATATGTACTTTTCCATATTCAATTTGGCATTCTTGCATCTTAATGATAACATGATATTTCTACCATTTCTCTCTTGTGGAAGTTATTTTGTCTTGCAAGTGATCCTAGGGTGTTTGAGGAGTTCACCATAAACTCCCACATGATATCAAAGCTTTAGTGTTGCAGAATTCTTCCCAGATCTAAGGGGCCAATCTTGGCATGAAATTTTTTCTGGGTGAGAGTTGGAGTCTTGAGATCCTCACCATTTTGTCTAGGGTTTGAAGAAAATCATTTTTCATTGGAGCCATTTTTCTTTCTGCTTCATAAATCTAGCTTCCACTCATCTGTGAGAAAAATGATTTCTAGGTTTTGTAGCCATGATCAAAATCTCAAATGGGTATCTTTTAGATTTTGCATATCTTGCGTATATTTGAAGAAAATTATTGTACAAAAAGTGTCATGCATCATTTTTTTCATCTTCTACTTGTTGAATCAAAAAGAAATTTCTAGGTTTTGTTCTTAGTATCAAAATATTTATAGGTTTTTGGTTTTATCTACAAATTGTGAACATATTTTTCAAAAATCAAATAGAAGTAAAATAGAAAACTCGTTTCTTGTAGGCTAAATTTATCTTTTTTGAAAAATTCATAACTTTTGGCCACAGTGTCCGTTTTTGGAAAATGAGATATCAATGAAAAGCTAGTTTCGAGCACTTCACAATGGTGTATGCCATTTTTTTAGATCTTTTCATGTACAAAAATTTGAGGTTATTTTTCATCATGGAGGTAGATGTGAACATTCATTAGTGCATGGACTATTTCCTTTTCTATGTGCATTATGTTTGCATTTTCTCTGCACTTCATTTTAGTTCCAAATCATTTGTTAATCAACTATTGCTTAAAATATTCTAGAGTTATGCCAATTTGTGAGTTTTCCAGTGTTCTTGGCATTGGGTCTATTGTTTCCTTTCATGATTCTGACTTGAGTCCTTGAGTGACTAATATGGTTTCTAGCAAACAAAAATATTTTTCCTTACTTTTTGAATTAAGGATTTTAGTGTTATTCCATAGTGTACTTCCAGTGCTTCTCTTGTAACAGGTTATCTCATTATGGGGGGTTGAATAGTCTCTCTTTTCATCCTTTGTGTGGATGGAGATTTATTGGATTTATGATGGATATCATTATCATATTTTATATCTCTTTTGGGGAGGAGTTTTATCCCACTGGGTTTTTTCCTTCTCTCGATTTGTGAGAGATTTCTTTGCATTGCATTTGTGCATGGGTACCTAACATGGCCTAGTAGTCGAGACCCATCTTTGCATCATTTGCATAATAATTTCCTTCCTAAGTTGCACTTGTGGGGGGGGGGGTTGGTGTAATTAATTATTTAATTACAATTACATAAGTTTACTTAGGAATTTAATTATATTCCTAGGTATCATTTGCTAGGTGATAGGTTCACATGTTTGCTTAGGATATAATATTCCTTCTAGAAGGATGAGTTATCTTTTCTAGAAGTCTTATCTTATCCAGCATCATTTCTTAAGTAGTTGGTTAGTTGTCACATGTCATAAGATTATGAAACATGTCAACATTATATTACATACTACATCTCAACCTTACCTATATAAGCAAGGCTTCATGTGTACTTTTCCATATTCAATTTCACATTATTGCATCTTAATGATAGCATGATATTTCTACCATTTATATCTTGTGGAAGTTATTTTGTCTTGTAGGTGATCTTGGGGTGTTTGAGGAGTTCACCATAAACTCCTAAAAATTAGATAATGCAAAAACACATCACATTTTCCTCATGTTTTATGTGTGTCCTTATCATTTTGCATCAATGAGGGAATTAAAGTTGAGGACACATGTACACTGCACAGATGTTTGCATGTCATGCTACTATCCTGACAGGATTCCTACGTGAAAAAACATTAGATGCATTAAATCCACATCAACCTATGAATTGTAATGTCCCTACAAAGCTTGACCACTTGGGAACAACTTTTTACTTCTAAAATAGTCCTTTAAACTTCATTCTTTCATTTTATCAAGGATCTCTAATTCTTTCTAGCTTCAATATCACTTCATACTTCTCTTTCACTCTTGCTCTTAACTTCTACACCATTTTTCTACTCCTTAACTACTATTATTGTAGGTTATCAAAGCTTCACTTGATTGGTATGGTTGTCATGATTCCCTCCTTTCTATCTTGGCTTCTCAAGCACGTGCAAATGAGGGTAATATCCACTTGATTATTTGCATTAGCTTGTTTATAGGGTAGCATCTAGATTGTCTTTGCACTATACTTTTTGGTTTCTATTCTCTCTATTTTTCTTTATCTTGTGGTCTATCAGCTATTTGTGGAGGTGGGACCACCAAAATGAGGGTTTGACTAAGATAAACCTCAAAAAAAATCCACAACATTTTTTTTGTTACTTTGTGTTTAAGTATACTTTGTTTGTGAGGAGCTAGCTAGAGAACTGGACCTTCATTGAGTTGATTATCTTCTTCTCTTCTCTTCTCTTCATAATTTCATCATTAAGATAGTTTATATTTATAAGTTATAGTATTCTTCTTGTTGTTCTCTACATTTTTTAGATTTCTTTGTCAAACTATTAAACATAAACTTTTGGATTGTTAGAAAACCCTATGTGTTTTAGTTTGCAAACCCAACTCTTTGTTTGTATGAGATGCTAGCATTCCTCCAAGATGTCAACATGGTGTGCAGACGTTTGTCCCACGCATTAGTGTCCTCTAGCCAAGAGCTAGTGGTTTATAGTCTGTGACCTCTATGGTATGCTCAACTCTTTCCAAAAAATCGCTATCATAAAAAATAAGGAAAATAGAGTCCAAAATTCCCTTTCTTTTCAACTTATTAGGTAGTCTAGGGCAGTTTATGGAAATTCACTCCCTTTAGGCTCTTTTATGTCCTAGACACTTGGGAGTAGTGAATTCCCTTCTCTACAATTTGATTGAGTTTAACTTGAATTACAATTTAGTGGTTGTTGTTATTAATTCATGCTACTTTATAAATCTCATTTTTGGTTGACAAAATGGTGAGCCTGATGTGAACTATCTAATTTTCATGAAATTTTTAAGAAATTTTAAGTTATAGGAACTACACCAAAATCATTCTAAAATAGAACTGTATTTGATGTATTTGGCCCCACATTTATTTCAAATCACCACATCTATCATTCTATGATGCACACATAGTTTTCCATGTTGCATCTATCACTAATCTACACCACATCTGACCATTTTTTCAAATGTTCCTATTTTGCTAATTATTGTTGTTTTTAATCATTACATAGGTTTGACAATTACTTTTCTAATATCCTAGAATGGTTGGGAAAGGGATCCCCTAAAATATTTGTATTAAATCATATAGGGAATCTTTATAGGTTCTTTCCCAAAGGGAATTTCATTAGGAAAGATCTATTAGAAGTTGTAAAGATTGACTTTCAACCTCAATGGAAAGCCAATCAAACCGGGATCTCAATTGCTTGTGGATAGTGGGAATATTTGGGATTGAATATAAATGATTTGGTGCACTTAAACTAAATAAAAAATAATACCTAATATGTAAATACAAATTCCTAAAGATACAGAAACTAAAATGAACTTTTGCAAGCATATCTGAGAAGGTTCTAGACACATGTACCTGACACCATAAATTTTTTCTAAGGTTTACTAAAGCAAATATTCACCCTAAGCATGAATGAGTCCTAGTTAGGGCTTCAAGAATAAGTTTTGATAGTCCTCTGATGCTAGATTTTGGATTTTGTTTGACACAAGTTCCACTATTGGAAAGGTAAATAAATTTTGCAACTTAGTTTCCATGACTTGACAACAATGATGAACACTTGTGCAATAATGTAAAATTTCTCCTTTGAGATCTCTCCAACCCTTCTTCAACCTGTAATATACACATACACAAAGAGAAAAATTGTTTGTTTTGAATGGTGACCTTTTCCTTAGTCAAACCCCATTTTTTATATTGAAACCTTGATAGAAAGAAATAATGACAAAGGAGAAGGGAATGATGAATGAACACTTGCTTGTTATAACTTAGAAAACCTTCAGTGACTACCCTTAAAGGAGTGAAGTCAAACACATCACTCCAAGGAACTTGATCTTTTTTTTTTGATGGATTTGGATACTTGAAATGCTTAGATGCTTCTAGGATCAACAATACATATTAGTCTTCATAGAATGACATGAACACGCATAAGCTTGGAAATGATGATAGGATCTTGAATGCTATAGAAATGATTGATAAATTTTCTCTTGAATTCTCTTGACATAATATTTGCTCATAGGAATATTGATCATGCAACTTCTTAAGTTTTATATTTAAATTGATAAAAAGATTATCTATTTGTAGGTGTTTATCTAATTTCCCAAAAAATAGATTTCAAAAGCTGAAACTAGCATATTGTATTTGAATCATTAAAATGCCATAAAAAACATATTTTAAAATGGTTCTTGGAACTAAAATGGGACCCATTCACCCTTTGGTGAATGGGTCCTAGCCTATAAGTATAGAACACACATATTCTATAATGATTTAATTATTGAATGCATTTATTAAATGTAGGTTCCCCTTTCGTAAAACAAGAAAAATAAGGCTTTGGAATGCATAATTTGGAAAATTAGAAGCTTAATTAGGTCAAATTAATTAAGGGACAGAGATATAGTGTGAAATTGTAAAGGTATATAATTTCCTACACTACATTTATCCCTCAATTTAGTGAGAATAATAACGCACACTCATACTCAAACTAAATTAGACAAATAAGAGTCAAGAGGGTTCCAAGTGTACAAATTTTAGGAAGATAGGATGAAAAGGATCAAGGAGGTGGCTAAGACCTTAGGATCAAGGATCCCATGGAAAACCAACATAAGGACAAAGGGACACATAAGTGTGTAAGCTATATGCAACAAGACAAGATAATCAAGCATATAATGTTAAAGTTAATGCAAAAAGGAAAAAGAAAAGTTGGATCAAGCCTCAACTATTTGTCCAATAGGGATGGATCAAGCCTCAACAATTTTTCCAAAAAAAATTTCACAAGTGAAAATTAATCTTCCACTATGTAAACAAAATACTCATGAGGGGTAGTGAAAATCTAGTGTTCACTAGGTGAGCCCCAAAGGATGAGAAACACACACTAGGTCTACAAGGTGTCTAATCATAAAAACATGCTTCACAAGGCTAGCAAGTTTCATTATGCTAGACACTCATTAAAAATTATCAAGATACTATGCCAACACTACACTAAGTTCAACCTCTATGAATAAAGTGAAGTAATAAATATCAAAATATCAATTCCAAAATGAAATAATGCCAATGTATGCCCCCACTTTAAAGAAATTGCTAAATACCATACTGTGAGCAATTACTTTAAAGTAGAAAATGATAAATGTCAATTTATAAAAGGGAAATGAGAGCTTATTTGGAAAACCCTATGCCAATGATATGTTTCTAAATAAAGTCATGTCATGAAAAAGGAAGTTTCCCCACATGTAATCTAAAAAGATAACACATAAGGGATCTATGAATTTGGGGTCAACGTATTTCTTTGCTATAATAAAATAGATATTGGAACCATGATCATTCCCCAAATACTTCGTGGAAAAACAAACACAAAGGATGAATTGCACATAGAAAGTGGGAAAAAAAAAATATTTCAAGTCAACGTGGAAGAAGCCTAAATGTCTCAACACCTTACATCATCTCCAAAAGGAAAACACAAGATAAAAGAAAATATAATGTCTATGATAGATAGAAGAATGGAGATAAAAATAGAAGAATGCCATGACAAATTTTATTCCTTTGTATCCTTGAACTAATGGAGTAACAAGGGTCATCCAAAGAAAACTCACAAACATTTAAATACATGCCAAGTAGCACGATATGGGGGATCAAATAACACATGAAATCACAAAGAACATAAAAAGAAAAGAAAGAGATATTATGTCACATGTGAGCCAACCTAAATCAAGTTTCCTACATCCCAATATTTCTCATCATATATAGAAGGTAGATAACTAGCCAAAGGGAAACAAGTGCCATACTAGGACAAGCACCATGTTCAACATGTGGTGAGTCACTCTTGTTAGGAGGATCACCATTGTTGTGCTCATATAAATTTATAGAAGTGGAAAATAATAAATTCAATTTAGTGTGCACTTCATCAATCTTAGAAATATCATCATCATAATCCAATTTAATCAAAGTAAGAGTTATAATGACAATGGCCATTATATGTTCTTATTTTTGTTTTGGCAAAGGTGGAGAATCATTATGCTTTAATTGAGTTAGTTTTGATCTTGGATTTTTGGTTTATTATTTTCTCCCAATTGATGAGAAATAGCATGACATCTATGACTATGCTCTTTAGCATTTCAGTTTCTTCTTACATGGTTTTCAAGTTGTGATGGTGTAGGAGTAGGTTTATCAACCATTAGTTTCTTTTCTTCCCACAATGGAGGAAAAAAAGTAACCATAGAGCATTAGAAAACCACTATCTCTTTAGGTTTATAAACTTGTTTAATTTTAGGAGGCACAAAAGGAATTGTATGGTTATCTCTTTGTCTTTTGTAGGATGGATGAATTGTGGTAGATTTATCTTGGTTACTTGGAATGGATTTTGGATCAAGAATAGGTTCATCAATGATAGGTTGGGGGAAGGAATAATCATGTACTTAGGAATATTTCCAAGGGATAATTTTTATATGTGCTTTTCCTTGAAATTTTGATAGGGTCTGAAAAATAAGTCTTCACAAGGCTTTATAGTTCCATGAGTTCATGACAAAATAAATCCAATGAAAAATTCCCGTGAGGAGACAAAGGATTAAAACCACTATGATGCACTATAAAGATTTGGTTTTCAAATGTAAATTTAAAGAACTTGTGAATGAATGACATGATGACATCTATGGAGAGTAGCCATGGATAGCCTAAATTCACATTAAATTGATGGAGAATGAAGCATCTAACTATTTCAGTCCAAATTTTATTGGAAGAGTGATCAAACCTATCATAGGGCAAGCAAAACCATCATGTGTTTTGATCCATGTTTTTTTTGTCCATAAGAATTTATGTAAAGTTCATACAAAAATAATAATTCATCAGTGATCACATTGTTTACACATACAAGATCAATTAATATCCCATTTGTAGGCTTATCATTGATCCTTTTGGAAAATACATAAGTTTTTATACTGGAATAGAACATAAAATAGGAAAATAGAGAAAAAAATGGTGAAATCAATCTTATGTCTACCAGAGTTCCAAAAATTTTGAACTCCTAAAAAGAAACAACTCTTAGCCTTTTATATAAAACAAAACTATTGAAGAGTCTCAAGAGAACACAATAAAATCAAAATAATGCATTAAAAGGCAACACATGAAACATGATAGTTAGCAGAAGAGGATTCTGGAATAATTCAAAGTTACTTTGACTTTCCTCTTTAGTAAAAAGCTTCAGGAATATAGTAATTATGGGTCAGATAGATTGAGCCTCTAAGCCATCAAAAACATGTAGGGATTAGCTAGATATTCAGAGCAATTAGGTGGATATAGAAATTTTGATCCAATAGCCTTATGCCCCTACTCTTATGTTTTAAGTTTGGAAAATATTGGTGTTGATGCAATACTGAAGGACTTGGTGTTGCATCCATTCTTCAAAGAAAATAAGGGTTTTTGATCTTCTGGTTGCCTCCATTCTTGTGTCATACACCCTTCTTATGTATTGACTCTCAAAATGCATATCTCCCTTTTGGAAACATCATTTGATTTACCTATGAGATTAGTTTTCCTAACTAACCATACCCTAACTTTGGTCTACCACTCATCTTACTTGCAAATAATATATCGTGTGTCATTTCCTTTTTAGAATAATCAAAAGAAAAATTACTAAAATTAAACATAGTTAAAATTGGTTCTTTTGAGTTTAGACAATTAAAATAGCATTTTTTTCCCTTTCACAAAAATATTAGATTAATCAAATTTATGGACATTTGATGTATCGAGGAAAACTAAGCAACATGTTTAAAATTTTACTTGATTGCTGCATTTACCTAGGCACTTGGGTAACCAAAAAACCCGGTTACTTTATTTTTAGTATACACACTCAAACACCTTTTAGCATAGCCCCATGAGACCAGAAAACTCTAACAACATGCCCATGTTCATTTCTTTCATACCCGTAGAACTCTAATTTATGATGGTGGTAAATGGTATTACTTTTGCTTTACTAAAGCGAGACTTCCTTGCAATACATCCAGGCTCAATTTTCTCAAAAACCTAGTTATCCAAATTTTGGTGACCTTTCCTCCAATTTAAGCCTTTTCAAAGCCTTTTGAACTTCATTTTATAATTTCTATCATTTAGACATCCATTCAGTGGGTATTTCTTAAATGCAAGTCCCCAAGCTTTACCTTCTTGGGGCATGTTGTGAAACCACACAACACCAAGGTGAGAATGAATAGAGTTCATCATGATTTATATCATTCGTTTAAATCCCATGAGACTCAAACTAGGGCTGACACAAAAACAAACATAAAATTCAAAAATTCAAAATTAAATATGATAAAACTAGATTAAATGCACTGTAACATAATCACCAACCTCAAAATTTGTAAAATTTGGAGATTATAATTAGCACAAAGATTGAGGTACACCTGAGAATTATTTACTATCTTTGGTAACACTTAGACCACCCTTTGATATCCCCTCCACAAGCTTTGATGTGTAAAAATGAATTGTACCAACCTATTTATACCCCTCGCCAGATTGACTACCATAAATTCCCTTGTTGATAGCATGCACACACTAATTAGGGAAATTATGGTTTTGAAAGCTTTATGAAAAAACTAAGTTGTGGGTATTTGGAACTTGCGAGGATTGAAGGGTCCTAAAAATTATGAAAAATTGGTATACCCCTTCCTCACAAAATCAACATGCAAAAACCTAAATTTATGAGTTTCACCTCATGCAAGGATTCAACCTATGTGAGGTTTTATATTTGTGAAGATTAACATGCACATAACCATTGTGGGTTTGAAGGCTATATAAATTTTAACAATTTATGGGTTTCAAAGGGTTGTAGAATTTTGACCAAGGGAAGTCAAAAGAACCCTTAACAAGATTTTCCTCTACTTGAATCCTTGCAAAGGTAAATCCCCTCAAATAGAAAGGAAATTGAATTCAAAAAGATAGTATTGTCCAAAATGTGTTATAGCAGATTGTGGTAGGGTTTGAGAACAATAGGGAGTCTAGAAAGGGTATTTGTATTGATGACTTTCAAGTAGGTATATTATAGGAGTCATAGATATTAGTGATTGTTGCAGGGTTACTTTAAAAGGAAATTTCCAAGAGATTTCTCAAGGGATGATAGTTTTAAAGAATGGACCTTCTATTTTGAATGTGCTTGACTGAATGGCAATTATTTTCATTGACAATAGGATGATGGAAAATTTTAGCAATGATACATTGGAGAGCTATAGATGGAAGTCAACTTGATATCAAGAGAAGAAAAGTATTTATGCCTAGGTTATTATAAGATGAATGAGTTATTGATTTCATTGATTGTCTTCCATCATCTTATTTTGGTCAAAGACATGTTGAAAACAAAGATGACTATCCTCTAAAAGGAAATTGAGACATAAGGTGCACAAGTTTCAACACATCCATGATCAATGAGGTATACATGAGATCTATCAATTGAAGTTACAAGATGATGCAAAAGACAATGAGAGGTCACTTTCATGCATGAAGGTGCAGTGGAAGCTTCATATTCTATGTTAGAGTAGGAGAACCAAGGAATTGAATTGGGATCTCCAAGGTAGTTGGTCTATTAGGAAGAAGAGCATAGATAAAAAAGTATGAAGGGTAGAGCACACTACTTATACGAGATTTAAAGCCACCACAAGATGATAACTTGAGGTTTTAACACAAAGGGTGTTGGTCATGGTGCCATAGAAATCTATACATAGATATAGATTTTTTGTTTTATGATGAGTTGTTTAGGGACATGATGATTGAGTCACTCAAAAGAAAAAATTTTGTATTAAATGACAAACGAAAATTTTCATGCCAGAGTCAATCTTTCCAAGTTAGAAACACTAAGAAAATGACCTAATTTTTTAGGAATTTGAGAGTGTTAAATGACAAAGGGAGAGTTCAAAATGAAAATTGGGAAACATGTAAAACATCTTCAACAACAAAGGAGGGTGCATAATTTAGAATCTCAGGTGATTCCTTCAGTTTGGGAGCTGATTCCAAGGAGTTTGTAGTATCCTATCAAAAATTAACAACCCTATTTCAAGGAAAGATCTAATTTGAGGGTCTTATTTATAAATACAACTTTTAGACCTATATTATTTTTAGTTCTTGCTTCTTTTTTCATAGCAAAAATCTTGTCTTGTAACTCTCTTTTTAGATAAATTCATTGTAATAGCAAAAAACTCTTTTCAAATCAATAAAATGGCAACATTGTTCTTTCTCTAGTTCTCTTGTCTAATCTTGTAATGAATTATTTTATGTAGAAACTATGTTTTTTTATGAATCATTTGTTATGTCTCATTCAGGCAATCACAATATTTTCATGTTTAATGTAGGTCATATGTTGTGTTGATTTTTTTCAATATGTTGTAGTTGTGAAAGCTCTACTTTTCCTTCAAGAAAATATGAATCAAAACCTTAATGTTAAATATTTGTGTTGCATGTTCAAAAAAAGTTGTGAAAAAAAGTCTTTTATTAAGGTTGATTATGAGTTAGAATAAGTACACCTTCAAGTTTTGGTGCATCACCTCCTTATTTTCTTAGGTTTTTTATTTCAAGCATCCCTTTATCCCATTTCTTTGAGGTTTTCAGTAGTTTTAGGTGCTTCACCAAGGGAACCAACCAACTCTAGAGATTCATTCTCTCTATGAGAAACCCACATCTTAAGGATGATTCCATGTTTCACACTTAGCTAGGATGCAATCCTAAGTAAGAAAACCTTTTAGCATGCCTAGTGGGACTCTAAGTAGTTTTAAGTCCATAAAAGTTTAATTTTCATTATTTTTGGGTATGATTAGTAGTGATTATAACCTTTTGATGTTAAAAAATTTGATACCTAGCGACTCTATGTTCTTGGTTGTAAATAGATCTTATACAAACAACATATGAGAGGGGTTCAAAATAGGAGAAGTTCAACCCCTTTTAAATATTTATAGCTTTCACCACCTAAAATAAGAGGTAGATGGTGCAAAGGCACCCATGAGATTTCATGCCTCCAAGAGGAAAAAATAGTCTTTTGATTTTGGTTTTGTGTATTTTTCATGTAATAAGGTCTTTTAAACCATTTCATGGTTGTAGAAGTCTAATTTGAGTCATTAGGTGCAAAGGAATTAGTAAATATAAAAGTTTCATAAATGTTGTCAAAGTTGTAAATGAGTAAAGTTGGACAGTTGTAACACAAAAAAAAGTTGAGAACTATTGGTACATGTTTAAATAATCCTTGGAGGGTTGAAGCCAAGGTTGGGGAGATAGTTGTTATTGAAAATTTTGAAGTTGGAATAATAAAACATCTCTTTTTTTTATATTTTGCAATGTTTTTCCCTATTTTGATGAAAGATATGAACCTGTACATTAGTTTCATGGCATGAGGCCAATTGGAAATGAAAGATAATTAAATTTACTTTCTACTACTTTTTGTTGCACTCAATTTCATTGTGTTTTGAGGGAGTTGTGTCTATTTTACTACAAATAGGTTTGAAACCCTAGTTAGAGTAATAGTGAGCAAACAAACTAATTTTTTAAGGATTTCATACAAAGTAACCACCCCTAATTTTGAGATATGTTGCATAAATCCAAAATGGGTTTCTAAAACTATGTTTATATTCTTGATATCATATCAGCACTAAAAATTATGGCCGAAAAACTACAATTTTCTACTACCAAATTTGTTCAAAAAAATAGGCCTAGAGACTAGGATAGTCAATTTTAAGCCCTTTCCTTCCAAAACAACTATACTTAGAATCCAGATATGTTTGTAAATGGTGAAAATGGTACCAAAAAATACTTTTATAGTCTAGGTTTGAGGTTTGCACAAAAAAGTTGTGATGGAATAACCAATTAGAAAGTATTATTAGGAGATTGAAGCCTTGTGAGCAAAAACCCACCTTTGAGTGTTTGAAACCTTGAAATTGTACTTGTTTATAGTTTCCTTGATGTTTTCTATATTTTCTCTCCATCATAATTGGTATCAAAGACCAAAGATTTGGGAGAGACAAGTTTTTGGAGTTTTTTTTTTTTATCTTTTTGCAGGTTGAAGCAAGAACCTAGATGCCAAAAGATTAGGCCAAGGGGAAAAAAAGAGGCCTAAGGTGAGGTATCACAAATAAAAGAAGAAAAGTGAAAGAGACTTGTTTGAGAAAAAAAAATGAAAATGTTGAGAAGATTCATCCATGGAGACTTGTAGAGTAAGGAGTTACCAAGCAAGAAACAAAAAAAAAAGAAGAGAGAAAAGTGAGATGAAGAAGAAAAATGAAAAAGAAGAACATATCAAAGTGTAGCAAGAGATAATGGAGTTGAGACAAGCCTTAGAACAAATGGAAAAAGTTAAAGAAAAAATGAAACTTGAGATGCAATAGTTGCTTGAGAGAGAAAACCAAGAAAATGGTTGGCACTGGCCAATAAGGAAGAAGGTTAAATGGCCTATCAAGAGGATTATTCTAAAGAGAAGAAGGAAAAAGAGGATAGAAGATCCAAAAATTGGAGAATCTTTGTTGATGAAAGAAGAGCAACAACCATCTGAGAAATAGGTAAGTCATGAATCACAAGTGGGTTCTAGTGCTATGTTTGTGGGTGAAAAAGAGTTTGTCCAAATCATAGAGAAGGGAGACAAAAATTCAGAAGTAGGGGCAAGTGTGATGTTAATGAGTCAAAAATAATTCTTACCAATGCAAAGGATCAATCATTTAAATTTGTTTGAATAAAGTGAATTTGATTCTAATGGGAAAGTTGAGAAACGTGAGTTGTTGGTAAACACAATGTAGGGGGGATGGTGTGAGCAATCTACTAGGAAGACTGATCCATTTCAATTGTCATTGCACAAGGTATCTCTGAAAGGTGAGTTACAGTATAGTTTATATACTTGTCATGTTTTTTCAAGGGTTATCAGTAGTTGTCAGTGGATTTCAGTCCCTTCAACTTCAAGAAATTTAAAAAATAGAGTTTTTTGCTTCATATATACAATATAGAGTTGTTTCAAATGTAAAATCATTGTTGAGAGAAGAATTTAGAGGTGCAAATGGAGGACATGTTTATATTGACAACTTCAAATATCAAGTTGTTAAGTGTTCAAGAAAAACCTACAGTGAAGATGAAGCAAGTATGAAATTGATCCAAAGAAGACAATGTGCAGATACTTAAAAACATCAAACAAAATATTTCAAACATGGTTCTCATGTTGCAAACCCTAATTCAAGAGGATTTTGTGTTCTTTTCTTCCCCAAGAGTATGGTGTAGGGGCACCATTGAGATTTCATGCCTCTAAGAGAAAAAAATTATCTTTTGGTTTTTGTTTTGTGTTTTCTTTATATAATAAGGTCTTTTAAACCATTTCATGGTTGAAGAAGTCCAATTTGAGTCATTAGGTGCAAAAGAATTGGTAAATATAAAATTGCACAAATGTTGTCAAAGTTGTAAACACATAGAATGTGAAGAGTCATAAGTTGTAAATGAGGGAAGTTGGATAGTTGTAACTCAAAAAAATAGTTGAGAACCATTAGTACATGTTTAAATAAGCCAAGGTTGGGGAGATGGTTGTTATTGAAAATCTTGAAGTTGGAAGAAAAAAACATCTCTATTTTTTTTTAGTTTGCAACATTTTTCCATGTTCTAATGAATGGTACAGACTTGTATAGTTGTTTCATGGTGTGAGACCAATTGGAAATAAAATATAATTGAATCTACTTTCTACTACTTTTTTTTGCGCTCAATTTTATTGTGTTTTGAGAGAGTTGTGTCCATTTTACTGCAAACATGTTTGAAACCTTAGTTAAGGTAATAGTGAAAAAACAAACCAATTTTTGAAGGATTTCGTACAAAGTGACCACCCCTGATTTTGAGTTATATTGTATAAAGCCCAAATGGGTATTTGAAACTATGTTTATATTCTTGATATCATGTCTGCACTAAAAACTATGGCTGAAAAACCACAATTTTCTATTACCAAGTTTGTTTAAGCAAATAGGTTGAGAGATTAGGACAATCAATTTTAGTCCCTTTCCTTCCAAAGCAACTATATCTGGAATCTAGATATGTTTGTAAATGGTGAAAAGGGTACTCAAAATACTTTTACAGTCTAGGTTTGAGATCTACACAAAAAAGTTGTGATGAAAAAACTAATTAGGAAGTACTATTAGGAGATTGAAGCCTTGTGAGTAAAGACCCACCTTTGAGTGTTTGACACCTTGAAATTGTGGTTCTTTAGAGTTTCCTTGATGTTGTTTGCCCTTGCTCTCGATCAGAATTGGTATCAAAGCCTAAAGATCTGGGAAATATAAGTTTTTGGAGTTTGTGTTTTATCTTTTTGCACGTTGAAGCAAGAACCTAGATGCCAAAATACTAGGCCAAGGGAAAAGAAAGAGGCCTAAGGTGAGGTATCACAAATACAAGAAGAAGGGTGAAAAATAATTTTTTGAGAAAGAAGAATGAAAATATTGAGAAGATTTTCCCATGAAGACTTGTAGAGTAAGGAGTTACCAAGAAAGAAACAAGAAAAAAAAAGAGAGAAAAGTAAGATGAAGAAGAAAAATAAGAAAAAATAATAGATAAAAGTGTAGCAAGAGATAATAGAGTTGAAGCAAGTCTTGGAACAAATGGAAAGGTTCAAGAATTAATGGAACTTGAGATGTAGCATTTATTTGAGAGAGAAAACCAAGAAAATGGTTGACATTGACCAATAAGGAAGAAGGTTAAATGGCCTATCAAGAGAATTATTCTAAAGGGAAGGCAATAGAGGATAGAAGATTCATACATTGGATAATTTTTGTTGATGAAAGAAGAGAAACAACCATCTGCAAAAGAGGTAAGTCATGAATCACAAGTGGGTTCTAGTGCTATGCTTGTGGGTGAAAAGGATTTTGTCCAAATCATAGAGAAGGAAAACAAAAATTCAAAAGTAGGGGCAAGTGTGATGTTAATGAATCAAAAATAATTCTTACCAATGCAAAGGATCAATCATTTAAAGTTGTTTGAAGAAAGTGAATTTGATTCTAATGGGAAAGTTGAGCATGGTGAGTTGCTAGTAAACACAGTGTAGGGGAAGAGTGTGAGCAATCTGCTATGAAGACTGATCCATTTCAATTGTTATTGCTCAAGGTGTCTCTAAAAGGTGAGTTACAACATAGTTTATATGCTTGTCATATGTTTTGTCAAGGGTTATCAGTCCCTTCAAGTTCAAGAAATCAAACAAATAGAGTTTGCTACTTCATAAATACAATATAGGGTTGTTTCAGTTGTAAAAGAATTGTTGAGAGAATAATTTAGAGGTGCAAATGAAGGGCATGCTTATATTGACAAGTTCAAATATCTTTGTCAAGTGTTCAAGAAACCTATAGTGAAGATGAATCGAGCATGGAATTGTTCCAAAGAAGACAATGTGTAGAAAATTAAAGACATCAGGAAAAATATTTCAAGCATGGTTCTCATGTTGTAGACCCTAATTCAAGAGGAGCTTGAGTTTTTTTCTTCCCCGAGAGTATGGTGTAGGAGCACCCATGAGATTTCATGCCTCCAAGAGGAAAAAATAGTCTTTTGGTTTTGGTTTTATTTTTTCTTCATGTAATAAGGTCTTTTAAACCATTTCATGGTTGTAGAAGTCCAATTTGAGTCATTAGGTGCAAAGGAATTAGTAAATATAAAATTTGCACAAATATTGTCAAAGTTGTAAACACATGGAATGTGAAAAGTCATAAGTTGTAAATGAGGGAAGTTGTATAGTTATAACTCAAGAAAACATTTGGGAACCATTGGTACATGTTTAAATAAGCTTTGAAGGTTCAGAGCCAAGGTTGGGGAGATGGTGGTTATTGAAAATATTGAAGTTGGAATAATAAAACATCTTTGTTTTCTATATTTTGTAATATTTTTCTCTGTTCTAATGAATGGTACAGACTTGTACTATCATTTCATGGTGTGATACCAATTGGAAATGAAAGATAATTTAATCTACTTTCTAATACTTTTTTTTGCACTCAATTTCATTATGTTTTGAGGGAGTTGTGTTCATTTTATTGCAAATAGGTCTAAAACGCTAATTAGGGTAATAGTGAAAAAACAAACCAATTTTTTAAAGATTCCATACAAAGTGACCACCCCTAATTTTGATGTATGTTGTATAAAGCCCAAATGGGTATCTAAAACTATGTTTATATTTTTGATAATATGTTTGCACTAAAAATTAAGGCTGAAAATCCACAATTTACTACTACCAAGTTTATTCAAGCGAATAGGCCTAAAGACTAGGACAATCAATTTTAAGCCATTTTCTTCCAAAAAAAACTATACCTAGAATCAAGATATGTTTTTAAATGGTGAAAAGGGTACTCAAAAATACCTTTACAGTCTGGTTTTAAGGTATGCACAAAAAATTGTAATGGAAAAACCAATTATGAAGTACTACTAGGAGATTGAGGCCTTGTGAGCAAAAAAACACCTTTGAGTGTCTAAAACCTTGAAATTGTGGTTGTTTAGAGTTTTTTTGATGTTTCCTACTCTTGCTTTGCATTAGTAGAGAAAGAGAAAGGAGCCATGTTTTATTTATAGAGACACAATCTACTCCTAGCTTTGGAGCTGCAAATTTAGCTTTAAGTCATCCAGCTTCATCAAGATCGAGTAGTATTTCTAGCAATAACATGGATAGGAAACCTTTTTCTTTCATTCCTTTAATGGTGGAATCCCTTTCAATCTTGCACAACATGATGAAATACCAATATCAACCCTCAAGAGCTTGCCCTATTTCACTATAGAATACCAATCTACAATTGTAGAGCATATTAGAGATACAGCTACAATATGTGCAATGCATAACATCATAGTTGAGAATTTTTTTGTGAGGTTGTTGGCTAAATATTTTAAAGGTAAAGCTCTTCAATGGTTTAAAGGCTTATTTTTAACTTCATTGTTTCATGGGATCGAGTGGGTGATGCCTTGAATAGGCAGTTTTAAGATAAATCAAGTCATCTCTCTTTGGTAGAATAGTTGACTACCATAAAAAGAGCAAGGCAGATTTACAAATAATAAAAAGTAATATTAACATAGTGAACACTAGATTTACGTGGAAAAACTAATAAGGGAAAAAATACAGTGAAGATTAACTCACAATATAAAGTAATTTCAAAACTAAATATATAAGGCTCACTGCCAAAGGTTCACTACCTAGAATAGGACCCATTGTCCCAATACAAAAGCTCACTACTTACACAAGGAGGCTCACTACATACAAAAGGATTACAAAACAAAATGTGGCTTTACAACCAGAATGAACTAGTAAAAGTGCACCTAACAAGTTTTGATTTAGTTCCAATGATGCTCAATAAACTGACTTAACACACTTCATCATTTTCACACTTCTTTGCATTCACATCAATGCAATTTTTCTCACTCAAAATCTTCAAAACTGTTTGACATATATATCTAACCCATCCACAAGAATCAATTAGGTCAGCCTAATTAGATGCAACCAAAAATATTGACTATCAGCTTCAAGCATTTACAAAATCTTTCCAAACAATAAATTAAAATGTGTAGCACACTACATCATGTCAGCATAGAACTAAGATAGGTCACACATACATCCGCATAATAAAATTAATTCATCATAACACCAATTATACATGAGGTTGGCTAGAGGTAGGATTAATAGCAAAATGCAATTAACAAAATAATGTCGATACACCATACAAGCACCTGTGCATGAGAGATTCTAAACGTACATGCTTCCAACATCCATAAACTATTTCTCAAAACTACAAGCAACAACAATCAACCATGGAGAATTGCAAACCAAAATACCATAGGATGTAAACTACATATCGATTTAGATACTAGATCAGACAATGACTTAGTCTTGTAGTCACAACACATATAACATGGTGACATCAATGACAACATAAAAACTATATAGTTAGATATTTTTCTTCATTCTTCCTACAATCTCCCCCTTTGTCATTGATGGCAACATGTGCCACAATATTCTCTCCCCCAATCACCAGTATTCTCTTCCCTTTTATTGTTCTTCACATGACTTTCTCCCCCTTTGACATCAATGGAAAAAGGTGACCAAAAAGTAGGATGTAAATGTATGTACATGTTAACATTTGTACATATACAAAAGAATTCCAACTCCCTAGTTCAAATATTCCACAGAGAATAATGATTTTTACATGAAATTTTTTCTTGTACCTTTCTCTTATGGTTGGAAGAATCTTCTTCCAAGCAAGAACAACCGAATTCATCCTAGCACTCATACTATCCAATAGAGATAAAAATGTAAATGAGGATGTCTGGTCCGAAGATAGACATTGTCATTCACAATCTTCTACATCAGAGAGTATTCTAGAGAGATGATCCAACCATACCTCAAAAATTTATTTAACCAACTAGAAGGTTTTAACCAAGTCTTCTCTTTTCCTCTGAGCAATCAACAACTCCACTTGCAGTTCACCAACTCTTATTCTCTATTTTCCATTTTTTTCTTTGAAGAAATTGAAACTCTTTCCAATACTATTTACCTTAGATTCAATGGCTTCAATTTTGCTTCTAAAATTATCAACAGCTACAGGCCACTGAAGACAATACCTGTAGATGTCAAATATTTTCTTGATGCATTTTTTTCATCATTAATGTTTTTTACATAACATTTGTTTGGCTTTGGAACATCTTCTCTCAATCATAGCTTCGAACTTATGACCTTCAGGTCCTTCCAAAAATGTTCTTTCTTCAATAACTTCTACTAGATCATCTAGTAATGAGTCAAACACATATGAAATTGAAATACCCCTTTTGAGAAAATAATCAACCAATACATCATCAATTTTAAGTCTCTTGATCGAAGAGAATGCACACCACATTTCACCAACCTTCTTCATATCACCTTTATCTAACATTGTCTGTATATCCTCTGGATCAAAGGAATCAAATTTAGATAGAAATTCTTCTTCATTCTTCTTTTCTTTAGGGATAGTGATAACATCTTTTGTGATAGTTTTTCTCCTTTTATATTATGGAGGGGACTCACCAATAACAACTTCCAACTCTTTACCAGAGGAGGAACCCTCTTTAAACTGACTAGGTACTAACATACCAGAGCACAAATTCATTTTTTAGGGATGCAAAATAGGTTTTTCAAACACTTGCATTATCCTCCATCGATTCCAAATACCTATAAACTTTTTTTCCAACAAGAATTCTAAATTCCCACTTAACATTCTCTCTTACTGGTAGCGAACTCAAAAAGTAAAACACCAAACATATGAGCAAAGGCCCAAACCAAAAAGGATAACCCTTGATCAAAGAAATTCTTACATTCTCAGTTAGATTTTTCATAATAAGGCTACACAAATCAAATTATTTTTTTTTCCTTAACCATCATGTGTGCAAGATATACAACAATAGCCGAAGTAGAGCCTTCATGATTTCTAAAGTAGATTATATAAGAGATATCGTACACAACATACCTTATAACAGGATCAATAATAGTATTTATTAGTAGAGCTCAGGGATCTTTGTTGATACTAGTAAGTTCCTCCACATCTTTGTATTTCATGGTTTTCTTCCTAGGGATGTCCCCAACACTGCATAAACCAGTAATAGTTTTGATTGCCTCTTTCATGATTGGATAGGGCTTGTCCAAAATAATGTTGTCATCCTTGAATCAACTTAACAAGAACAAGATAGATCCTTTGTCTACAAACTAGGGAAATTTTCCCCATAAATCCATACCTAGGGTTTTTACACTTTGCAATTCATTTATCTTCAACCCTAGTTACATTTCCTTCATCTTTCAATGATCAAATTATTCCAATTCAACACCCTTCAACTTCAATGGAATATCACCACATGATCCTCTATCCATCGTCATGATTATCTTTCTTGAATTCTTTATTGTTCAATCAAAACTTCTTCCTTTTCCCTTCTTCCCTTTCGTAAACTAAGAAATTCTCTTGAAAGCTTATGTCTCTTATTCCTAATTATCCATAATGATTCCTTTAGATTACCTCAAAATTGCTCCAAATCACTTTGAGATCACTTCAAGGTTGTTGCAAGTCATTTTTCAAAATTTTCAATTGCACAAGTGATCAAAAATGACTTATGAATTTTACTTTATACATCATCGGTTTGCCCTAATTCACACTAAATATGGTAGGTTCCAAAAAGTTGATAAAAAACCTTATTTCTCTACAATGAGAAACCCTAAATCGATTCACAAAAGAACATGCCTGTAACTTTTCTTCTAGTTTCTTTTCCAGAACCTCTGTTTACTCATTTTCTACAACATATCCTTTTTCCAACATTTGACACGCCATAAACTCAGGGGGTTTGAACAATTTTCTGTTAATGCTCCCCCTAAGACCATGCTAGATCTAATTCTCAAAGGAATTGTCTGCACTGGATGAGGGAACAAACACATCTATTGTCTCTAGCTCTTCTTCTTTCTTCCTCCATATCTTATTCATTTCTTAAATCACCTCATCTTTTTCAATTTTCTTCACTGGCTTGTTCTTCTCTACTGGAGCATGCTGCTTTCCTTTCTTACTTCTGAAAACTCTTGAGATATGTTCGGGTTTGTTGTAGTTATAGCAGACAACATTTTTCTAATTTATTTGACCTCTAATAGCCCTTGATCTACATTGATTTCTTTGTGTCTAAACTTGTTGCATGTATAGCAATAGCCATCAAAAGATTGATTCATTATACCTCCATCAAACCTATTCATCATCATCCAACTAATAATTCTCACCTGAGATATGCATTTAGTAGCTTTATGTCCAACTTTCTTGCATGCAAAATATTGTCAAAAAAAGTAACCACAAAACTGATTCATTTTACTTCTGCACTCAGTTTCCCTATGACCAAATTTGTTACATGAAAATAAAACACTATTGAAAGATGGGTACCTTTGAGCATTTGGTTGTTTGACAGGTGGTCTTCTACCAAAATCCTTTAAATTTCTTTTCTACTTCCCTTTGTCTTGAGTCTTTTGATTATCCTTTGAGCTTTCACCTATTTCATTTCCCAAGCAACCTTTGTCTTTACTTGGTTTCTTTCCTACAATCAACTCATCAAGATTTTCAGAGCTAGATTTGAAATTGTTTTCATAGAGTTTTGCTTTCTCCAGTTCTACTTTCAAGTTCACCACCTCTTGTTCAAGTCTAGTGCATTCATTAGTCTTGCTTTGCACCACTATATTCAGAAATTCTCCAATTCTCTTCTTTTCTTCCACTAGTACTTTCAATCCAATGATCTCTTTTTTCTACTACTCACTCACTTCTCAGTCTTTCTTTGAATTTCTTCAATTTCTCTTTCAATTTTCAGACACATTCATTTGTCTCATCAAGATTTTCTTTCAAATCTTTGTTTTCATTTTCAGCCTTATCAAGATATTCAAGTGCAGCCCATAGTTCTTCTTTATCATTCATTTGTTCAACCTTTAGGATCTTCCTCAAGTGATTAAGCTTTTCAACAAGGAACCAAAGCTTTGATACCAATTGTTGAAAGGAACAAGACAACTAAGAGGCAGGGGGTGAATTAGTTATCACCAAACACAAATTCAAATCTCAAACACTTATCAATTTCTTATCCACTTAGTTTTGTTATTAAGTATGAACATAAAATGTAGATAATAGAAAGAAATAACATAGTGAACACCAGGTTTATGTGGAAAACCCAATAAGGGAAAAACCATGGTGAGGATTAACTCACAATATAAAGTAATTCCAAAACTGAATATATAAGGCTCACTGCCCAGAATAGGACCCACTATTCGGATACAAAAGCTTACTACTTACACAAAGAGGCTCACTACCTAAAAAAGGATTACAAAACAAAAAGTGGCTTTACACCTAAAATGAGCTAGTAAGAGTGCACCTAAAAAGTGTTGATTCAGTTCTGGTGATGCTCAATAAACTGACTTAACACACTTCATCAATTTTTCACTTCTTCACATTCACATCAATGCAATTCGCCTCACTCACAATATTCAAAACTATCTCACATATATATTTGACCCATCCATAAGCATCAATTAGGTCATCCTAATTAGATGCAACCAAAAAGATTGACTATCAGCTTCAAGCATTTACAAAATATTTCCAAATAATAAATCAAAACATGTAACAAGCTACATCATGTTAGCATAGACCTAAGATAGGTCACATGTACATCCAAATAATAAAATTAATTCACCATAACACCAATAATCCATGAGGTTAGCCAGAGGTAGGCTTAATAGAAAAATGCAATCAATGGAATAATTTTGATACACCATAGGAGCACCTGTGCACAAGAGATTATGAATGTACATGCTTCCAGCATCCATAAACTAGTTCCCAAAACCATAAGAAGCAACAATCAACCGTGGAGGATTGTGGACCAAAATATCAGAGGATGTAAAATGCATACTGGTTCAGATACAGGATTAGACAATGACTTAGTCTTGTAGTTGCAACACATATAACATGGTGACATCAATGACAACACAAAAATTGTATAGTTAGATATTTTTCTTCATTCTTCCAACAAATTCATGGTCAATGTGACCTGCCACTTGTATCTCATTCTTCGCCCACTAGATCGCAGTATTAAAATATTCCAAGGAAAAACCAAGTGGGGTAGTGGGTGTGTGACATGTGTCCACCCTCTTGGTGGACCCTACAAGATTCAAAAGGCAATGGTGCAACAAGGTATTAAGATCAATGGTTCCAATATGATCTTGTGAATTGATCCTAGTTGTTCTCAGCTAGCCCACAAGGGACCCATAGGAAAATCTTGGCTCTCAGTGAAGTATTGGGAGGTTGTAGTGTGGCATGATCCCTAGCATCCAAAGAACATAAAATATTTGGCTGAATATTGTTGGAGACTATAGTAACATTAAAAAGTGAGCTACTAAATGGGTTACAATACACATGATTAAATGGTTGGTGAGATGCTTTAATCTTAGTCCTCCTTCATGAAAGAATTTCAACAACTTGGGCGTAAGATTGAAGGTTAAATGTTGTGCATATTGGGAT
Source organism: Sequoia sempervirens (assembly GCA_007258455.2). Classification (NCBI taxonomy): domain Eukaryota; kingdom Viridiplantae; phylum Streptophyta; class Pinopsida; order Cupressales; family Cupressaceae; genus Sequoia; species Sequoia sempervirens. The sequence continues at coordinate 407,388,321 of VDFB02086081.1, forward strand.
ACACCAGATGGATCTTGGTTGTTTCTTGCTAGCCCATGACCATCAATCAACATCCTGTAGATCTTACTAGGGAAATAGGTGAGTGACACATGAATTCTTTCATAGCTCATGGCATGTGGTGGAGCTCGTTTAATGGTGGTGGGATATCCAAAGGTTAGTTTCTAGTTGGTTTGAAGTGGAGTCAGCATAAGTCAAATTTCTCAAAGCATGTGTGACTCCATCTAAGCTTCTCATCAATCCATCTCATGAGGAGATCAACAACCATAATTCAAAACTACTAATTGGTGTCATGGAGCCATTCTAGTTCGCACGACTAAGCAATAATGACAGACTTGATGTTTTTCTACCAAAGTAAAGGATTTCTTTACCATAAAAGATGGATTTAAAGCATAATATTGATCATAATGGAATTTTAAAGAATTCAAAAGTTGTTGCAGTGTGTTTTGATTTCTTAGCATCCTCAAACTAGGGTTTCCATACATTGACAAACCAGTAAGTTAAAACCATACATCTCTTTCTCAATTCCAAAATTTCCATAGATACTGCTATTTTGTGATTTGAGTAGGGTACTAGGACTTCTTTTAAGGTTTGAAATTCATTGAATTTCCTTCAATTGTTTGAATTATGTTAAATCCATTTGCATAAAATATAAACCCTTGTTTAAGTTTCTTATTAGTAAAATTACACACCCAAGAAAGAACTCAACCCTCTAGTTCTAAGCCTAAGAACAGACCTCTAGTCCAAGATTCATTGGACCAATTAAAACCCTCAACAAATGACAAGTGCGTAGGGAAATATATGTTTCAAGGTCTTGGTACTAGAGATGGCATTGTCAACAAACAATATGCCATCAAGGATGCCACACTGCCATTCACTGGGTGGGCATTATTTACATATTGGTTTGGCAACAGAAATTCCAAAATCCCTATTTGTAACCCATGGGGACTAGATATGGGTAGATTGATTGTCCCAAATGTGTATCTTGATGTGGACCTCCTTAAGGCTATAGCAACCAATCACGACCCTACAATTAGGGTGGTGAGAACACATTTTGGCAAGAAAATGGTTGAGGTCACTAGGGAAGAACTCATTGAGGTTTCTCAAGTTAAACCAGTGGAGTGATGAGATGGTGGAAATTGATGAGAAGAAGTTGAGAGAAGAATATGAAAAGGTGAGACCAACATTCAAGGTATTAGTATTTTCACATTTCTTGGTAGTAGGAAAGGGAGGGAGCAAAATTGTACTAGGTCCATCTAACAAAGAACCCTACCCAATCAACTACTTTGCAATTTATTTCCATAAAACCTTTTATTCTCTTTATCAGATCCTAGGTTATGATCTAGTTTCAAGCATGTCAATTGCACCTATGTACATGGTTGCAAACATACAACATATGAAACTCAACACCTCCTATTATTTTTCTACCTATTTGTTAGAAGAGACACATAAAGGTCTAGTTGCTCTAAATAATGGTGAAACAGGGGTGAGGTTTTGGTGGTACTCCTTATTCATGCATATGTTCTTGTACAAGGGAGTTGATTTATTTAGTAGTGATATGGAACTAAAAATATAGGTGAATGATAATGATATTCCTATCCAAAGATGGACCCCTATCTTGGACAGACATAAGAAGAGCTCTAGTTTTTTGGTCTTTTCAAACATTTTGTCTTCTAAGTTGATGATGGTTTTGATTTATATGCTAATGATTCATTCAAATTAGAATGTATGAAATGTTACCTAGAATAGATGAAGTAAACTAAATGCAATTGACTAATCTAAATGATTGAAAATGAATGCAAAACTAAGATTTATGCTTTGTTTGAAAACACAGTGTTGTTTACAAAAAGGTTAAAATAATGAACAAAAATGCAACTTTTAACCAAATAGAAAGTCATTTCTCAAAATATGTGCACCTGGAAAGCTATAAAGGACTGGAGAACAATCTAAAAAAGCTAATGAATTCTAAACTTGGGCTGACTAGGACTCATTCGCCACCTTGGGCGAATTAGTCCCAGATCAGGAATTTTCTACACAAAACCTATTTTTTGACAGCTGGGGATCTAAAACTACATCTGACTCAAATTTTCATCTTAGGGTGGAATCATTCACCATGCATGGCGAATCAGTCCTCTTTCTAATTTCTGCAATCTCAAAACTCAAATCTGTACCTTGACACCTGCATAGTAAATTCTGACAGAAACCCAATTCTAGATCTCAAAAAATTCCTACAAAACAGCTTAAAAGAGTTGATCTAATGGGGGGTTTTCCTTATTCAAACCCATAGATAGGTAATTAAATCTTGGATGGAGAAAAATCTGCATAAACCCTAGCCTTAGGTGTGTTAAAGACTAGGAAACGATGAAATGTAAGAAGGGTCCTATTCTATTGCTCTAGAACAATACATGCAAGAGTGATTGAAATGATGCAAGATATAAACCCTATAAATATTGAAAAACATAAAACATAGGAATAAAATGACCTGTAAATGCTAAAAAAACATAATGCAAACCTTAATCTGAAGATAGAGTGAAAACGGAAGATGTAATCAATAGGAAACCAAGTCCTTAGGAATGATTTGGTGGCTAGTTGCACCTCTTCACCCTAGATTTATTCATGATTCACCATAGGAATCCATCATCAACCCTTTGCAATGTTGGATCTTGACAAGAAAAGTGAGCTTCAAGACTTGCAAAAACCCTAGTTTTCTACCCTAAAACTTCAACTTTTGCTAATGAAACTTGTTGTGGAAGATTGCTCTTGAGAGATGATAAAAAGATGATAAAAGATGATAGATGTTATGTAAAATGACTTGAAATGTGTATTTATAAGCAACAACACCTTATTTTCCCATCAATTAGACCTAAGAGGTTGACATTCACGGGAAATAAAATTTAAATTGATTAAATTCCCACTTAATTTTGAATTTTTCCTCAAAGGGGACTCATTCACTATGTTTGGTGAATGGGTCCCACTAGAGGGGAATCATTCACCCAAGGTGGAGAATGGGTCCCACTACTGATGTTTGAAGGTGGGTTGTTGGGGTATGATGTCATTAAATGTTGTTTGTCAGGTTTTAAGTGATTTCTCATATGAAAAGAGCCTCTAAATCAAAATTAATAGGTCTAAGGGGCCAATATATGTCATTTTGAATGAGAAATGATGTGAAGAGACTCAAAAGTGGGTTCAATTATGTGAAATTATCTCTTTTCTGAAGAGGGTCCAGTCTTCTATGGCACACTCACACATAAGGAGATGAGACCTAATATAGGGATTGACCATAATTGGGGAGATTTGATTCAATATCAAGATTGCGCCATCCTCCGTATAAATGGTATTGATAAAACACCTTATGTGCTTCCTAGAGATGTACCATTAAAATTTGTTTTCTTAGAATTCATGTGGAAACTTGGAGATGTTGAGGATGATCACTTGGTTAACATGAGGAAAGGAACTTTCTTTCCTACTTATATAGTGTTTTTAGACTTTCTTATGACAACCAGTAGATAGAAAAAAAAATCATTGAAAAAATCAAGCCTTTGGGAATGAAATGGCATGTCCAAAAGAATCATGACCTATAAGGTTTCATGTTCTAGTTGAAAGATAGAGTAAAAGGGGGTATTTAATCATAATTTCTCTTTTCCCAAGGATGTTATTAGAAAAAATATTATTTTCAAATATAGGAAGACAAAAATGAAATGGATAGTTTTCAACAAATTGGAGAGTGCAAAGCAAGAGAGGGATCCTCAATTCAAGGCTCTCCCTAACATAACAGATGAAATAGTGATGCAAGAGCATCCAGGGTGTAAGAGCAATCTTGCATCACCAAAAAAAAAAATGTTGTTTCTTTTCAATAAGGGCTAAATTTGGTAGGGTTACTATTTTAGTAAGTTTGCATTTATACACAGTTGGATATGAAATCTTACACAAACCTCAAGAATGGTAAATTGAAGCTAATGGCAAAGAAATCACTTTAATACCATTTTTCATTTTAGAGATATTAAAATTTTAATTTTCAAAAATCCTAGTAAAATCTTCGGGGTCAATTTTGAGGCACTTAGAGGCTCTGGATTAGCCTAAAAATTGGTGGAAAACAAAAGTAGTTGGCCTTATTTTCATGAGAACTTTCCAAAAAGGTATTATAATTGAAAATCCGATGGTTGGATCAAAATTTATGACCTCTCAAAGTTGTAATACTAAAATTAATAAAATTTCAAAATATCTTCCTAAGGAATTTACACTTTCCAGAAGATTCTAGGGCGGTTACACCTTCCAAGTAAAAGAAGTAAAGGGGGACTATAGAGAGGAGGCCATAGCAGAGTAGATGGTGGATCTGATTTGTAGATTTGCAGATTTATGTAATCAGAAAGCCCATGTGATGGCAAATATAATGTTGTAATTCATTTTAATTTCAGTGATAATAGAAAATATTTGCTTTCCTTCTTGCATTTTGTTTGTGCCATTATATATTTTTTTTGTGAGTTTTACATTGTAAGGGAAGTTCCCTTCATCAAATAGTGAGTGTGGAAATTATGTTTCAAAATTTTGATAAAGTTGTGGGGAGATTGAAAGAAGAAAGTGTGATATAGGACAAATGAAAAATTGTAGCTATTGAAGAACAAGATAAGGGGGAAGCCCCTATGGTAGAAAGAGAAGAGTGAAAAAGTAGCAAACAATTGTCACCCCTACCCAATTAGAGGGGTCAAGGGCATCTTATCCTCCACCAAAACTGTGACCACTTTCACCCCCACGATCATCTATTCCACAGACTATTAAACTTGACTCACCACCTAGAGGACCATCACCACCAAGGGAACCAACATAAAAAAAACAAAAGGTTGGATAAGGTGGTCTTGTGGATTACTCCAGAGATGACTTTGATGAAGATATTATTGTCACTAAAGATGAGGTGAGGTAGGGTATGCTTTCTCCCTCAAGGGAGATAGTACCACAAATTTTAAGCCTCAGATTGAGTAAAGATGACTAAAGAGGGATAAATAATGCTAATTATGTCAGAGAAAAGGTTTGTGAGAAGTTTATGGATGATAATTCTTTTATAATAAAACAATCTTTTCAGGAGTTTGTATGGAGAGCCTGAAAGGATGAATATATTGAAAGCATAAACATGAAATTGATTACAAACCCAAAATTTCCAAGACAGGTCATAAAGGCTAAAGCTTGTGAGGAAATGTGGGTAAAATACAAGGATATATCAATAGATGAATGCAAAGAGCTAGTTAGAAAAAGTGGGTTGCTATTGTTACCATAATGGGATCTTTCCTTGGCAGCAACTTTTGATACAATGAGAAGGCATGATGCCCCTATATTTTCCACTAAGTAAGAAGTAACCCTAGCTCTATAGGGATCAAAATTTAGTGCTCAATGGGATAAATTGGCTATTTGGTCCTTAGCCCCAAGTATAAAGAATCCACCAGTTGTATAGCCAACTATATGTTTGGGAGGAGGCTTGGTTATCAAAAGAGTATCTGATACATCTATACTCAAGGCCGCTACATTGATTATAAATGTAGCTCAATTAACAAAGGATACTATGGAGTCTTTAACAGAGGAGTTTGATTCATTCAGGAAAAGGTATAATGACATGGTGGTTGAGTATAATAAGGGAGAAAAAATTGTAGAGTTGGAGTTGGAAATGGAATTTTTAAAGGAAAAATTTCAATCAATGTAAATATAAGGATCCCCACAAGAAGTGATTCATCCTCCTCCATCTCCATCAAAGAAAATGCCATCTTCTCATACCCATTCACCTCTTCTAGTTCCAATGGAGGTTGTACCTCATAGTCCTGATGATGTGCCCATTGCACAACTACTTCCAATACATCAGTTGCACCTCCCCCAAAAGAAGTCACTAAGGAAGAATTAATGGAGCAACTCAATATCTATGAAGAGATATACCAAAATTTTGATAAATCAGTTTATGTGAGTAATATGAAGATTGTAACAGTACTATTGGAACATCTAAATAAAATGATTGAGTGAAAGATAAATAGTATTCATTCAAATTATTCTTCCATGTATGATGCAATAAGGAGTTTTGATAGGGATAAGGAATTTTCCATCCCATTGATGGACAAGTGGATCCCTAGTTTGAGATACATGGCTATTGGATCAAAGCTTGATGTAAATAAGCCACTCAACATTGTCCCAACTCTCAAAATTGTAAATTGGATCAAGGAATATTAGGGGTTGAGTGACCCATTGTAGAAGAAAATTAGGGAGCTAGTGCAAAGTTTTGATGAATGGAGGTTTAGTTTGCTACCTAACATTGAATGATACTGGTGAAGTGAAGCCTCTCTAGCAATGTAAAGATCAAGTGATTAGTGTGATAGCCACCCAAGGAGCATTAATTTTTGATATAGTTGATATAGAAATGTTGAAGAATAGTATGGATATGATTTCTCACATAGGTGATTTCCTTGAAGAGTTTGATAGAGAATACAACCAAATGGTTATTAAATATAGCCCATATAGGATCAAGGCCGATGAGGTCATTGCATTTGATTGGCCTTATGATGAATACTTTGAGCTTTGGAAGACAAATTATGTTGATATCCGAGAGTTGTGAATTGTTTTTCAGTTATAGGGTGGTATGAATTTTGATTTTGTGTCTTCAACAAGTAATGGTTTTTAGTAAGGATAGTTGCAGTAAGAGGAATACAATACATGGCATAGAAATAGTATAGATTAGCCCTTTTTTATTTCAATGATAAATATTGTATCATCCTCAATTCAAAGTTGATGATATAAGGATGTTGATGTGGAAATGCTTTTTCTTTTTCTTCTTGTGTTCATAATTTCAGTCCTATATTTTGGGAGAATGTGGAAAGGTGTTGATGCTCATGAAAAGTATATATTCATTGACTAAATTTCCTTTTGGAAGGTGAGAATATCTGCATCGAAAAGTAGAAAGTGACTTTTATCTCATATGGATTTTTTCCCTCATGTTTTAAAAATATAATGGTTTTTGAAATGTAATTGTAATTATCAAATGAAAAAGTGACATGTGTACATTGTCCCAAAGCTTTTTTTTCTCCCTTGTTTTTAATAAAAGGGAATTCAAGGGAAATTGTATGGGTGGTTGATTTATCTTAGAGAGAATTTTTTGTAAAAGACAATATAGAGAATTAAATTGATTCGACATCTAGGTTAAGAGTCTTTTGTTTATGTAAATAATTTTCAATAACAATACTAGCATTTTGAAATATAAAGAATGACAGGATTTCAAAGCTAATTCTCTCCTAGTGTATTCATCATTTGAATTATCATCAAAATAATCAAGAGTTGTTTTGGTGGTATTCATTGTGTTCCAATGAATGTGTGGTTTTCTCTTTGTCCTAATTCAAATAATTTATTAAATTGCTTGGAATAAATCATAGGTTTATGTGATCTGAGTATCAGGATATGATATTGAGTTATGGTTTTGGAATATTTGAGTATAATGTTGTAATGTAGTGTTGTAGGAGCTCTATAATGCTAAGTGTTAAGTTGTTAAAATTGGTTTGCATTTTATTGGACTCTATACCTTAGGTTAAGGCACTATTCTAGGATTTGTGTTTATGTTGCAATATTCTTGATCATTCACAAAAAATACATTCAAATTACTTAATTATTTAAATTCTTATTGAAATGTATGTCGAGTCAAGGTTTACCATGCTCTATTTCTTTTGAAACAATTAATATGTAAAGTATTTTCCAAATCTTTGTTAGGAAAATTATGTGTAGAGCTTATCTATTATTTACAATGTACAAGGTTAATTGGAATGAAGTATCTTAAATACATTGTGTGGGATCACCCTCCCAAGTTTTGTAGAGCCCAAAGTTTAGGAGGAAAGCTTATCCAAGCTTTCACTAATTCGTTGGCCAATCCCTCCAATTAGCTACCATTGAGAAATGGAAATCCATAGGCTATTTTGTGAGATCAACTTGTTTCATTAAAAATAACCAATAGATTGGAAACACTGTTGGTGAAATACTTGTGTAAGGTCTCTAGTTCAAGATCAATATTTAGATTCAGAGTCATATAGTTTGCAAACATGAATTTATCCATGAGAGAGTTCATAAAGTTGTCCCATCATTTTGTAAATTGAGGTTGCCTTGTTAATGACCAAATAGTATTTGTAGTCCTTTCTTAAGTTTCCACTAAAATTGCTAGAGGTTTGTCTTAGGATTCTTTTTGTATGCAAATTCTTTCAAGTCTATTCAATATTTAAAACTATTTTATTAAATCCCAATCAATTTGGGTGGTGACTCTGAGTCTTTGTGCTAGTGCATTGAATTTGTTACAAGAAGTGAGAAGAAAAGAAAGAAAGAATTTGATGAGAAGATATGAGGAAGACTAGAGCACATATGTAGAAGAATCCAGATGAAAAGTTGGAAGATGAAATTCAAAATAATCCCAAGAAATCGTGGAAGCAAAAGGATGCAAATACAAGTAAGTCTACTCCCCATCCTATTCTTGAACTCACTCCTTTTTCTATCAACAATTATAGTAGTTATGAAAGCCATCATAATTTTTTGGGATTAGATTATGAGGATGAAGAAGAATGTACAAACAGATCTATTGTAAGTATTCACAAGTCTAAGCCTAGACAAGGAAGAAGTAGGAGTAGAATTTTGTGTCATAACATTGATTCTACCATGTTGTTGGTGGTCTTTTTCCCCCCACTTCTAATAGATACTCTCCTTTACCACCTAATCTACTAATGGGGCCCACCAATAATGTCCAAAACCTTATAGACTTGGTAGAAACTTCCAATCTTAGATTACCCTCCCAGATCCTGATGAGGTATTTAGTGAAATCAATGCTCTTCAAAGGGAGGCTAAGATACAAGATGAGATAAGGAAGAAGGAAAAGTAGAGGGAGGAAAATCTTAGAAATGCTATGTATGAAAGAGATATGCTAAGAAGGAGAGTGGAAAAGATGAAGGCCCTGAACCAAGAAGAGCCTAATCCAATTCCCAAGTTACTACTATAGGCCTTTTTGTTTCTAAAATTGTTTACAAGAAGAATTAGCATGACCCCATAAAGAATTCCAACACCACTACTTGGAACCAATCCATAGTTACAATCATTGTTTCCCCATACCCTGCATCAAGTATCCCAAACCAAAAAAATGATAAGGGAAAATAGACTATGAAGAATCTAGTTATCCATGATTATGCCTCATCTCAAAAGCCTCCAGTGCCTAATAAGTCAAAAACTATTGAGTCTCAATTGAGAAAGGAGAATGAGGAGTTAAGAAAGGAATTATAAAGAATGCAAATCACAGCAAATAATATTGAAATACAAATGAATATTGACTTCCTAAAGATTTCATGCCTTGTTGGACATTCCACAACATCTAGTTCACAAAACCCTCCTCATTCCTCAATAAAGCCTACACCTACAATAAATGTCAATACTTCATCTCATGTAGACCAATCCATCCATACTTTCAAGCCTTTGAGTACAAATAAAAATGAACACTCCCATAACTAGTTTGGTGATAAGGATAGAACCATAAGGTAGGAGGAGATGGAGAAAATAGGGGCAATGAGAATAGAGAAAACCAGTTTCACATGCCACCTTTGCAATTGGAAAGGTATAGGAAATTATCTTTTGATGGGATACCTGGCTATCCAAATCTCATTGACAATGATATCAGGGTGGTGTTAAGCAAGTTCATTGGTAACAATGCAACATCTGGTGAGGATCATCTAAGGAATTTTCTCAATTTGCTTGATGATTATGAGGTAGAGCATGAGGATGTGGTAATGAAATTATTTATGTAGTCACTAATTGAAGATGTAAGGGATTGGTGCAGAGGCTTTCCTGAGGAAATCATTGTGTCATGGGAGGAGTTTAAGAGGGATTTTAGGGAACAATACAAAGATAAAATTGACCCTAAGTTTATGCTTAATAAATTCTACAATATCACTAAAGGAAAGAATAAGAACATGTATAATTTTAACATTAGATTTCAAAAGGCTATAAATAGAGTTCCACCAAATTTGAGATTAAATGAAAAAGTATGCATAGTTACCTATTGCAATGCATTTGATTCTAAAATGATCTTCAAAGTTTAAGAGAAGCATTTAAAATTGCACTACACATTGGAAGTAATAGGAGAACATTGAGCAAGGTGGGAAGGAGAGATGATGTAAAAATTCTCAAGAATCTTAGGGACAAGCAAGAAAAGCCTTCTACTTCTACTCCAACTGTAAATGAAAGATGGGACAAAGTGATGAATATTCTCAAGGATATTAAATACAATGTTGCAAAAAATGAAAAGGGACTTGGAAATGATAAGCAACATTTCCAAAAAAATGAAAGGCATCTAAGACTCCAAGATCATCCATATAATACTAATTGGAAAAATGGAAAGCCAATCCACAATAATAAAAAAAATACACAAGGGCATGTTCCACCTGATCCTTTACAAAAGCACTCAAAAAATTCATTGATGATACTCCTTGGTGTGTAGTTTTTCAATTACCTCATTCTCCTCACCAATGTGCAATTGCACAATCAGTGGAAGGTGAATAGAATGCATGTAGTGGCTATGATCATTTTCAAGAGAATGCCATCGAGATAAATGTAAGTATGATCAGATCTGATCTAGTTGATGGTGAGTGTTCTTTTGAGGAAGAAACTCATGAAATTTATGTTGATAATAAAGGACAAAGAGCTAAGGTGTATCACCAACAAGTTTTTTCAAATGAGGATGATGAAAGAGATCATAATGTATGTGCCTTGGAAACAGATGAATCAGATGTGAGTTTGATGAGACCTTAAAATGAAGAGATTCATAGGTTGACAATTTCCTTGTTCACACAATCAAGAAATAATTACCATCTAAGAAACAAAATTGTTGGTGGAGATCAGGGTAACCCAGGAAGCATATTCATCAAGGAGAAAAGTGCAAACAATAAGGAACTAAAAGCTGAAAATAAAGTGGAAGAGGCTAAGGCCAAAGAGAATAAAGGAGGTAAGACTTTGGTTAAGAAATCTAAAGTCTCAAAGCTTGATGGAGACAATGTATCACCTATTACAAAGGAAAAGGCTCCAAACCAGATTGTTGAGCCAGAAAAGAAAGGTGATAAAAGTAAAATTGAAGTAAAGTGTGAACAACAAAAGGAGAAGGCTATTGAACAAAGTATAGTTCCAAGTGATTTTCCTAAGTACACTTCTTTTGATATGTTTCAGCTTCTTTCATAGGTCAAATTCATAGTTCCTTTGTTGGAGATGATGTGAATAGAACATAAACAAAAGGAAATGGCCCTTATCAGTGGTGCTACTATAGCCTGTAATGAGATAGTGGTATCTACTCCACCCAAAGTAAGTGAAAATGAAATGAAAGAGATGGAAGTTGAAGGATCAATTACTTAAATCCCATAAATTTAATTGGGTGCCATGATTACTACTTTCCCTAGTAATATAGACCCATTTTTTGTAACTTTAATTGTTGATGGAAAGATCCTAAAAAGCTACATGATAGATTTAGAAGCCTCTTCAAACATAATTCTAGATAAGATCATGAAAGAGATGGGATTTAAGATAGATAGCGCTTATGGAAAGTGCTATGATATGGATTCTAGGGAAGCCCCTATAATTGGAGTAATCAAAGAGCTCCCTTTCAAGTTAGCTACATTCCTAGACAATGGATTTGCAATGAGTGTTACAGTGGTGGACATTCCACCCAACTATGGAATGTTATTTTCAAGAAGATGGAGTGCCTCCATGGGGGGAGTATGTAGTGTGACATGTCTTATGCCACATTCCCCATTGATGGTAAAGGCATTAAGATGGCTAGGGAATCTAGAGTACCCCACATTATTTATTTTTCTCTTAATGAAGATAGAATACATTTTGTAGATACTAACATCAATGATTTTAGGATAGAAGAGTTACTAGAAGAAGGGGAGAGGCAACTTGCACTCCTTGAAAGAGAGATAATGAAGTTATCAGATAATAATGACCTCTAGACTATTTATTTTGATGGTGCATGTTCCAAGGAAGGATCAGGTGCATGGGTAATATTGGTTTCCCCTAGTGGTAGAACATTTAAATTCTCATTCACTCTGTCATTTGTATGTACAAACAATGTGGCAAAATATGAAGATTTTTTGCTAGGGTTAAGGTTAGAAAAAAAAACATGGGATAAAGAAGCTAAAGGTAATTGGTGATTTTGAATTGGTCATATCCCAAGTTTGATCAAAGTTTTCATAAAAAAATAAGAGACTAAAGTAGTATAGTAATGTTATTTGGGATTCCATAGAAAAAATGAATTCCTTCAAGGTATTGATTGGTTGGAGAGAGGCAAAAACCATGTGGAAAATTTTCTTGCAAATATTATACTCCGGCCTGATGATATAACCTTTGTTGGAATCTCCAAGGTGGAGGTGCAAACAAGGCCTTCAATCCATACTAACATCTAGAACTAGAAAGTATTAAAAGATGATGAAGACATACTAAGGTTTTTGACATGTGTAGAACAATATGAAGGTCAGGAGATTGATTTTGGAGTGTTTGTTGAGACAATGGATGGAAAGGAAATAGTGTTTGGCAATGAAGTTATTCAACTCAAGACCAACAAGATCCTTAAAGGTCTTGTGGCATTAGAGAGATTCTTTAATGTCCCTGACAAGAGTAGTTCCAAGAAAATATACACACATCTAGAGGACCTAGAGGAGATAAACTTAGGAACTGAGAGTGCTCCAAAGAAAGTATATTTGGGAAAGAAAAAGAAACCCAAGATTAAAGAAATGCTAATTGCTTTATTAAGAAAGTAAAGGCATGTTTTTTCCTAGCCTTATAATGACTTGAAGGCATACAAAGAGGGGCTATTTTAGCATGATATTCATCTTAAAGAAAATGTAAACCCATTTAGGAAAAATCAAAGGCCCATTAACCCCACCCTAGCACCAAAGATGCAAGAAGAACTAGTAAAGTTGAGGGATGCTAGCATAATCAAGCCTATTAGGCACTCATCTTAGGTGTCTAACCTTGTGCCGATGAGGAAGAAGAATGGTGACATTAGATTAAGTGTGGACTTTAGAAATATTAATGTGTCATTGTTAAAAGATAACTATCCATTTAAAAACATGGAGGCCATGTTACAAAAGGTAACTGGCTATGAACTTCTATCAATGATGGATTGGTTTTCTGGCTACAATTAGGTAAAAGTGGAGTCTAAGCAATACAAGACTATGTTTACAAATCCTTGGGTCACCTATGTATATGTGAGGATTCCATTTAGATTAACTAATGTAGGTGCAACCTTTCAAAGAGCTATGGAAGTAGCATTCTTTGATTCTATAGACATTTTCCTAGCAACCTACCAAGATGATTTGACTGCCCACTCCAAGAAAGAGGAAGACCATTGTATGTACTTGGAGAAAATTTTCATTAGGGAATTGGAGTATGGAATCTCACTTAATTCAAAGAAGTTTTCCTTTGGAGTCACTGAAGGAAAGTTGTTGGGACATATAATGTCAAAAGAGGGAGTGAGAATTGACCCTGAAAGGGTAGCTACCATTGATAAAATTCCATAGCCAAAGAATGTAAAGTGAATTCAGTCATTCTTTAGGAAAATAAAATTTATGAGAAGATTTGTTACAAATTTTGCAAAAATCACCCACCCCATATCAAAAATGTTAAAGAAGGGTGAGAAAGTGGAATGGATTGGAGAGTTAAGTTTGGATTTTCAAAATATCACGAAAGTAATCAAGGTGGCCCCAATCCTAAGGACTCCTGACTTCTCCAAGACTTTGTAGATCTTATCATTTACATCTTTTCACACCATTGTTGTAGTTTTATTGCAAAAAAACTAGAAAGGTTTTGAGAAACCAATTGCATTCTTTAGTAAGTCACTTCAAGATGCAAAGCTGAAGTATGACTTGATTGAAAAGAAAGCATATGAGTTGGTTAAAGTTTTCTAGAACTTCATAACTTATCTTTTGGGAGCTATGGTTGTTGCATATGTTCCCAGTGTTGTTAAGGAAATCTTCACCCAACAAGAAGTCACAGGTAAGAGATGTAGATGGATAAATAGGATACAAGAATTCAACATTGATATTCAGATTACCAAGCTAGTAAGAGGCCAAGGTTTAGCCAAGTTGATGGCTAAAACAAATCTGGAGGCCAACCAAGTAAATCAAGTGGATTGTATATATTTGTTATCTATTTGTGACATACATAGTTGTGATTGGTACAAAAATATTGTCTACTATTTACAAACAATGTAGTGTCATGAAGGGTTAATAGACAATGAAAAAAACTCTTAAACTATAGGTAATCAAATATATTATCATATATGGTGAACTGTGGTGGTGGAATTTGGATGGTGTTTTGTTGAAGTTTGTTGATATTGTAAAAGCCTTGGAAATTTTAACTAAGATACATAGTGGAGTATGCAAAGGACACTACATGGAAAAAATAACTGCTCACAAAGTCTTGAGAGTATGATTTTGGTGGCCCATAGCATTTAAATATGCCCACAAGCTAGTGAGGCCATGTGATGCATGCCAAAGATTCTTTGGGAAACTCAAATTCTCAAGGAACTTGCCACTAAGACCTGTTGCAGTCCAAGTACCCTTTCAACAGTGTGGCATTGACTTTATAGGAGAGATATTAGATAAATTCAATGGAGGAAATTCCTGGATTCTTGTTTCTACTAATTATTTTACCAAATGGGTGGAAGCAATCCCTACTAAAAGGGAAACAAGTAAGGTGGTCATTGATTTCCTATTGGATAATGTATTAACTAGTTTTGGGGTGCCTGAGAAGATTGTTTCAAACAATGCAATGTGTTTCAAGTCTAAAGAGCTTATAATTTTTTTTACTAAACATGGGATTTGAGCATCCTACTCCTTGCCATATCACTCATCAGGAAATGGAAAAGATGAATTAAGCAACAAGAGATTGATGAAGATTATTAAGAGAATCATTAAGAAGAACAAGAGAGCTTGGGATTCTAAGTTGAATTTGTCCTTGTGGAAAGCTAGGGTAACAGTAAATAAATCAATAGGATATGCTCCATTTGATTTGGTCCATGGCATAGCTTCAAGGTTACCCCAAAAAAATTTGATGAAGATGTATAAATTTATCCAAGAATACAATGAAAACATGTGTGATGATATGTAGCATAGAATTGGCAATTTGATGGAGGTGGATGAGATGAGGAGAGATGCTCAAAATAAGAATACAAAGTTGTAATTGTAGGTCAAGAACCTGTATGACAAAAGAGCCTCTCCAAGGAAATTTGAAGTAGGAAACATAGTATTAATGTGGAATTCTAGGTCTAAAGACAAGGGAAAGCATGTGAAGTTTGATTCTCTATGTTAGGCCTCTACCTAGTTAGCAACACCCATAGTGAGGATTCCTACTTTCTGTAAAATTTAACTGGTGAACTTCTTGAACTACCAATACATGGACAATTCTTGAAGCCATAATTTTCTTAAAGTATACTCTTTATCCATGCAAAATATATTTTATTTACTTTGTGTATATATGTTTGGTTTAGTTTTGATTGTGTCTGACTACCTTGTTTGGGTAGTTTCCTAGTTTTTCTTTCTCCATATTGGTCTGCTCTACAATGAGATTTTGAGATCTCGCTATGTTATGGAAGAATAGACATCCCCAACTGGAGCCACTGGTGGAACCCCCAAATTTTTTTTGTTCCAATGGTTTTAAATCCATATCTGGTTGATTCTTTGGTTCTTGGATGTTTTCTTCTAGACTAGGGTTTTGTTTTCCTATATTCTAGGCATCCTTTTGTGCCCTAAACCCTTGAAAAACCCCCAAGTATTGCTAAACCTTGTGAAAGGTTCTAATACTTTGGTGACTTGTTCTAGCCTATTTTTGGTCTCTTAAGTTGTCACCTAAGTCATTTTTTGACCAACCGCATGTCCTAGCCTTACCGGTTATCTCCCACTTGTAATATTTTAACTATCTATAGTTATCTAGGTTAACATATTATTGAAATATTTTATGACATAGCCTAGGTCTTGATTTGTGAAAATTCCTATCATTTATCCTTTTAACCTAGTTGATGACCCCATTTTAAGTCATTGATTAGTGCATGTTTTGTTTAAACACTTAAGTCATGGTCGGTGTGACCTGCCACTTGCATCTCATTAGTCACCTACTAGCTCACGGATTAAAATATTCCAAGGAAAAACCCAGCAGGGAAGCGAACATGTGACATGTGTCCACCCTCTTGGTGGAACTTGCAAGGTTCATAAGGTAGTAGTGCAATAAGATATTAAGATCAACATTTCTGATATGATCGTGTGAATTGATCCTAGCCATTCCCCGCCAACCCATGGGGGACCCATAGGCAAAACTTGGCTCTCAACAAGACAACAAGCGGCTACCACGTGGCATGATCCTCGATGTCCAAAGGACTTTATAAAACATGAAATATTGGTTGAATATTGCTAGCGACTATAGTAACATTAAAAAGTGATCTATTAAATGGGTTACAACATACATGGGTAAAAGGTTTGTGAGATCTTTTAATCTCATCCATCCATTATGAAAGAATGTTAACAACTTGGGTGTAAGCTTGAATGTTAAATGGTGTGCATGTTGGGATGTAGTAGATGGATCTTGGCCATTTCCTACTAGCCCACAGTTTTTGATCAACATCTTGCAGATTGTAGTGGGAAATGAGCGAGTGACATGTGGATTCTTTCATAGCTCATGGCATGTGGTGGAGCCTATTTAATGGTTGTGAGATATCCACAATGAAATTTCTGGTTGGTTTGATGTGGAGTCATCATAAGTCAAATTTCTCAAAGCATGTGTGACTCCATCTAAGTTGCACATCAATCCAACTCATGAAGAGATCAATGACCACAATTCAAAAACTGTTAAATTGGTGTCATGGAGCCATTCTAGTTCACACAAGCAAGCAGTAATTGCGGAATTGATGTTTTTCTACCAAAGTAAAGGATTTCTTCACCATAAAAGATGGATTTAAAGCATTTAGAAGATATTGTAGTTCATTTTGAGTTCTTGTCATCCTCAAACTAGGGTTTCTATGAGTTGAAAAATCGGTAAGCTCAAACCATACCTCTTGCTCAATTCCTCAAAATTTCCATAGATACTATTATTTATGTGATTTGAGTAGGGTACTAGGACTTCTTTTAAGGTTTGATGTTCATCAAATTTCCTTCAACTATTTGAATTGTGTTATCCATTTACATAAAATATAAATCCTAGTTTTAGTTGCTTATTAGTAAAATGAAACCCCCAAGAACTCAACCCCCCTGTTTCAAGCCTAAGAAGAGACCTCTAGTCCAAGATTTACTAGACCAATTAATATTGAGAAAATGTGTCTCAACCTTGCATTTACATAAGGTACTTTTCATCATTATGTCTCATATCTGATGGTCGATATTTTATTAGCTTGACTTGCCCTAGAAGGCAACCCTATTTTATGAGGGCATTGTATTACGATTGTGCATTGTGATGTATTCTAATTTTGATAGCGGCTATGTTGCCTCTAGATCTCTTAGTAGTGATACTCCTATGAGAAGCTTTCTTTGCAAGTATATTTTAATCTTTGTGATTTTTGAATAATATATTGAGTGGCTTTTGGAGTGTGGAGTTTTTCTCCTGAAAGGGTTTTCCCCACGTAAATCATTATGTTGTGTATGCATGATATTTGTGTTTATTTCTATTTAAGTTTTTGTAATTGTTAAAGATTTGTAAAAGTTTACATTACTCTCCTCTCAAGGTTAGTGTAGGAAGTTGTTATGCTACCTAAGCTTCCTTGCAATTAATACCCTCAGAAAATGGCAGGTGCATAGGGAAATCTATGCTTCAAGGTCTTGGGACTAGAGATAGAATTTTTGAAAGACAATATGTCATCATGGATGTCGCACTACCATTCACTAGGTGGGAATTTTTTACATATTTTTTTGGCAATAGAAATTCCAAAATCCCTATGCTCAACCCATGGAGACCGGATATGGGTAGACTAATTGTCCCAAATGTATATCTTGATGTGGACCTCCTCAAGGATATAACACCCAATTATGACCCTACTGTTAGGATGGTAACAACACATTCTGGCAAGAACATGGTTGAGGTCACTAGGGAAGAACTCACTGAGGTTTTCAAGTTAAACTAGTGGAGTGATGAGATGGTAGAAATTGATGAGAAGAAATTGAGAGAAGAATATGAAAAGGTGAGACCAACATTCAAGGTATCAATATTATCACATTTCTTGGTAGTAGGAAAGGGAGGTAGAAAATTATAATAGGTCCATTTGACAAATAACCCTACCCAATCAACTACTTTGCAATCTATTTCCAAAAAAATCTTTTATTCTCTTTATCAGATCCTAGGGTATGATCCAGTTCCAAGCATGTCGATTGAACCTATGTAAATGGCTACAAACATACAACATATGACACTCAACACCTCTTATGATTTTTCTACCTATTTTTTAGAAAATATACATAAAGCTCTGGTAGATTTAAAGAATGGTGAAATAGGGGTGATGTTATAATGGTACTCCTTTTTCATGCATATGTTCTTGAACAAGGGAGTTGATTTCTTTGGTAGTGATATGAAACTGAAAATACAAGTGAATGGTAATGATATGCCTATCCAAACATGGACCCCTATCCTGGATAGAAATGAATAGAGCTCTAGTTTTTTGGTCTTCTCAAAAGTTTTTTCTTCTAAGATAAAGAGGGTTTTGGTTATAAATATTCCTAGAATCCCAAAAAAAATGCACAACTTCCTTAGATGTAAGGAGAGGAGACCTATTCTAGGGATTGACCACAATTGGGGAAATTTTATTTCATATCAAGATTGCACCATCCTCTATGTATATGGTACTGATAAAACACCTCATGTGCTTCCTATAGATGTACCATTATGGGTTGGTTTCTTAGAAGTCATGTGGCAACTTGGAGATGTTGAGGATAAGAACTTGGTTAGCATGAGAAAAGTGTTGATAATGATGTTAGTCACACACCAATAATAGTGTAGATAAAACCTCATAGACACACCATGAGTAACCTATCTTATCTTAGGCTACCTCAGCTTAATCCCAAGGCTCATTTATGTCAGATCTTGAATTTACTAGGTTCGCATCATGGTTTTTTGTGATAATGTTGTTAATCACAAGGGGTAAATGATTTTTTGGGTTTTCAAAGGAATCAAAAGGATAGGAAAAAGATAATATCTATTTGAACATTTAACAACTTCATGAAATTGAAAAATTTGTAATAAAATTTCATGAACTTCAAATAACTTGCATTTATTCAAGTATATTTAGCATTAAGCATTCAACAATATCATGGAATAAAAAGATTTACAATAAAAAATCCATGTATTCATCTCTTTTTTGAAACATTTTCTCAAATTTAAACATCTATTATAAAAAAAAGCAAAACAAATTACTGAAAAGGTAAAATTTCTCCCAGGTACTATCCATGCATGCCTCAAGAAATAACAAAACCAGAGCAAACCATTTCATACATCACTAGATTGCTTCAATGCTAGGAACATAATGATGTGAGATTTTAAAGAAAAGGGGGATTATTTTCCATCATATAGTGTCAATATCCACCCTTAAATGGTGCAACACATAGTCTTGTCTGATAGGAACAAACAATAAGATATGTAAGATTTCATATGAGGAAATAACTTTCAAATTAGATATGATATTGATTAACTTCTAATGAAACATAAAATAGGAAAAAGAACAAAAATTGAAAAAAAATTGGTTCTCTGACATCCAAAAATTCTAAATTTAAAATAAAAATAAAGCAATAAATGGCCTTTTATAGGAACAAGGCCCGAAAATTTTAAACTTAGGCCCATCAAAGAGAATCATAAAACAAATTGAAATGCAACACGTGGTAAGTGACAGTTGTCATCAAAATATTCTAGGAAAATTCAAAAATTTGAATTCTTCATCAACAACAACCTTTAACTCTGGGCTCCGGTTCGCAAGTGCTTTACATAAAATAATACCATCGATACTCTTCAAAATACATAATGAGCCACCTCCATCAGGACTGAAAACAAACCTAAAAAAAATAATTTTAACCCTATTGGTACACTAAACCTTTGGCATGCAATATCCAGTTATTCATCTTTCTTCATTAAATTCTGAGTTTGAAGACTTGTCTTCACCTTTCTTCAACTAATACTCCTAGAAATCAAAGGATACTTGATGCATACATTCTTTTAGAACCCCTTGAATTACTTGCCAAGTATACTTAAGCCTAGTATAATCTTATGATATTTGAACAATGTTTTCATTTCTCTGCACTTTCTTTGTTTCATACTTAACCATGGTATTCCTACACTTTATAATCTCATCAATAAATTCTTGGTTTAATGGATGAGAATTATCCTTATTTAATCTTTCAAGCCATTCCTTGAAATCTTTTACATCCTTATCATCCTGCCTTAAAGTTTGGGCATCAACACTCTGTTGTGCTAACATTTCAATAAAATCTTGA
The DNA here is from genome assembly GCA_007258455.2 of Sequoia sempervirens. Taxonomy (NCBI): domain Eukaryota; kingdom Viridiplantae; phylum Streptophyta; class Pinopsida; order Cupressales; family Cupressaceae; genus Sequoia; species Sequoia sempervirens. The sequence continues at coordinate 407,408,810 of VDFB02086081.1, forward strand.
TCTTTGTCAAACAACTTCTTACATCTTTCGGTGACCTTTTCAAATCCTTCCACACAATGTACCAAAGTTTCACTTTCCCAACTCACTTGTTTCTTCCATTTTTCAAACATCAGAACCTCCTGTTCCATGGTTATCTTCTCATTTACTAGCTCTCAAACATTTATATGAATAAGAGCTTTTAACCTTCACCTCTGCATCAGTTTGTTCTTGGTGAAGTCTACATTCTCCTAATATTTTATATTTTCCACACCAATGGTATGCCTCCTTAAATTTCCCAATTGCATCTATGATTAAATCTTCTCCTTGTCTCACCAAGTACTCCATCCATTCTTTGAATACACTTAGCTTATGGTGGAGTACTACAATGGCATCCACCTGCTCCTTAGACATAAGTACTATATTTTTAAGCAATTCAGTCTACACCTAATCAGATTGGGCTAATGACTTGATAAAACCTTCTAGGCAGGAAATCCATTCTTTCATCTCTCTTTTCTTTTGTTTACTTTTCTATATGCTTGTGCCAATTTTCTCTAAATTCATTTTCATTACTGCTAATTCCTATCCCCAAGATGAATGTCCAACATTAATGGTAGTTACCTTGTAATCCCTAGGTGTCATCTCATGCTTACTTTTATCTCTAGTTGGAGTGGCTATATTGAGTGTTCTCTCCATTTGTATTCTTCTTGATAGCATGTCTTGTCTTTGCTCTACATTTAGGATTAGGGTTTTTCCACTTCTTGCATTAAAATTTTAAGATCCAAAGGCACTAGTTCTACCTCTAATAGTGGAGCCATTTCCCTGACTAACCAATCAAGTGCTTCTTCATTTGGTTCTACCTCTTTAACATTTCTTTGTTCCTAATTATGTGCATGTTCAGGAACATCTCCTTTTGAACCATCAATATTTCCATTGAAACCTCCCAAAACTTGAGCCTCTTCTATCCTTATGAGCATGAATTCTAGATTACCTTGATTTAGCACTATCTCTTCCTTCTCAAGACCTATATCCTCCTATCCAACCATGTGTTCAATTACAACCCTTGGGGAATAAATTTCCTAATGTTTTGAAACACTAGAATTCTCCTCATTTCTTACTTTTCCATCCAAGGTTTGTGAAGGCTCTGTATTTTCACTCTCAACTCGTTCTACCCTTTATTTCTCAAAAACTTGTGGTTGCTCAACATCATTTTTACTACTTCCTTGTAGAAGTTGGACATCAATTGTATCTTCATCAAGAATATTGTCAATGGGATCCTAGCTCATAGTATCCCTTGCTCTTCTTTCATCAAGATTCTTAGGGTTTCCCACCTTTGGGGTGAGTGTTCCTCTTATAAAATATTCTTCTTCAATATCTATAGGAATTGACCATATATGTGGCACTTCTTCCACTACTAGTTGCACCATGAGTTCTTCTCTAGATCATTTTTCTTCAACTTGAATCATCATAGCAGTCCACTTCTCCCAATGTTCTCTTATTTTCTCTTCATTTAGCTCAAAACTCTCCTCTTGAATCATAGGAGTCTTTCCCAATGTTTGATTCACTATAGCCATATTAACGGTAGGGAGTGAGGTGAATAATTTTGCAACCTCTGAGATACAGACATTGTTTGAGCACAAGTTTGCATCTTCATTCTCATCTCTTCATCAATCATAGGTTGACCTTTTAGCTTTGTCATGGAAGAAAATGCCACCTTAGGCTTTACTGTTACATTGGCCTTACTAGCCATAGTCTCTTTACACTGGCTAGTTGGCTTCAATGAAGCTCTCTAACTTGGAGCATCAGGAGTTCTCTCCTCAACATGTCCAACTTCCTCTGCTTTACTAACTTTTCTTTTCTTCTTGGCAGTCTCCTCATACCTAGATTCATCTTTTACTCTCTATTTCTTCTTATATTGAGTGGGTGTGTGAGTTTTATCCTAGCTTGTCTTAATGATTTCTTATAACCATTAATCCACTGTAGAGTATATGTCAACACTTACTCAAAAATTTTCTCAATAGTTACTATTTCTTCCTTTCCATAGTCTAGGTCTGGGACAGGTTCATCATAAATCTTCTATGAATTATAAATTGGATTCAATACCTCTCCAAAATCTATATTCGACTACTTCAGAATATCATAAAGTCCTAGAATCTTTGTTGATTGTAATAAAAACCTTTGATATGATCACTTAATCACCTAGTGGTCATCATCATAATTAAGCCAAAAGTCTTCTAAATTGTAAGCATGAGCATACTTGTTACCTATTTGCTTGGAAATATTTCTCTCTAGATATAAATTCTCTTTGGAGCATAAATAATTCCAACTTATACATCTTCAATTCTTCTTCACACATATTGGTTGGTTTAGCCACATTACATTTCTAATTCTTGATTGTGATAGGGAATTTGATAGAACATTTCTTGCGTGCATTCAAGAAAAGAGCATGGGAAGGCTTCATCTATCTCACTAATTCCAATAATAGCATTTTGTCCATTGGATACATAGGTAGCATGAAGGGGTATCCTTCGAATCCTTCCACCTTGATGTAGGTGAAAGTGGGAAATTGAATGTACCAACCCCCAACCAACTAAATGACACTCTATGCTTCCAAAGAAAATGTTTTAGCTTTGACACCCTCCATTATTCTTAGGTCAACTTCATAGAGAACACATCATTAACCCTTCAGTAATCCTCCCGATACCTGTGGATGGTAATCTAGGGTAGATGAGAATATACCAAATTATTCTATGGTTCTCTACCCAAGGTACCAACTCTATTTAATCCTTCAATATTTTCCCTTAAGATGCAGGAATAAATCACATAAGAAGACATATCTAAAACCATAAGGACTCTAGAAATGCCTACATCTTTTCATGTAGCATGTCACTGATGAAGCTTCCCCAATGAATTTTCACAAGACCTTCCATTATTTTTTCTGAGTCCAAACATCTAGGGTTTGAATTTTCTAGCATCTTTGAGTCCAACTATCCTACTTAATAGGGTTATGATGTATTGAGCATCCTAGATAAACACAGACCTCATAATTGATTTCATTTTCTTACTAATATCCTCTTGGTACCACTTTGCACTCACAAATCTTCTATTATGTTCTTCTACACTCAACTATGTTTTTTCCAAAGTTTTCATATCCAATAGATTCATTTGGTGAGATGTGAGGAGCCCAAATGTATATACAATCCCTTTTTATAGAGAGGTTTGCATAGACTCTCCCTTATTTCTCAACGAACCTCCTTTTTGGGTCATACCAATTAATACACTCCCTTACCAATTCAAGGGCCTCCATTGCTAGCAAAACCCTCCTACCAAATGAAGACCACTTGCAATAATATTCTTTGAGCAATGCGAAGCATTCTCTTGCTAAACCTGTATAATGATTTCAATATTAGAAAACCAACTTGGATGAGTGTTGGTAATTATCCCACTAACTATTGTAGCTTGTGAAGCAAAGTACTTGAATTCCTCATTATATTTTCTTCTAGAAGTGCTCATATTTTTTTGGGTTTCCTACATTATTAGTAGATATGTTCCTTGTGTGTGAGTTAGGGTTAAATTTAACCATTCATTTTCGATAATTCATAAAAATTTCAATCTACAGTTAGGTTAAAGTTATTTCAAAATAATCAATATTTTAATTATCGAACCAAGGGGAACACCATTTATCCTAATACATGCCTTCATAGAAAACTTAATAGACTTTTACTTATTCAAAGCATACCTAGTTTTTCTGGTGATACTATTTTTTTTCAGAATGCAACCCCAAAAACTTTGGTAGCTATGTTCTTCAACTTATCAAGGTTTACCTTTCTTTGCATGCCACAATGTTGATTTTAATTTTTTAATGTACTTACAATTGAGTAATATGGCACAAGCTAGAGTGTTATGAAAGCAACTGCATGGTTGAGGTGGTACCAAGTATGTGTTTTTTTTGCCATCTTCATTAATTTCCTATTACAAAGCATTAATTTCCTTGAATAAAGGTGCAATCCTAGTGGATTAGGGTTCAAATCACAAACACCTTAGTTTCTGTGCAAGGCCCGCCACTAGAGAAGAAGACAACACAGAAGGCTTACATGGCATACTTACGTGTCACTTCAATTCTTATGAGGCAAAGGATTTATAAGCATAGCCACTTTGGATACTTAACAATTACTGATCAAAAGATGTTTGGATCCTCTAGCATCAGACCTTGGAGAGGTTACTGGGAACTAGGACTTTTAATCATTGAGTTCATGAGAATTGGGTGCAAAGAGAGGACCTAGAATTGGGTTCAAACATGACCAAATTGATTTAAAACATATTCGCAACAAAACCTCTAGTTTATATTCTTTGGTTAGAAGAAAAGAAAATGCCACCACTAGGCTTGACCTACCAACTAGTCAAAAAGTGAAAAACTTACCAATAATATAGCATCCTTAGCACAATAGTATCGACTCTGGGACCTCGGGGGTCTGGTAAGTCAATAAGGCTAGAGAAAGAAATTGCAACAATCTAGATCTAGTAAAATAGGGACTTAGGCAAGGACCAGACAAGCTGAATTAAAATTTCCATTTTACCATTTCCTCCAAAAGTAGCACATTGAAGCAAGCAAAAGAAAGGAAGGGAAAGAAAAGCAACAAAAAAGGGGGTCCATATTTTTCCAAGGAGAAAAATGGGGCGTGTTGTGAGACCACACAATAGAAAGGAACTTTCTTTCCTACTTATACAATGTTTTTAGACTTTTTTATCACAACCAGTGGATGGAATAACATCATTAACAAGATCAACCCTTTGGGAATGAAATGGTGTGCCCATAGGAATTATGACCCAGAAGGTTTCATGGTCTAGTTGAAAGACAAAGTAAAAGGGGGGAATTTAATCATAATTTCTCTTTCCAAAAAAATGTTATTATAAAAAAAAAATTATTTTCAAATACAGGAAGACAAAAAATGAAATGGATAGATTTCAAAAAATTGGAGAGAGAAAAGCAAGAGAGGGATCCTCAATTCAAGGCTCTCCTTGACATAAAAGATGAAATAGTGACACTGAAAACTATGTTTTAGAATTTTGATAAAGTTGTGGGGAGATTGAAAGAAGAAAGAGTGATATAGGATAAAGGGAAAGCTATAGTGTTTATGGTGTTTTCTGCATAGCAACAACTCAGATAGAATGCAATATTCTCTCTCTTGAAAGGTTATTTTCAACAAGAAATCACTGAAAATCACCCCAAGGTCTCTCGGGTGTCAGGTCATGACAATGCATAAACAACTTAGATAATATGTGAAAATGCTGGTAATCACAAAGGGACCTTACTACAAGCAAACTGTATCTTTCAACTTATCAGATTTTGCAATATGATGATATTCAATCCTAAATCTAACCAAATGATAAAGAAATAGCAAAAGATAAGGGTGCAAGAATATGATGAAATCTAAACTATTCCTAGAATGAACAATGCAAATAACAGATATCTGGAATGGACCAATCTCAAACAACCAATTCCTGCTTAACCCACAATGCAATATCACAAGAATGGTATAATCTTCTAAGGTATATAGATTTTCAAATCATAGACATTCGTCCACAATCAAACTTAAGCACATGTGAATATATGGTCCAGGTTGACTTCACCAGCCTACTACAATCAGATAGTTACTGGGAGTATAGACCAGAGATTGCTACAAACATTCCAAATATGAAATCATAAACATCATTCACAAAACTTAAAACTAATTCTTAACATTAAACCCTAAATCTTTAAGATATTTGAAAGATAAAACAATAAGAACCATGCGAGATAAATTGACACAAAAGATTTCACCAGGAAAACCACAATGCCTTCAATTGTATTAGATCATCAAACTGTTGCAGCAATTCCACTGTTCTGTTTACAATACTTGCTTTAAGAAATTGAATACTACTCCTACTACAAAATACTCTAGATCTTTTCTGCTCTTACTTATCTCTATTACTTTTTAACTAACCCTTTACAATGAGGCAAGAATGTCATTTTATAGCAAAATCCCAAGACATATCGGCCTAGCCAAACATTTACAAAACAAGAATAACTGCCAAAACAAGTCGGCCTTGGAAAATCAAAATAAGGCACACATTAAATGCCATCCATCATCAAGATCGGCCTTGACACAATCCCCAATGTAGTCCAATCCAATGCATGCCCTATGATAATAGGGAAGCACAAATCTCAAAATAGGCATTAACTGCCACTTCCCTTATCCTTATTCTAAGCCGATGATCCCTGAACCTTCAAGAATGTTCTATCCAATTCGATGACAGGTGGCAAAGGCAATATCCTAAGCCGACATTCAATGGAGCCAATCTCCTCCTTTGACTGTTTAACAGTCTTATCCCAATCCTCCTTGTTGGCCTGGTACTTATCCATTACCGCCAAGTAGGTGGTTGCATCATCTAACTGGTGACCGGTTATAACACTCTCAGAATCTGGGGCATAAACTTCATGCCACCACTCTCTTAGCTGCTCTAGACTTAGATATTTTGGGGCAATCTTCCTTCTTCTGGTCATGACCTCAAAGAAGGAAATGCATCCATCATACACCGCACTAAGATCACCATCTATTTGTTTCTTCCGTTTCTGAATCTTCTTCATGGCCTTCTGCCTCTGAGATAGATGACCCCTTTGTGTCACCCTTAGCCTTTCCTGTAGCAGCCTTGCTTAATTCAGCCTACATTCACAAGAAATCATCATGAGTATTTAATTATCATGCATATTCCAACCAAAAGACTAGCATGAAATCAAATAAAGCAATTTAAATCCATCACAAATCGCCAATCCTTGAAGATCCCAAAAAAATGAGACAGTCCGGGAAAACTATGTAACCTGAGAAAATCCAGTAGGGGCAAAATTTTGGAGAAATCTGACCCAGATGGATTCTCGCTTCCAAAGCATCATCAGTCACATAAATCATTAGTATGGCCAAAATATCATTAGATTATCATGTAATTTGTTCATTAGCAACAAGAAATAAGCATTCAGCATTCACGTCATTATTCCTATCTTTGGAAAATCAAAAAGATAAAGCCAGACAGGAAACTCGGAAAAATCCAGATGGGATGGATTTTCGTGAATAGTTCAAAATGTTTCAGTAATTACTCCACTCCGCGGAATTAGCCTAAATCGGGAAAATCTGGGTGCGCAGAAATTCTGCGGACACCACGAGAACCTGACGATCGGCCACACGCAAAAAATTAATCAAACAATCATGCAATCTTTTCTACTTGGATTCTAATGGTCTTGAAATCGATGCTAACCAACAAGATCCAGAATGCAAATAATTTCAAGTTCTCAAAGCTTTCAAATGATGAATTCTCATGGCAGAATGATGATGCCCTAATTTCGATGAACAACCTCCCGCCATGAAAACCAGGGTGAGTTCATGGTTTTAAATACCATCTATACACATCAATTTAAGGCACTTCAAATCCTCTCAGGGTGGGGGTCAGCATAATACAAGGGAAAGATCGATCAATCATAACGAATTTGTCGTTTTGGGCCAAACACCAAAAAAACCCTAACTTCGCATATGGAAAATTACGCACGAAGACGGCAAACAATCTGACCTAGAACTGCCCAAATAGATGCACTCATCATCTAATGAATAAATACAAGCTCATGGGGCATGGGTGATGAGGATTTACGAAGGAATGGGTCAAACCCTGACTCGACAAGAAGGAAAATGTGGACAAACATGGGCCGACCCGACATGACAATCAATCAACCCAGAAAACTCATCATCACGCAAACAAATAAGAGGGGCCATCAACAACCTACCATGGATTATTGCAGACAAACTCAAATTCGCAGAAGAAACCAAGAAGCAAGAACGCCCAAGCAATGAAAACTTAGACCAGCGCTCCAATCAATCTGCACGCAAACAATTCAGAATCAACCCTCAAAGCTCGAATGGAAACAACACTTCAGACGCCAAGGCAGCAATCAAATGAATGATGGAGTTAAAAATGATGCTTAGAAGGTTTTAAATCGACCCATTTACACCACTGACCAAAGGTACCTCAGTCATTAATGAGCGACAAGACGCATCTGACAAATCTGGAAACCCGAGCCCAAGACAGAATTTCAGAAAATCCCAATATACGTAGAAATCCAGATGGACACAAATTTCGCGGAAATACAGAAACCTAGAATATAACAAAGTTCAGGATTTTGGCACAGTCCAGGAAAATCCGCCAAAACTGGAAAATTCCGAGGTCAAGCAGAAACCCAGTTTCAGAAAATGCAGTGATGACTGGACAATGGACCAGGGCCCAGAAAAATCCGCCGAAGCTGGAAAATCTTGGAGTTGGGTGAAAACCCAGATTTTGCTTAAAACTCAATTTGAGTCAATTCAAGCCTCAAGGAAAGGTCAAAGCTAGCAAGACCAACATGTCAAGACCTCCAAAAGGAAAATTCAATAAAACCAAAGGTCAAAAGACATCAGAAAAGAGGGTCCCTACTCCAAGTGGGGCGTGTGTGCAAAAACTGCACAACAAATGGTGACTCTGTTGGGGAAATGCTTCTGAGCATTTCAATGAAAAACTAGAATCAAGAACCCAGAATCTTTGGTTTCAACTCATACATCCAGCCACCACCTATGTTTGAAACAAAGAAGCCCCTAGTCATTCAAACTTCCTTATACTAGGGTCAAAGTGTGTGCATATGCATTCATTGCCTACCCTTAGTTACAATAGGAACCAAACTTAGTATGAACAAGCTACATAAAGATTCATACTCTAAAAGTAACCTGGATAGAGCCATGCTGCCAGTCAGGCATCCATAGCTCCGACGAGGTTATCGCTATGATCCTCCTGAATATAGCTCTACTGCCAGCCAGGCGTCTATATCCCCGGTAGAGATATTCAGGTACCCCTAATGAGTTGAATTGAAACCTTTTGATTTTCAATATTTCCTCTTTTTATCTTTTTTTTTTGATATATCTTTTCCTTTTACTCATTTCATTCAACCTGTGAACAGTGAAGTCCACACTCAGGGCTGAGAACCACAGTGGCACTAGAGTAGAAAAGGGTTTTTCACCTGTTCAGACCTTATAAGGACCTTCTGTAACTTCAGGTATATTTAACAATTAAAAGTATGAGGCCCCAATATAGTCTCGTTCAAACTGACTAGAAAACCCTTTGCCTCATCATAAGGATAAGTGACATTGGATAGAGGGTTCGTACCATGGTGTCCTGGAAGGATGATTAGAGTTTGTAAGGGAAATACCAAAAACATCAGACCTGCCTTGTCACTATTTCCATACAGATGCACCCAAATATCCCAAAAAGAGAAGGAACCAAGAGCAAGAGCAACACAAAACAAAACAAACAAACCAAACCAAAGCAAAACAAGCAAACAAAAAGGGGAAACTTACTCTAACCAAACAAAACAAGCAAAGCAATCTAAACTAACTATATACAAAACAGGGCGCTAAAAACAACTCAGGACTGAAAATAATATTTCAAATACTGCCTATTGATAAGCAATGGGATATCTTCCCCTGTGAGAGTCCTCAGATAGAAGGAATTTTCTCCAAGTATTTCAGCAATCTGATATGGGCCGAGCCACAGTTTGTCCAATTTTCCATGGTCCCCTTTTCGATCATGAGGCTTATCCCAATATAAGACCAAGTCAGAAATCCTAAAGGCCTTAATTTTAGCCCTCCTGTCAAACCACCTCTTAACTACCCCTTGATGTTTGGCAAAATTCTCAAGGGCGTTGTCTCATTTCTCTTCAAGGTGCAGTAGTTCTATCAACCTAGCCTCCCTTCTGTCCCCTTCATCATAAAACTAATTTATAAACTGTAAATTTGGGATCTTGAGTTGAATAGGGAATACTGGCTCCAGACCATACACTAAGTGATAAGGAGATGTTCTAATGGATGACTTGAGTCTGGTACGGTCTGCCCAAAGGGAAAACCGAAGCTGGGTGTGCTAGTCTTTTGGGTTACTCTCTAACAACTTACAGATAACAGTCAATAGGTTCTTATTAGAGGATTCTGCTAAGTCATTACCCTGAGGATAATAATTAGACATGAACTTCACAATAATGCCATGATCAAAAGCCCAATTTGAAAATTTCAAAGATGTAAAAGCATGACCATTATCACAGACAACAACAATAGGGCATCCAAAATGATTAAGAATAGCAGACTCTAAGAAATCAATCACTACCTCTGATGTACATTGCCTACAAGCAAAAGCTTTAGTCCATCTTGTAAAATAATCAGTAATAGTGAGAATGTACCTATGTCCTGCAGAAGATGGTGGGTTGATGGGGCCTATGAAATCCATACCCCACTGAGCAAAAGGCCTTACCTCAGTGACCGATTAGAGTGGAAGTGTTGCACACCTTTCCCTCATTGCTGTAGTCTGGCAAGTGTGACAAGTCCTGACATGGTGGTGAACGTCCTTGAACAGTGTGGGCCAGTAGTAATCTGCCCTCAAAATTTGATTAGCTGTGGTGATTGCAGAGCCATGACCCATACCATATTTCTCATGAAATTCATTCATCACTCTTTCAGCTTCTTGTTTCCCAAGACACCTCAAATAAATTCCTTCATAATTTTTCTTATATAGAATAGCTCCTTTCAACATGAAACCATCACTCTTTAATCGTAGATCTCTCCTTTGAACTGCATTAAGATGACCTGGAGGTCGTTGGTTCAATAAATAATACACTATGTCATCATACCAACCATCTGGGGAAACCTCTTCGATATTATAATTCTGAACAGTTAATTCAGGACCTATTTCAGCCATAGTCTGAGTGAGTCCTTGTCCTCTTATCAGCTTCATGGGCTAGATCTCAATGTAATACTCTTGAAGCATGGTCACCCATTTAGCTCTACGTTCACCTAATTCATTCTGCATCAGGAGTAACTTAACTACAGAATCTAGGACAATTGCATATACCTTATTTCTGAGAATGTAATGCCTGAATTTTTTTACTGCTCTAACCAAGGCATATGCCTGCTTTTCCACACTTGGATACTTTAACTCAACATCTTTTAATGGTGCACTCATAAAAGCAATAGGATGCTCATTTCCCTCATCAGACTTTTGAGATAACATTTCAGCACACAAATGATTTGAAGCAAAGGAATAGATATAGAAGGGCTTGTTGTAATTAGGACTTACCAATACTAGAGCATCAGCAATGGCTCTTTTGATTTCTGCAAAAGCTTCCTTCGCTTATGTAGTCCATTCGATCTTGGCATCTTGTTTCAACATTGCATTTAATGGTTTCACAATTTTAGCAAATCCAGTGATGAATTTTCTGACGAAGTTGATCTTGCCAAAGAAGAACTTCATCTCCTTTTTGCTAGCAGGCGGCTGGATCTTCAATATGGCCTCCACTCTCTCTGGGTCAATAGCAATTCTCTTTTCTGATATGATATGTCCTAGTAACTTTCCTTCTGTTACTCCGAAAATACACTTTTTTGGATTCAAAGATATGCCAAACTCCCTGCACCTTTGAAACACTTTGTGCAGATCTGAGATATGATCCCCTCTGTTTTTTGAAAACACGGTCAGATCATCCATATAAATGATGATGCATTTTCCTATGATATCCTTAAAAGCAATATCCATAGCCCTTTGAAATGTGGCCCCTACATTGATGAGTCCAAATGGCATTCTTCTGTAGGTGAAGGTACCCCATTTAGTTGTAAAGGCAGTCTTGTGTCTATCCTCATACTGGACCATCACTTGATTGTACCCTGAGTAAGCATCCAGAAAAGACATCATCTGGGATCCATTGACCACTTGGAGCACTTCATCCAATGAAGGAACTGGATAGTTATCTTTTTCTAACGATCTGTTTAGATTCCTAAAATCGACACAGAGCCTAATTTCTCCATTCTTTTTTCTTACTGGCACCAGGTTGGCCACCCATGTTGAATGCCTAATAGGGAATATGATTCTGGCAAACAGCAATTTTTGAACTTCTTTCTATATGAGTGGTTCCAATAATGCGTTGATTGGTCTCTACCTTTGCCTAAAGGGCTTGGCATCTGGCCTCAGGGGTATAGTATGAGTTATGATTGAGGTATCATAAGTTTTTAAGTCCTCATAACTCCAAGCTACTATATCTGGAAAGCTATGTAAGGCTTCGATTATCCCTTGTCTTTCTTCTGGAGTACATACCTTGCCTATGAAAATATTCTTAATGTTGTCCTCAGTTCCTAAATTATGAGTGTCACACTGTCCACTGATTGATTTTTTCTTCGACTCTTGTTCCTGATTTCTGATTTTGTCTATATCAAAAATTTGCTCCAACTATACCATTCCTCTTGGAATAGTATTAGACTTCAGATTCAGCACACCTTCTAAATCTAGTTCCGCTTCCTGGGGTTCTACTTCATCAATGATTTGGAAAGCAAAAACATCTGTATTTGTGATAAAATCCAGAATATGTTTGTCATCCTCGAATACCTGAAAGTTAGTAACATTGTCTAGGACTGATGGCATAGGAGTCAATTCTATAGTGAATTTCTTTAATCCTGACAAAGATAAAGGTTATAGGGTGCTTGCTACTTGAGCCAAAGAATCAGCAGTTTGATTCTTTTGTCGTGGTATCAGTTGAATATTAAAGGCATCAAAACCCTCAATGAGGTCCCACACTCTATGTCTATAATTGGTCATTCTCCTGTCATGGCATGAATATTGCTTCCTTACTTGCTTAACTACTAACTCTGAATCACCAAAGACTTGCAAGACTTTAACCTTTTTCTTAAGTGCCATAAGAAGTCCATGAATTAGCGCTTCATACTCTGCTACATTATTGGTGCAATGAAATTGAAGCCTATGGGCTGCAAAGAAATTCTTACCTTTTGGACTGATCAGTTCAAACCCTGCTCCAGCTCTGTGCTTAGACTTCGATCCATCAAATTTGAAAGTCCAGCATTCTGCAGAAGTAGTTTTCTTCACCACATCTTTTGGCTTATCAGTGTTAGAAGATTTTTCAGTCACTATAGGTTTATCTCCTTGAAATTTTTCTTTTGTCTCTACAGCTTGGGTTGAATTCAGGCATTTCTGTACTTGCTCTACTACTGTATGGCATAAACAACACTCCAACTCCGAGTGGGAAGCATTATGAACTCTACACCAATTTGGTAAGATTAATTCCTTAAAGCTTGTCCTTCTTCCAAGGCGAACCTAATTGTCAACACACTGCTTGATGAATTCCTAAAAATTGTCCAATAGACTGATCTGATTATCTTCAGGTTCTTTTTCTTCCTCAACTGATTCTGTCAAAATAGTAACAAGTTTGGATCTTGTTTCTGCATCGATGGGCATCGTATGTAGCATCAATACCTCCTCTGATTCTGACTCCTCATACTGTGTTGACAACATATAATTCCCCATGCCAACTTCTAATATCAGAACTTCTGTTGAAGTCTTTTGGTATTCTGTAATCATGTATTTCATTCTTGGCTCTCTCTCAATTCTAATCTGATTGGTCACTCCTTTCTAGGGAAGCCACATGTGAGAGTGATCAGTAGACACATACCCATTCAAAGCCTTCATGAAATATTTTCCTAGAATCAAACCATATGCATCAGGGATATTAGCTACCTGAATATTGATAACTTGTTGAATCCTTGGATCTAAAGCTATCTGCATGTGAATCATGTTTAGTTCTCCTACCACACTCACTTTAGTTCTATCCAACTGGGTCACCTTCTTCTGAGAGTCAGTAGGTGTAATTCCTAGATTCTACAAACTCCGAATGGCATCACATTGGTGGAAGCACCAGAATCTAATAAACAATTATGCAGATTCTTACCGAATATACGGACAAAGATCAAGAATGGTGGGGTTTATGTCCTCCCTTGAAACAAAGTGGGATGAGTATCTACCTGGGCCACTTGGGTCTTGTCCTTTTCTTTTCCTTTATCTCCAGGGGGCAAGTTAGTCTGACTATGGGCCTGGTTTTGTGTCTTCACAGGCTGGGAACTAGAAGTCTGGCTGATATTCTCACCAAAGGGCTTATCCAAAGACATTGAATGTGCATCATAAGTGCCTAAAATAGCCTTCCTAATGGGAGGAAACCTCAATAACTCAAATGCTAAAAGATTTACCTTTAATTTCTTGAACTCCTCAGCCACATATGAAGCCATCTGCTCCTCACTCATATCAGTGGAGATGTCCTTAGAAGGTTCCTATACCTTATCCTTGCTTGCTTGAACAACCCTTTCTTTCTGTGAGTCAGTTTGAGCTTGTCTCTCCTTCAAAAGATATTGTCTGGAAACATGTGGATAGGATGGATTATTGCTAGCATTAGGATCTGGGGGGTATTGAAGTTGTTAGGAGGAATGGAAGTGGTGAAAGGTCCCCCAGCTTGTGGGCACCTATGGGGCATATCCCTCAAACCTTGCCTCTGGAACATTTGTACTTCTTCAACATAATTTTCTTCTTGATCTAGGGGGCATTATCATTCATTACCTCCTCATTGAATAATTGAGCAACCTCATCTCCATTACATATTTGGTTTGCCCTTTCTTTTTGAGAATCAGATTCTTCTTCTGGTACATTTTCCTTGCTGGTTGGAAAAGGGGCGTGGTTCAAAACCAGCATAGGAGAATCATAGGGACTGGAGGGAACAATTTCTTGCCCATTAGCATTATTCTCTACCTCATATTAGAAAATAGAAGCAGCAGTCTGGAATTCTGGACATTCTAACTCTGAATGCTGACTCGTCTTATGAAGCCTACACCACCCTGATAGGGCTACTTCAGCCAGATATACACCACTAGGAGGCTTGTCTTGACTAACTAGTTGATTTGCAGATTGGTTGACAATTTGATTAGCAGGTTGATCCAACGGGGTGGGGATTCCTCCATTGTTAGGTCTTATATTCCAAGTTCTACTCTACCCTTGTGATTACCTCTTATCAAATCCAGATCCACTACCTTGACTTCTATCAAAATTCTGTCTCCTATCATTATTGTAGCCTCTGTCATTATTGTAACCCCTATCCTGATTGTATCCCCTGTCATTATGGAACCCTCTCTCATTACACTATCCTCTGTCAAAACTCTATCCTTGTGAAAACTCCCTATTCTGATTGGACTGCATAGTCTTCTGGGCAGCTTGCAGTTGACTATTTTGATTCCTTAGGTAGGTCACCTCTAGATTCAACTTCTTTATCTGTTCAGCCATTTCATCAATCCTCTCCCTATTTGGATCTCGATAAGGAGGCTAGCCTAGGTTACTCTGAGGAGGGATAGGCATCATAGCAGATCCCATAGACTAATGCAATACCTCAAAATTTTGCAAATAAACAGGGAAACTATTTGGCTATGACTGATACATAGGCTGATTAACATGATGTTGGAGAAAATTCATCATAGGAGAGACCTAGCTCATGGGATGACCAGGGTGCGGCACCAAAGGTAATTGAGGTACTGGATTCATGATTGGAGTATGGTTGGTAAGTGCCTAATTTACTGTTTGAACCTAATTGGGGTGTGCAATTGGTCCTAAAGAAGGCAACAGTCCAATTATATGTTACCTCAGATCTGTGCTAAGCTTAACAGCTTCCGTATAAGCATCAGTTAGGGTAGCAGGTGGATTAGGTCTCCACTTTAAAAAAGTTGTTGTTAGGCTATCTAGAGCTTCATAATAGACTCCCAGGCTGTATTATCATCTAAAACATATGGGTCTTGCAATCTTGTGTATGCACGGTGGAACCTATTATTGAAGCTGGATATTGGCTCATTGACTTCTCTTTTGACTCTAGTGAATTGTAGGTACAATTCATTAGCACTGATAGGTATTCTAAACTTCTATAAAAAGGCAGTTTCAAGATCATTCCAATTGAGAATTGAACCAACAGGTAGATGATTGTACCAGTAAAAGGCCTCTTCTCCTAGTGAATAAGGAAATAACCTACAAGCGACATCCTCATGGACAATCCCTCTATCTTTGAGATAGGTTTGGAAGATTCTTATGTGTTCTTCAGCAGTCTTGTTTGGGTCATTAACATGAAATTTTGAACAGAAATGCTCAGGGTTTTTGGACATTACATTGTAAGCATTGAAAGACAAATGGGATGGGTTATTAGCTAGGAAAGCCATTGGTAAAAGTGGGGGAGGTGGTTGTGGTTGGTTAATGATAGGCTGGGGTTGTTGAACGGGAACTGCCTTAGGGATGGGTATGGCTTCAACCTCTGGATGGGAGGATGTGGATGATGCTGGTGAAGGGATGGGTGATGATGATTCTCCCCTTTCTTGAGTCCTTCTCGACCTAGTGGGGAACTGTAATTCCTGTAAATCCTCCTCTCTTGTGGTAGATCTGGTATTTCTCCTATATCTCTCTAGAGAGATGGCGTTCAAGAAATGATCCAGTGTGCTCATTCAAGCCCTCCTTCTAGTGCCAATCTGTTGATGGTGTTTTCTGCACAGTAACAACTTAGACAGAATGCAATATTCTATCTCTTGAAAGGTTATTTTCAACAATAAATCACCGAAAATCACCCCAAGGTCTCTCAGGTGTTAGGTCATGACAATGCATAAACAACACATAATATGTGAAAATGTCGGTAATCACAAAGGGACCTTACTACAAGCAAACTGTATCTTTCAACTTATCATATTTTGCAATATGATGATCTTCAATCCTAAATCTAAACGAATGATAAAGAAATAGCAAAAGATAAGGGTGCAAGAATATGATGAAATATAAACTATTCCTAGAATAAACAATGCAAATAACAGATATCTGGAATGGACCAATCTCAAACAACCAATTCCTACTTAACCCACAATGCAATATCACAAGAACGGTGCAATCTTCTAAGGTATATAGATTTTCAAATCATAGACATTCATCCACAATCGAACTTAAGCACATGTGAATATATGGTCCAGGTTGACTTCACCAGCCTACTACAATCAGATAGTTACTGGGAGTATAGACCAGAGATTGCTACAAACATTCCAAATATGAAATCATAAACATCATTCACAAAACTTAAAACTAATTCTTAACATTAAACCCTAAATCTTTAAGCAATTTAAAAGATAAAACAATAAGAACCGTGTGAGATAAATTGACACAAAATATTTCACCAGGAAAACCACAATGCCTTCAATTGTATTAGATCATCAAACTGTTGCAGCAATTCCACTGTTATGTTTACAATACTTGCTTTAAGAAATTGAATACTACTCCTACTACAAAATACTCTAGCTCTTTTCTGCTCTTACTTATCTCTATTACTTTCTAACTAACCCTTTATAATGAGGCAAGAATGTCATTTTATAGCAAAATCCCAAGACATGTCGGCCCAGCCAAACATTTACAAAACAAGAATAACTGCCAAAACAAGTCAGCCTTGGAAAATCAAAATAAGGCACACATTAAATGCCATCCATCATCAAGATCGGCCTTGACACAATCCCCAATGTAGTCCGGTCCAATGCATGCCCTATGATAATAGGGAAGCACAAATCTCAAAATAGGCATTAACTGCCACTTCCCTTATCCTTATTTTGAGCCGATGATCCCTAAACCTTCAAGAATGTTCTATCCAATTCGGTGACAAGTGGCAAAGGCAATATCCTAAGCTGACATTCAATGGAGCCAATCTCCTCCTTTGACTGTTTAACAGTCTTATCCCAATCCTCCTTGTTGGCCTGGTACTTATCCATTACCGCCAAGTAGGTGGCTGCATCATCTAACTGGTGACCGATTATAACACTCTCAGAATCTGGGGCATAAACTTCATGCCACCACTCTCTTAGCTACTCTAGACTTAGATATTTTGGGGCAATCTTCTTTCTTCTGGTCATGACCTCAAAGAAGGCAATGCATCCATCATACACCGCACTAAGATCATCATCTATTTGTTTCTTCCATTTTTGAATCTTCTTCATGGCCCTCTGCCTCCGAGATAGATGACCCCTTTGTGTCACCCTTAGCCTTTCCTATAGCAGCCTTGCTTGATTCGGCCTACATTCACAAGAAATAATCATGAGTATTTAATTATCGCGTATATTCCAACCAAAAGACTAGCATGAAATCATATAAAGCAATTGAAATCCATCACAAATCGCCAATCCTTGAAGATCTCAAAAAATGAGACAGTCCGGGAAAACTATGTAACCAGGGAAAATCCAGTCGGGGCGGAATTTCAGAGAAATCTGACCCAGACGGATTCTCACTGCCAAAGCATCATCAGTCACATAAATCATCAGTACGGCCAAAAGATCATTAGATTATCATGTAATTTGTTCATTAGCAACAAGAAATAAGCATTCAACATTCACGTCATTATTCCTATCTTTGGAAAATCAAAAAGATAAAGCCAGATAGGAAACCTGGAAAAATCCGGATGGGACGGATTTTCGCGGACAGTTTTAAATGTTCCAGTAATTACTCCACTCCGTGGAATTAGCCTAAACTAGGAAAATCCAGGTGCGCAGAAATTTTGCAGACACCACGGGAACCCAACGATCGACCACACGTGAACCATTAATCAAACAATCATGCAATCTTTTCTACTTGGATTCTAATGGTCCTGAAATTGATGCTAACCAACAAGATCCAGAATGAAAATTATTTCAAGTTCTCAAATCTTTCAAATGATGAATTCTCATGGCAGATCGATGATGCCCTAATTTCGATGAACAACCTCCCGCCATGAAAACCAGGGTGAGTTCATGGTTTTAAATACCATCTATATAGATCAATTTAAGGCACTTTGAATCCTCTCAGGGCAGGGGTCAATGTAATACAAGGGAAAGATCGATCAATCATAACGAATTTTCCGTTTTAGGCCAAACACCGAAAAAACCCTAACTTCGCAGATGGAAAATTACGCACGAAGACGGCAAACAATCTAACCCAGAACCCCCCAAATGGATGCACCTGTCATCTAATGAATAAATACAAGCTCATGGGGCACAGGTGATGAGGCTTTATGAAGGAATGGGTCAAACCCTGACTCGACAAGAAGGAAAATGTGGAAAAACATGGGCCGACCCGACATGACAATTAATCAACCCAAAAAACTCATCATCATGCAAACAAATGAGAGGGGCCATCGACAACCTACCATGGATTATTGTGGATGAACTCGAACTCACAGAAGCAACCACGAAGCAATCACACCAAAGCAATGAAAACTCAGACCAGCACTCCAATCAATCTGCACGCAAACAATTCAGAATCAACCCTCAAAGCTCGAATGGAAACAACACTTCAGACACCAAGGCAGCAAGCAAATGAATGATGGAGTTAAAAATGATGCTTAGAAGGTTTTAAATCGACCCATTTATGCCACTGAGCAAAGGTACCTTAGTCATTAATGAGCGACAAGATGCATCTGACAAATCCGGAAACCCAAGCCCAAGACAGAATTTTAGAAAATCCCAATATACGCGGAAATCCAGATGGACACAAATTTCACGAAAATACAAAAACCGAGAATATAACAAAGTTTAGGATTTTGGCACAATCCGGGAAAATCCGACAGAACCGGAAAATACCGAGGTCAAGTAGAAACTCGGTTTCATAAAATGCAGCGATGACTGGACAATGGACCAGGGCCCGGAAAAATCCACTGGAGCTGGAAAATCTTGGAGTTGGGTGAAAACCCGGATTTTGCTTAAAACTCAATTTGATCCAATTCAAGCCTCAAGGCAAGGTCAAAGCTAGCAAGACCAACATGTCAAGACCTCTAAAAGGAAAATTCAATAAAACCAAAGGTCAAAAGACATCAGAGAAGAGGGTCCCTACTCCAAGTGGGGCGTGTGTGCAAAAACTGCACAACATATAGCTATTGAAGAATAGGATAAGGGAAAGCCCCTATGATAGAAGAAAGGCCAACATATCAGCCTCCAAAGAAATTGCATGTGTTTTCATGGAGAAAGAGTAGAGTGAAAAAGAAACAATCAATTGCCATCCCTACCGAATCAGAGGGGTCAAGGGCATCTTCTCCTCCACCACAACTACCACCACTTTCAACTCCATGATCATCCATTCCATAGATTATTTAAATTTCTCACCACCTAGAACACCATCACCACCAAGGGAACCACCATCCAAAAAACAAAAGGTTGGATCAAGTGGCCTTGTGGATTACCCCACAAATGACTCTGATGAAGAGATTATTGTCACTAAAGATGAGATGAGGTAGGGTATGCCTTCTCCCTCAAGGGAGATAGTGCCACAAATTTTAAGCCTCATATTGAGTGAAGCTAACTTAAGTGGAATAAATAATGTTGATGATGTTAGAGAAGAGGCTTGTGAGAATTTTATGGATGATGATGCTTTTGTAAAAACATAAGCTTTTTCATGAGTTTGTATGGAGAGCCCGAAATGATGAATATGTTGAAAGAATAGACATGAAATTGATTGCAAAACCAAAATTTACAAGAGAGGTCATAAAGGATAAATATTGGGAGGAAATGAGGGTAAAATAAAAGGATATAATAATAGATGAAGGTAGAGAGCTAGTGAAAAAAAGTGGGTTGCTATTATTACCAGAATGGGATCTTTCCTCAGTAATTGCTTTTGATATAATGAGAAAGCATAATACCCCTATCTTTGCCACTGAGGAAGAAGTAACCCTAGATCCATAGGTATCAACATTTAGTGCTCAATGGGATGCATTGGCTATTTGGGCCTTAGCCCCAAGTACAAAGAAGCCACTAGTTGCAAAGCCAATTGCAAGTCTAAGAGGAGGCTTGGTTATCAAAAGAGTATTTGATACATCTATAGTTGAGGCTGCTAAATTATCTATAAATGTAGCTCAATTCAAAAAGGCTATAGTGGATTCTTTAACAAAGGAGTGTGACTAATTCAAGAAAAGGTATAATGACATGGTGTTCGAGTATAATAAGGGACAACAAAAAATTATAGGGTTGTGATTGGAAATGGAATTGTTAAAGGAAAAATGTCAATCAATGCAAATACAAGGACCCCCACAAGCAGTGATTCCTCCCCCTCCATGTCCATCAAAGAAAACACCATCTTCTCCTTCCCATTCACCTCTTCTAGCTTTAATGGAGGTTGTACCTCATAGTCTTGATGATGTGCCCATTGTACACCTACTTCCAAGTACATTAGTTGCACCTCCCCCAAAAGAAGTCACTAAGGAAGAATTAATGGAGATACTCAAGACATATGAACAGATGTACCAACATTTAGATAAATAAATTTATCTAAGTAATATGAAGATTGTAACAATAGCATTGGAACATAACAATAAAAGGATTGAGAGAAAGATAAATAGCATTCATTCAAATTAATTTTCCATGTATGATGCAATAAGGAGTTTTGATAGGGATAAGGAATTTTCCATCCCATTGATGGAAAAATGGATTCCCAAATTTCAAGAATTGAGATACATGGTTATTGGATCAAAGCATGATGTAAATAAGCCACTAAGCATTGTCCCAAGTCTCAAAATTGTAAATGGGATCAAGGATTATCAGGGGTTGATTGACCCATTGGAGAAGAAAATCAAGGAGTTGGTGCAAAGATTTGATGAATAGAGTTTCAATTTACTCCCTGTCATCTTGAATAATGTTGGTGAAGTTAAGCCTCCCCAATAATCGAAGGATCAAGTGAACAGTGTGAGAGCCACCCAAGCAACATTAATTTGTGATACAGTTCACATAGAAATGTTGAAGAACAGTATGGATATAATTTATTACAGGGTGATTTCCTTGAAGAGTTTGATAAAGAATCCAACCAAGTGGTTATTAAATATAGTCCATACAAGATCAAGTTTGATGAGGTCATTGCATTTGATTGGCCTTCTGATGAAGAATTTGAGCTTTAGAAGACAAAGTATGTTGATATCGTAGAGTTGTGAGTTGTTTTTTAGTTACAAGGTGGTATAAATTTTAATTTTGTGTCTTCAAAAATTAATGGTTTTCAGTAAGGATAGTTTCAATAGGAAGAATACAATACATGTCCTAGAAACAATAGAAATTAGGCCTTTGTTATGTCAGTGTTAGATATTGTATCCTCCTCAATTCAAAGTTGATGACATAAGGATGTTGATGTGGAAATGCTTTGTCCTTTCCTTCTTGTTTTCATACTTTCATTCTTATATTTTGGGATCATGTAGGCAAGAATATCTGCATCAACAAGTAGAAAGTGACTTTTATCTCATATGGATGTTTTCCCTTAGGATTTGTAAATATAATGGTTTTTGAAATGTAATTGTAATTTTAAAATGAAAAAGTGACATGTGTACATTGGCCTAAAGCTTGTTTTGCTCCCTTATTTTTTATAAAAGGGAATTCAAGGGAAATTTTATAGGTGGTTGATTTATCTCAGAGATGATTTTTGGTAAAAGACAATACAGAGGATAGAATTGAGTCGGTATCTAGGTTAAGAGTCTTTTGTTTATGTAAACAATTTTCAATAACAGTACTAGAATTTTGGAATATAAAGAATGAGAGGCTTTCAAATCCAATTCTCTCCTAGTGTATTCATCATTTGAATTATCAATGAAATCATCAATGGTTTTTTCAGTGGTCTTCATTGTGTTTTGATAAATGTACAGTTTTGTCTTTGTCCTAATTCAAAGAATTAGTTAAATTGCTTGGATGAAATCATAGGTTTATATGATTTGAGTATTAGGATATGATAATGAATTACGGTTTTGAAATGGCGGAGTATAATATTGTAATACAACATTGTAGGAGCTCTATAATACTGAGTGTTAAGCTATTGTTAACATTGATTTGCATTTGATTGGACTTTGTACCCTAGGTTAGGGCACTGGTCTAGGATTTTTGTTTGTATTGCAATATTCTTGATCATTCACAAAAAATACATTCAAATTACTCAATTCTTTAAATTCTTGTTGAAATGTATGTCAATTCAAGGCTTACCATGCTTTAGTTCTTTTGAAACAATTAATATGTAAAGGATTTTCCAAATCTTTGTCAAGAAAATTATGTGTAGAGCTTATCTATTATTTACAATGTATGAGGATAATTGGCATAGAGGATCTTAAATACATTGTGTAGAATCACCCTCTCAGGTTTTGTAGAGCCTAAAGTGTAAGAGGAAATATTATCAAATATTTCACTCATTTGTTGGCCAATCCCTCTAATTAGCTAACCATTGGAAAATTGCAATTCCATAGGCTATTTTGTGAGATCAGCTTGGTTCATTAAAAATAACCAACATAGAGAAATCAGGATGTTGCTTTGATGCATTGAAAAGGAGAAGAATTTTATGCACTCAAGAATCCACAAGGCCCAAATCATTCCTATACTACTATAGCATCCAACAAAAGGTCCAAAAATAGGGTTGTAGGTATAGGGAAAAAAACTAATAAAGGGAAAAAAACTAATAAAGAGAAAAATTAGGCTTCTACAAGCCAACAAGATAATGGTGGGCCTCTTTCTACACAAAACATTTAGATTTTTCCAAGAAATCAAACTGTGACAAGTAAGGATCAGCCTAAAACTTATTTAAAACCATTTCAAACACAAGGAGATGTTGCTACTCTAAACATACAATAGAAGGTGAGCACTAATCCTTTCAATATATTAGAGAATATGAAGAAATCTAACATCAGTGTTTCAATGTGGGATTCATTAGCTCTTCCCGAGAAAAAGAATTTACTATAGAATACTTTATCTAACCTTTCCTTGTCCCATGAGTCTCCTAAAGAGAAGTCTAACGTTGCCTTTGTAGATAACCCTCAAGATATTAATGAGCAAAAAAACAAGGAGACCAAGCCTTCCCCATTTTATGTCATCTGATTATAGGGAATTGCTTAGTTCGTAATTGCATGATAGATTAAGAAGCTAGCAATTCTGTCATACCAAATCCAATAGTAGAAAATTTGGGTTTGACCCTTTGAGCCTCTTTCCAAAGGAATTATCCAACTAGATGGGTTATCAGCAAGTTAAAATGCATAAATGAAAGTCTATTTGATTACATAAATTATATCTATTTTTATTAGTGTATCAAAATAAATGATATGTCCAAAAAAAATTTTGAATTCTTTGATCCCCTTAAGCCATAATTTTTCCTATGACCTTTATTCATAGATCCTAATTATTTTTAGATGCACAGAACAACTAAGATGGGGGACAATTAGTTGTACATTAAAACATTCAATCCCCCATTATCATCCAAACCCTTATTATCTTGTAAACCCTTATTATGCATTAGTAGAATGTAAACATATGAAACAACAATGCAAACACAACCATTTACATGGAAAAACAAATAAGAGAAAAACCATGGTGAGGATTATCTCACATATATATGAATACCAACATTGAATACAATTAGACTCACTGCCAAGGGCTCACTACCCAAAAAAGAAGAAATGACACTCTATGAAATAAAGAAAATAGAAGAAACTAAATTATAGAGAGATTCACTATATTAGATCAAAAATAAGATCCATCACAACAACAATATTCCATATACAACCTTTGGCTCACAACCCCCAACATCTTCAAGCACATTGAAATGTAGACACCTTCTGCTCACTGCATCTGGAAGTTATAATCATTTAATCTCAAACTCAAATCACCACACTTGATCACATTTTCATCTCACACTTTCCACACATCGTGCAAGCTTCACCTTACATTTATACCATTTGTGACCTAAAAAATCTCAATTAGGTCAGCCTCAATGAAACATATGCACCTCAAACATGTAACACCAAAATATGTCAACACCAAACACTCTATGGTGGAAAGAAGTGAAGGAAAACCATGCCAATGGTTAACTAGGACCCAAATATACATAACCACACTACTCAACACATTCACAATCTAGGAGGTACCTTCGTAAATAATGCTAGCACATCGAGTTGGCCAAACTTGAAAAAACACTACAAGTGACCACATACATGATTCTCCAAGTTTAGAAACAACATTCAGACCACACAATAACAAGACACATCCAATAATATTCCATAATCATCATACTATTCTGCAACACTTTTGCAATTGTTGGAAAGAGACACTACACATGTCATCTAGTGTTGTCATTGATGGTAACCCTAGTTAGTGATTCTATCCACACGTCAGCATTTGATCATACCAAAAGTCTGATTGAAGCTAAGTGATTAACTGTCAAGTTAGAACAGAGCATTTGACAAAATTGTGTTCATCGATTCATATGCAAATCTTATGTTATTATTTTGAGTTGTGGATCTTAGGGAAGGATTTTCAATGTATGATCTATGTTATATTTGAATCTTAGAGCCTCGTATCAATTTGTTGTGCAAGTTAGAAGATCTGGTTGATTGATTTTTAGTTTAACAATGCGAGAAGGCCGACTAAGTGAATGTAGTGTGTTGTGGATATTCAAGGAGTAATTGTTTAAGTTTTTTTGTGTTTGAGGATATTGGTTTGGGTCCTCACTATGTTGTGTCCAACTTTGGTTAGTGCGCATTAAAAATTATTTATGGATTGAGCCGACAATTTTCAAATATTTTATGTTTTGTTGATGCCAACATGTGGTTGATTAAATCTTTAGTTGTGGATATATATATATACATAATCAATCATTTATATCATTTTAATGTATGTACGAAGTGTGTTGATGTGTGATGTGAAATTCAAAAGGATTGTAGAGCGATTATGCACAATTTCACTTGTGCATAAAAGGATTTGTGATGCAAATTAAATAAAATAGAGTAGAAGAGAAGAATCATATAGAAGGTCAAGAGAGAGATTAATGTGCTTAACTAGAACTGTAATCAGGAATTAGTAGATGCTATTCTCTTAGTTCAAATATTGTGGATGTATTCCAGATGTTTTGTAAGACAGTGAGTCTTATTTTGTATTTGAGCAGTGAGCTCTAGGTAGTGTGCCTGAATGCATGTCCATTCTCCTTTTGTAAACCCTTATTTGAGTTCTTAGATAATATTGTGGATTGGCCTCCACCATGGTTTTTCCCATAATAGGGTTCTACGTAAAAAATATTGTGTATATGGTGTTGTGGTTTCTTGTTTTATGTTCATGCATCTTTCTTTTGGTTGAATGTTATAAGTGCTTTAAAGATCAGATTAATAGTTAAAAATTGCATAACACTAATTCACCCCCCCTCTCAGTGTTCCTTGATTCCAACAATTGGTATCAGAGCCTAGTTCATCAGAAGAAGTTTAAAGGCTTGGGGAATATATGGGAAAGTGATTCAATGGATTCAAGCAGTCTTCAACAACAACTTTTGGTGGCCCTAGATGATCTTGATCAGTCCAAATTTGAAGGCTGATAATTGCAGGAAAGCCTCATGAATGTTGAGAAGTTCATTCAATCATTGAAAGATAAAATTAATGAGTCAAGGGAAAAGAGAAAGGAACTTTGTGATCAACTTAAATAGAAAGAAAGTAAGAACATGGAAGGTGAACACTTGAGTCAAGCCTTGAAGGAAAATACAAAGGAATGTGAAAAGCTTACTAGAGATAATGCTATCCTGAAGCATGAGATGGAATCTATTGTGATGAGGATGACAAAGGAGATTGAAGATAGAAAGAAGAATGAAGAGAAGCTTACTTAGTCTTGAAGGAAAAATCTAAAGAATGCAACCGAATTATTGATGGATTCAATCAGTTGGAACTTGAATTGGAACAATCCAGAAATAATGAGGAGCTTGAAAAACAAATTGTTGATCTCAGAGATGAACTTGCTACTATAAATGAATTTAAGGAGAAGTTCAAGATTAGCTTAGCCAAGCTTGATGAACTGATTAAAATTCAGAGGAATGGAAGTGACAAGTGAGGTCTTGGATATGAGAAAGGAGAATTTTTTGGATCTGGACAAAGGAGATTTAAGCAAGGAAATCAAAAGAACAAAGCTGGAAGGTATTCGGTAAGACAACCTAATGTTGAAAGATTCAATGGTTACTATTTTTTTACAATAAATTTGGTCATATGGATACTCAATGTACAAGTAGAATGAATTCAAGTGGTCCATCATTCTCTAGTCAATTTTTTAATTACAAGTATGGTCATAAGTCAGTTGAATGCAAAAATATGTCAAACAACTTTCTTAATAAAGATGTCAAATGTTAGACATGAAATAGATTGGCCATATTGATAACTAGTGCAGATCAAGAGAAATTCAATGGAACAACTGGTCTGGACAAAGAAATGTGGTGTGCTATAATTGCAACAAATCTAGTCACATTGCTAGATTCTGTAGAAGCAAAAAGGGTCTGATAAATCAAGGGAAAAACATGCAGAAGGATGAAAAGGGAAAAGGAAAAGTTACTACAGATGAGATCTAGAGGAAAATGAAGAAGACATGGGTAAAGAAGAGTCCTTCTATTGCAAGAGAGGATTCCACACCAGAATCTAGTTCTGGTAATTCCTCTAGGAATTAGTTTAAGGCCTTTGGCCTAGGGGGAGTTCTCAAGAAAATATTTCAACCCCCTTGTCAGTAGTTGGTACTGGGATGTGGAAGATTGCAATGATTGCATTAGAGATGTGCAAATATTTTGGAATCCCTTGTAAAGGAAATTTTTGAAAAATTGAAGGTCTGCAGAAGAATTTTCTTTCACAATCTGTGAAAATAGGTATCTGGAAGACCTAGGGAAAAAGGATTTATTGCAATGAAAAATTTAGGTGGGCACATGATAAAAAAGTTATTTATATCCCTCATTTGTCACATTTCATATTGAGAAGAAGTTTGGAGAGCTTTGCAGTGAAATTTGGCAAAGATACAAGTCTTAAGGAAATTCGGTGATCAAACCCTAATCTGGCAAAAGGTATTTATCTGAAAACTCGTGAACTTGAAAATTCTAGAAATGGTTGCTCCATTGGTTGTGGATATTAAGGATAAGCCTCGTCCAAAATTCAAATGGAACCCCTTCAAATCCATCAAAATAGAACCTTTAGGTGCATTTTATTCTATTCCATATGGTGTTTTACATATCAAAGATATTAGGGTATACATTCATGCAAATGTTGAAGAATTAGGAAGCTCCTAGTTGTTGAATTTGTACACCAATCACATTGTGGGAGAGGATTTTCATGTAAAACCTGAATTTAAGACTTTGGAGGAGAAGAAGTTCATGTAGATTGTGAAATTTCCCATGTTTGAAGAAAATGAATGGGTTCGGTATATATTGAGTCAAGTGCATGCCAAGTTTATGTGGTTAAGTTAGCCTTTTAAGATTACAAAGGAAGCCATAAGGATTGTTATTGGTTTAAATTCATCTGGTGGGTTGCCAACATTGAAAGCTTTGAAGAATCAAACAATCACACATGCAACCGGTTAAGTGTTCGATAAGAGAGCTATGACAATTGATGATATTATTGAAGTGGATGTGAGATTTTCTTCTATGGTTATTAGATACAAGATTTATCACTCCAACCGAGACAACTCTATATCCAGTACAACAATCTATGCAACATATCAGATGGTCAAGGAAAATGAAAATTATGACTTGTGTGAGTTACTTCAGAGCCAGTTAATTGAGAATCTTGGAAAAATCAAGAAAGATAAGAAGAATTCCTTCAAGTATGGTAATCTATTGTGTTTATTCTTCTATTTCATGAATGAAGTTTTGAGAGTTGGAAAAGTGCATTGGAAAGGTGATAAACCTGTAGCTGTTCAAATTAGAGACATCTTGTATGGAATTGGTGATAGTAAAGCTAGAAAAACTACTATCTTGAGTTATTTGAAGAATTTTTAGAATGAAATGTAACCCAGGGAAAGGATTCCTACTTCTATTCTAGAAAAGTATAAGGATACAATTTTCTTCATTGTTGATATTGATCAATGTTTGATGGAAGTTGTTGATCCTAGAATAGTCTAGATAATGCCTATGGGTTATGAGGTTGAGGAACACAATTTGGAGCTATATGCTCAAAACCTATTGAGTAAATCTTGGGATTTGACAAAAGAAAGGTTTCACACCTTTGAGGAAAATAATATGGAAGTTCATACACAATTGAAGAATCCAATGATAATTCAGAGAGTAAGAAAAGAATTTGAAGGTTTTGTAGAAAGAATGGGTATATCAACTGAAGTTGTGAGAGAAGCTAGAAGGAAAAGAGAACAAGCTAAAGCAAGAGAGCTAGCTAGAATTGAGTTTGCTAGTCTGGAAACATCCTCTGCCAAATCTAGATCCACAAGGATCTTTTCTCTCTCATCCAGTCTTGCAAAGAAGTCAAGTCCTATGAAAGCTCAATTCAAAACATCTGGTAGAGAAGGAAAGAGGAAGAAGGACAAGAGAAAAAGATTCTATGCTATTGTTTTAGAAGATGAAGAAACTAAATCTAATGAAGAGATAAGAGAAATCAAGCATAAAGGCAACAAAATTCACTAAGGACAAGCCCTCCAGTGAAGAGAAAGTAAAGAAAAAGATGAAAATTGATAAACTAGGTATGTCTGTAGAAGAAGTGGAAAAATATTTGATTAAGGATGGTAATCTTAGACCACTTTTTGAATGGTATAACACCTTTGATAGTGTCAGTCAAAGAATTCTTAAGGAAGCCACAATAAAGTACTTGAATAATTTCAATATGATTCTCATTGAAATAATGTCTAAGTTACCCAAAGTTCAGTATGAAGTCTTAGAGATGAGGAGAGTGAATGCACTAATTGAAGAAGAGAAAATGAGAGAATGGATACTTGTTGATATGTGTCTGATGATGTCTATAGAAGAGATGAAGAATATTCTCAATGAAGCTAAAAGGTATTTTAAGAGAAAAAAAAGGGTGAATAAGTTGATGATTGGACAAACTGAAGAAGTTGCAAAGGAAACTGAGAAAATTCTTAAGGAAATTTTGTTAAATAACATATACAATGTTGTTTCTAAAGAAGTGCATAGTGAAGATGCTCCATCTGGTCTAGTAACAAAAGAAGGAAAATAAGATACATTTGAGGATGCTTAGAATCCTCTAGATATACATGTTGCTAAAATTCCTATGGAGACTGAAGCTCCTAAAGAGTTTTCAAGTGAAGAATTAGAGATTCCTAAAGCCAAGGAAGAATCAGTGATTGAAGAGAAGAAGGTTGAAGCAAAGGAGGTTCATGTGTAAGCAAGAGACACTGCAAAGGTAGTGAAGGAGATTTTGGAAGAGCAACAAGAAGAGTTTGATCCTGAATTGATAAAGGTCCTATAAACTTGGCTACTTTATCTCCCATTGAGAAACTCAAAGTTGCATCATTTGCTCAAGCCAAGGAAAGGGAAGAGATTATAAAATTTCGTATTGAAGATAGTGAGTTGTAAAATCTTGCATCTAGTATTTTGGAGAAGATTATGTCTTCTATGTCAAGGATTCATCTGATTCTCCATCCGGTCAGTTGAAGAAACTTGTCAATTCTGTAAGTACTCAATTTGAGTCACTTGAGAAGTTAGCTATGGATAAGGTTCAGAAGGAGTTTGATGCTAACAAGTTTGATGGGTTGAAGGGAATGATTGCTAATGATAAATATTTGTTAGCTACCTATGTAAATAATATTCAAAGTGATTTTTTTGAAGGTGGAAGCATTTATAAGTCATGTTTATCTTTGTCTAAGTTCACTGAGGACATTGAAAAGAAAATGAAAGAGTATGAGAAATAGTTAGTAGATATCTCTCAAGTATTTGATCCTCTAGTCGTTTCAGTTGGAAAGCAAGAAGGTCAAGTCATATCCCTACTTGACAAGATTAAAAGTTTGAATCATGAAGAAGGAAAATTTGTTGAAAGGGTTTGTGAGCTTAGAGGACTAATTGGTCCTAAGATAGAGACAATGCTTAGTGAATTGAAGGAAGTAGAAGATGCTATGGCAGTCGGTGATCTAGAGAACCTTGAATCAACAAAGATGCAATCTTATCTATTATGTGGTCACATGACTATTTTGGAGAGTCTCAAAAAGAGTTGGGACACTAGTTTGAGCATATTAAAGACCAATTTTGCAGACATATTCAAGTTTATGTAAGTTGTAGAAACAATTTTGTACATATGTAGTTTGTTCATAGCAATTTTGTTTGATTTTTGGTATGCGGATTCCCACCTTTGCCATTGATGTCAAAGGGGGGAGAGTGGGACAGTGAAAATTTCTTTAATCATCTTAGGAGGAGTTGTTTTTTTGAAGTTTTGAAGGTTTGTAGTGTAATTCATGTTGGTACTGATCCGACACTTAGTCATTTTTCACAAAGTTTTTCCATCAATGCCAAAGGGGGAGATTGTTGGCAAGATACACTACACATGTCATCTAGTGTTGTCATTCATGGCAATGCTAGTCAGTGATTTGATCCACATCTCAAAATTTGATCATACCAGAAGTCTGATTGAAGCTAAGTGATTAACTATCAAGTTAGAAAAGAGCATCTAATAGAATTGTGTTCATCGATTCATATGCAAATCTTTTGTTATTATTTTGAGTCGTGGATCTCAGGGAAGGTTTTTCAATGTATGATCTATGCTATCTTTGAATCTTAGAGCCTTGTATCAATTTTTTGTGCAAGTTAGAAGATCTGGTTGATTGATTTTTAGTTTAACAATGTGAGAAGGCTGACTATGTGAATGTAGCATGTTGTGGATATTCGAGGAGTAATTGTTTACTATTTTTGTGTTTGAGGATATTGTTTTGGGTCCTCACTATGTTGTGGTTGACTTTGGTTGGTGTGCATTGAAAATTATTTATGGATTGAGCTGATAGTTTCTAAATATTTTATGTTTTGTTGAAGCCGACATGTGGTTGATTAAATCTTTAGTTTTGGATATATTTATATAAGTGATCATTTATATAATTTTAATGCATGTACAAAGTGTGTTGATGTGTGATGAGAAAGTTGAAAGGATTGTAGAGAGATTATGCATAGTTTCACTTGTGCATAAAAGGATTTGTGATGTGAATTAAAGTAGATAGAGCAGAGGAGCAAAATCAAATAGAAGGTCAAGAAAGCGATTAATGTGCTTAACCAAAATTGTAATCAAGAATTAATAGATGTTATTCTCTTAGTTCAAATCTTGTGGATGTATTCCAAATGTTTTTTAAGAAAATGAGTCTTCTTTTGTATTTGAACAGTGAGCTCTAGGAAGTGTGCTTGAATGCATGTGCATTCTCCTTTTGTAAAAATTTATTTGAGTACTTAGATAATATTGTGGATTGACCTCCACTGTGGTTTTTCCCCTAATAGGGTTTCCACATAAAAATCCTTGTGTTATGGTGTTGTGGTTGTTTGTTTTATGTTCATGCATCTTTCTTTTGGTTGAATGTTATAAGTTCTTTAAAGATCAAATTAATAAAGTTAATAATTGCAAAACATTGATTCACCCCCCTCTTAGTGTTCCTTGATTCCAACAACAGCCACCTAAAACAAAGAATACTTGCATCTTGTGTAACACAATGTACTACTACGAAACTTCCAACTCAAGAATTGAAATTGTGAAGAAACTCAATGCTAAAAACTCCAAAGGAAGATAGATATAGACAATATAAGAACATTCCAAAATTTTCAAGACAAGAAACTTCAACATGGAGAAATGTGGAGCAATCTCATTTCTCCCAAACAACCTTCTTCACAGGCAGACACATTGTCAAACACAACTTCCACTGCTGCATGATCCATAACCTGAAACTCTAGATATAGAACCTCTGAACACCTCTGATCATCATGTCTGAACCTCACAAGCATATCTCCAACCATGAAGAAATGTAGAGAAAAACACATAACACCACTCAAGCACACTATAAACCCTTTTATTCATTTTTCTCAAAAGAACTTTGAAACCAAATGATCCAACTACATCAGCAACACTACAAACACCTTCTCAACACATCTACAATATATGCAACATCTCTCATCACAACCATACAAGAAATCAATGAAAACACTAATGACATAAACACCACAAATCCTCATCAACACTATACCGGGGGTTTATATCAATGTGACATCAAACCACAACACATCCACTCTAGATACTGATGACCAACAATCTCCTCAACTATACTAGAGGTTGACATCGAATAAAACACCAACATTTTTCCAAAAATATCTAAATTTAAGGGTTTGACATCAATGACAACACTAATGGAAACAAAAACACTTTCCAACAATCTCTCACTTTGTCATTGATGGCAACACCTATGTTGAAAAACTATCAACAAAAAAAATAACTCTACAATAAGTAGCACTCCCCTTAACTAGGGCATCTTCATACTCTCTCCTTACCTCTACTTCATAGGCATTTTCTCCCCCTATCTAAGGAGTTCTCCCCCTTGTTGGAAAAATGAGTAAAGTTATCTATTTGTTGTCATTGATGTCACCATGTTGGTAGTATGCTAGAAGTTGGGTCTAGTACTCTTATACCAGTGCTTATCCTTTCTGGTGGTTGGTTTGGTATTTTGGTTGCCTATCTGGTATTCTTGTTTGCACTTCTCTGCGGTTGATAATCTCTAGTTGTGGTTTTGGGAAACTATTGATGGATGTTAAAAGTGTGCATGATCAGGTTATTTCATGCTCTGGTGCTCATACAATGTAGTAGCAACCATCAGATTGATTTTTTCCTTGTTGCATTGAAGATTATTCCTAGCCGACTTGTTAAGTTTGATTTGATGTGAAAACTTATGTGCAACCTATTTATTGGTCTGAGCTGACATGATGGAATGTGTTAAAGATTTTTTTTTGTGTTTGGAAATATTTTTTGAACTATTGGAGCCAACATAATAATGGTTAAATAATTTTAAAAATATTTTGTGGAGCCAACCTAATTTGTGCCTGTGATGGAGATTGGGTATATATATATGCATATGGTGAACAGTCCAGGTGAGAGTGTGTGAGTGAGTAAGAGAGAATGGGTGTATGTGAATATGTGTAGTGATTCTATAGGTAAGTGACTGAGGAAATAGTGAAGTAATGAATGTAAAGGTGTGATCAGAAAGGCAACAACTGTGAGTATATCCAGAACTATATCAACACATGTTAGGTGCATCTTTCTAGTTCATTTTGGGTTGTAAAGCATTACTCTATTTTGTATAATTTTTCTATAGGAAATGAGCCTCTTGTTGGATAGTGAGTCCTTTTGTAGGTAGTGAGCCTTTGTACTTGGATAGTGAGTCCTTCTTTTGGAAGTGAGCTTCCTTTTTAAAATACTATATAGTGTGAGTTAGCCCTCACTGTGGTTTTTCCCTTATTGGGTTTTCCACATAAAAATCTGGTGTTCATTGTGTTAATTTACTTTCTATTATCTATTTTTCATGCTCATATTTAATAACAGAATAGTGTGGTTGAAGATTTGATAAGTGATAAAGTTTTAAGTTTGAATTTGTATGACAACTAATTTACCCCCCCTCTCAGTTTTCCTATGCCTGTTTAACAATTGGTATCAAATCTCTTGGTTCCCTTGGTAAAGTGTAACAACTTCAAGAAGATCCTAAAGATGGAGATAATGAATGAAAAAGGAGAACTCTAGAATGATCTTGAAGATCTTGATAAAGTGGAAAGAGAAAACAAAGATTTGAAAGAGAATCTTGATGAAGCAAATGATAGTTTTCAAAAATTGAAGGAACAATTGAAGAAATTTAAGGAAAGAAACAAAGAAGTAAGTGAACAACTAAAACAAGAGATAATTGGACTAAAAGTGACAGTAAAAAAAAATTAGAGGATTGAAGAATGTCTGAATACAGTGGTGAAAAAAAGTCTAAAGTATGTTCCAGACTCGAGCAGGAGATAGTAAGTCTGAGAGTGGAATTAGAAAAGGCTAAACTTTGTGAAAATAATTTCAAGTCTAGCTCCAGTAAACTTGAAGAACTACTTGCAGGATAGAAACCCTATAAAGACAAAGGTGGATTAGGAGCTGATACTAGTGAATGTTCTAAAGATGTGAAAAAGAATCAAGGTAAGAGGAAGAAGAGAAGGAATTTTTCAAGACAACCACTTGTGAAACAACCTAATGCACAAAGGTACCCCTCTTTTGATGGTTTTTTCTTTTCTTGTAATAAATATGGTCATAGAGTAACTGATTGCAAAAGTAGGATAAACTAGTTTTTTGGCTCTCTTTCCAGAAAATGTTTTGAATGTGGGAACTTTGGACATAAGGCTATAGAATGTAGATCTCAGGTAAGTTTGATCAGTCGGGTAATGAGAAATAGGTTTAATGAAGGAAAAAGGAATCAATTATTTAATGACTACTGCTATGCCTGCAATAAATTTGGACATAGAGAAAATTAGTGTAGATTGAGGAATAATGGAATATAGTCTAATTAGAAAGGTGTGATCTATTATAACTCCAATAAACCTAGACATCTATCTAAAGTTTGCAAGAATAAGAAAGGAAAGGAATCTACTCCAGAAGAGAAGAGTGAACTAGTAAAGAAGGTTGAGAAAGAAGAGGTGAAGCAAGAGATGGAGAGGACATGGAAGAAGAAAGAACTAGAAGAAGAGAAATATGAGACTCCTGATGTGTCTATACCCTCATCTAGTACATATGAATTATTCAAAATTTAGACCTAGCATGGTCTTAGGGGGAGCATTATCAGAAGATCATAAAAACCCTTGGAAGAATGGTGTGTTAGAGGTTGGCACATGGTCAGAATGTGAAGATTTCTTGTTCAAAGGTTTTGGAAGAAGAATCAAAGAAAATATTGTTGCTATGAGGATTTGTGAACCATTTGAAGGTTTCATATGCTAAGTGAAGTGTGTGTTTACCAACTTTTTGTGTTTTCCGCATTTAATGTGCTTAGGGAAAACTTGATGGTGGATAAGTAGAAATTTGTGATGCTATTTGGTTAAATGTGCATTTGAAATCATTGAAAAATGATCTAAAGAATTCTTGAGGTGTGCTCAAAGTGTTTCTGAAGGGAATTTGAAGGTTGATTTAGGTAATATGGAAACCCTCTCTTTGTTTGCATAAGGAAAGAAGAAAATTGAAGTTCTAGTATCGCTAAATTTCAAGAAAGCTAAGCAATGAATAGCAGCTTTTGTGGTGTTACCTCTCTAAAGCTAAAAAGGGTCAAAGTAGAAGAATACGATCATAGGAAAATGAAGGAAATTGAACTAGGGTTGAGCGAAGTCAAATTACAAAAATAAAAATCTTAGGGATGGATTTGTGGAGTGAATTTCTATGGGTTTCAGATAAGGAAGTTATCCTATTCTTATTGAACTTTCTTAAGGATGGAAACATTGTTTTGGACAAACCCTACTTGATCTCAAAGGAAGCAATTAAAGCAATTGTTGGATTATGTAGCGTTGGAGAAATCCCTAGAAATAAAACTATGAAATATAAAGATGTGGTGGAGCTAACTAGCATTGGTAAGGATAAGAGAGCATTGTTGACTCAGCCATTAGGTATGTTGCATATGGTATCTCATACAAAATTTACTTCAGGAATCATGAAATCTCAACTTTAGCTAATTCTGTACACATTTCCCACATGATGGTTAAGGAGGATAGACAACTTGATTTATGTAGCTTGTTACTTGATAATTTGCTTGAAAATATTGAATGTCATTGGTTGAAAATTATCCGTTTTGTTTCGAATCCTTGCTGGTATGCCTGGTGTTTTACTTTTTGAATTCTCTACCAGGAAAGGATAATGTAGTGTGGGAATCCGATATCCCTATTGAAAAAAAAAATTATAGACATCTAGAGTCTTTGGAAGATAATGAAAATATGTGTAGATTGTATTTCTCATCCTTGCGAGAGAAACCTTGCTTCGGTATATCTGTAGTAAGTTGATTTGAAGTAGGCTCTTTCTCTAGGAAAAGAGAATTGAAAGTTGTTATCAATGATTCTCCTTTGAAATCAAAAAAGAGAAAGGAAATGCCTGAAAACATCATTGATATTTTGGATGAGAAGGAGAATGAATAGTTGAATGGTACTGAATCCCCTGATCTTGATGATATCCAATCTATGATAGTTGAAGGAAAAATGAAGAATATTGGTGAATTATGGGATGTTGCCTTGCCTATTGACAAACTGAAAATTGATGATGCACTGGTAGATTATCTACTTCGGAAAGGTATTGAAGTATCTGCTATTTTTTATTTCTTACTAAAGAATCTAATTGAGATTATTGAAGAAAGGATGTTGCTTGAAGGTTCGAAAGGACGTAAGATGGGAATCTTGATTGAAAGAAGATGTAAAAAGGCTATGTAGAGATTATTTGGATTGACTGTAGAAACTAAGAAGTGTGTTAAAGAAATTTTAGATGTTTACAAGTTTTGTCTTCGGTGGCCTACTATTGTAGACGAATTCAAAAGAAAAATTGAAGTGAGTGAAGCCAAGGTGAATGAGATCAGAAAGAACTTTGAAATATTTGAAGATAAAGAAGGGAAACAAAGGATAAGAGTTGGTGAACTTCAGGTTGAACTAATCATTACACAGAGATAGAGAGATGATGTGACAAAGACCTTCTGGCTTCTTAAAGAAATTGTTGAGGTCTAGTTAGAGCATCTTTCTAGAATTCTTGTTGATGCTGAAGATATTGAGAAACAATGTTTTGATGTAGATTGGTCACCCTCTTTTACTCTATTGGGATTATTGGAAAGTACATGCACGAAATTAGATTTTTTTGTTTTTAACTAGAAGTTGTATCTAGTTCTCAAAGAAAGGTATAAGAAGGTGTTTTAGGTGAAGAGTGTCATCTTCACTTAATTTATGCTTGCTTAAATGATTTGGATTGTTGGAAGTTTTTGAAGTTTTTGGAAATCTTTTTGAAATTTTTATGTCACCATGTTTGCACTCATTTTTGGCACCCTTTTCCATTGATTTCAAATGGGGAGAGAGTTGGAATGGAGAGTGTTGGAGATAGTGAAGAGAATTTGTTTTTTTCACATGTTGCCATCAATGACAAAGGGGGAGATTGTTGGAAAAATGAGTAAAGTTATCTATTTTTTGTCATTGATGTCACCATGTTGGTAGTATGTTGGCAGTTAGGTCTGGTACTCTTATACTGGTGCTTATCCTCTTCAATGGATGGTCTGGTATTTTGATTGTCTATCTGGTATTCTTGTCTGCACTTCTCCACGGTTGATAATCTCTGGTTGTGGTCTTGGGAAACTATTGATGGATGTGAAAATGATGCATGATCAGGTTATTTCGTGCTCTAGTGCTTGTACAATATAGTAGCAACCATTAGATTGATTGTTTCCTTGTTGTGTTGAAGATTATTCCTAGTCAACTTGTTAAGTTTGATTTGATGTGAAAACTTATGTGCAACCTATTTCTTGGTCTGAGCCAACATGATGGAATGTGGTAAAGATTGTTTTGTGTGTTTGGAAATATTTTTTGAACTATTTGAGCTGACATAATAATGGTTAAATAATTTTTAAAATACTTTGTGGAGCCGACCTAAATTGTTCCTACGATGGAGATTGGGTATATATAAGCATATGGAAAATAATTTGGGTGAGAGCATGTGAGTGAGTAAGAGCGAATGGGTGTGTGAGAACAATTATGAGCATATCCAAAACTGTATTAGCACATGTTAGGTTCATCTTTCTAGTTCAGTTTGGGTTGTAAAGCCTTACTCTTTTTTGTATAATTTTTCTGTAGGTAGTGAGCCTCTTGTTGGACAGTGAGTCCTTTTGTAGGCAGTGAGACTTTGTACTTGGACAATGAGTCCTTTTGGCAGTGAACCTCCTTTTTAAAACAATATATAGTGTGAGTTAACCCTCACCGTGGTTTTTCCCTTATTGGGTTTTCCACGTAAAAATTTGGTGTTCATGTATTGATCGCTTACTTTTTGTTATCTGTGTTTCATGCTCATATTTAATAATAGAATAGTGTGGTTGAAGATTTGATAAGTGATAAAGTTTTAAGTTTGAATTTGTGTGACAACTAATTCACCCCCCCTCTCAGTTGTCTTGCACCTATTTAACACCTCTTTCTTGAAGACTCTCTCCTCTTGTGTTTTTTAGACCAACTTTCTTGTATTATGGTTTTTCAACCAACTCTCTCCCCCTTTGACATCAATGGAAAATGGCCATGAATTCAACTAACTCTCTCTCCTACATACTTCACATTAGGAAACACCTATACTTCATACTTTTCACTACTCTTTAATGCATAAAAATTTTCTCTCTTGTATTTCAGTTTCCTCAAGAGAGACAACACTTGCATAGAACTATCTTTATTTTTTGCTCTCCCCCTTTGAAAACACTATTGAATGCATAAGACAACCAAGAGGGGAGTGAATCAGTTGTACATTAAACTTCAAAACCCTTATACACATTTACATCCACATCAACTTAATTAACCCTTAATTTGTTAAACTAATTAAGCATGAAAGAAAATAATAGAAATTGAAACACATCAACACTATGCATTATAGAACACCAGATTTACATGGAAAACCAAACAAGGGAAAAACCATGGTGAGGATTACTTCACAATATAAATTAATTGCAACACCGAATATAATAGGCTCACTACCAATGGATCACTATCAAATTATAGAAGAGACGAAAGAAGAATGTTATAGTGAGAAATCCATCTCAATGCAATAGAAAATTCCACCATAACATCACCAACACATTTACATTCCTTTTGAATATTGTAGACACCTTTTTATCACTGCTTCTAGTATTCTAACTCATTAAAACTTGCACTGCACTTCATAAATTCTCACTTCACACCTATGCACTTCGCATCACACACTTCACAACAATCCTCCATCAACACAACACTTATTTATACCTTCTTCAACCTTGAAAAGATTCTCCATGGTTGGTTATGCACCTCAACCATGCAAATTCAAATTAGGTTGGCACCAAAATATTCCCATAGTGGAATGGAATGAAGGAGGACCATATCACACCTTAACTCAAACCTAAATACATTCATACATGATACACCACACTTCCACAATCACCGAAAAAAACTACAATTATTGTAAACACCCAAAGTCAATTGAACCTATGAAAACACCATTAACATTTAAGTACACACTTTCTTTGATCCAAAGAAGACTCATGGAAAACATACATCACTTGAACATGATTTGGAATATTCCACAAACACCTTGAAATCCAACAAATTCCTTTGCAACAACTTTCACTTGAAGAATGTACACACCCGGTACACTCAGAAAACCTTCCATACACTGTAACTCAAGAA
Source organism: Sequoia sempervirens (assembly GCA_007258455.2). Lineage (NCBI taxonomy): Eukaryota > Viridiplantae > Streptophyta > Pinopsida > Cupressales > Cupressaceae > Sequoia > Sequoia sempervirens. The sequence goes on from VDFB02086081.1 coordinate 407,448,824, forward strand.
ACCAACTTTTGAAGCACCAAAAAATGAACACATTTGACTAAAGGTAGATTTAAACATTATCAAAACACTTGTAGAATCATAAGACCAGAAACCAAACTACATAGAAATGTGAAGAAAAACCATTTCTCCCAGATATCACTATAATATAGTTCACTGGTGAACACAAATCTCTCTGTACAATGATCCAAACCAAGAAATTATGAATATAGAACCTCTAAACACCTCTGACCAACATATCCAAACCACACATGTATATCTTCAACACAAAAGAAATGTGGAGTAACACCAAAACACCACTCTATATACTAGAGCACCTCTACAACACATTGTTTCCTCTTTTATTCAAATTTTCACAAAAGCACTTGGAAACCAAGTATGAGAGACACATAATCATCATCTTCAACACTTCCTTATCACCACTAAACCAACTGCAACTCAACTATACATCCATATAATCTTATCAAAGAAATACTAGAGGTTGACACTAGTAACACTTACTAATGACAACATAATGCAACTAATCAAAGCATCACTAATTGACATTAATGACAACACAAACATAAGCTTGTTGAAATCAATGAAAAAACCAACTACTCATACTTGCAACAATCTCCCCCTTTGTCATTGATGGAAACACATGATGTGAAAAACCATCAATAATAAACATAACATCTCAAAACACCAACACACTGCTTCATACCAATTCTTTTCTCTTTCTCCCTTTTACTTTCTCTCTTCCTCAGCTACATTATTCTCTCCCCCTTTTTCAACTAATCATTTTGAAAATTAATTTCTCTTCCCCTTTGACATACTCTCTCACCTAAAGGCAATACCTACAAGGGACAACTCCTTTGTAACTATCCTCTCTTTTTACTACTCTGCATACTCCCCCTTAGGAGCATACCAAACATTGCATCAACCATCAACCACTACAGATATCCTTTGACATATCTGACAAAGGACAACACCAACCTACATCGATACTTACTACCCTTGACTAAAACAACCAACAATGCTACTACCTACTCCCCTTGAGAGGTAGCCTCTAACATCATTCCAGAATAAATAATGAATCTTCAAATCCATGGAATGATGCATATCAATATGCATCTATTTCAAAGAAGGAAGGGTAATAACCTTGAAATTCTCCAAGAGATAGTAAACATTATCCTTAGGGAGAGCCTTAGTGAATATATCAACAACTTGATCCTTTGTAGGCACATACTCAAGATTCACTTCATTCACTATAGCCTTCTCTCTCAAAAAGTGATACTAGATTGAGATATGTTTTATCCTTGAATGCATCACCAGATTCTTTTAAATTTTAATAAAACTTGTATTATCATAGAAAATAGAAATTAGTTCATCATATTGCACCTTGATATCCTTCAAGTTTTACCTCATCCACAACACCTATGTGTAGTAAGATGTTGTTGTAATGTATTCCACCTCTGCAATAGATAAAGACACTAAGTCTTCTTTCTTAGCCAAGACACTAATCTACATCCAAGAAATAATGCACCACCACTTTTACTTTTCCTATCATCCACACAACCTACCCAATCAACATCTATGTAAGCACTTAGAGAGAAATCGGTATCATTTGGGTACCACAAACCATGTTCTGGAGTTCCCTTCAAGTATCTAAATATCCTCTTCACTATTGCAACATGTGACTCTTTGGGATCTTCTTGAAATCTATCCATAAGAAAAACTGCATGGATGATATCTAGTCTAGTAGTAGTTAGATATAGCAATCCTCTAATCATCGATCTATACTTTCTTTGATCAACCTTAGGAGATTCATCATTCTTACTTAGCTTGCAACTAGTAACCATAGATGTACATACTAGTTTGGAATCCTCCATTCCAAACTTCTTCAACATTTCTTTGACATAATTTAATTGTGAAATGAATATATATTTCTTTGTCTGATTGACTTGGAACGCAAGGAAGATATTCATCTCCCTAAACATAGACATCTCAAAATATTTTGCATCTCTTCTACAAATTTATTGCACATAGCTTCATTTCCTCTAGAGATTATAACATCAACATACACAACCATAATCAAAATTTGATCTTTTTCAACTTTGAAATAAAGATTACTACCTATGGTACCTTTATTGCTTCCTTGATATATCAATTACCTATCCAACTTTGTATACCAAGCTCTAGAAGATTACTTCAATCCATATAATTCCTTCTTCAATTTACATATCATTTCTATTTTGTATGATAACTAAAATCCTTCTGGTTGTTCAATGTATACCTCTTCTTCCAATTCACCATTCAAGTCTAAAGAAGAATTCACATCCATCTAATATGCTTTGAAATATTTTTGTGTTGCAAAAACTATAAACATCCTAATATATTCCATTCTTGCCACTAGAGAAAATTTCTCCTGAAAATTTATTCCTTCTACTTGCGAGTAGCCCTTATACACAAACCTTTCCTTATTTCTTACTACTTCTCCATTCTCATTCAGTTTGTTTTGGAATACCCACTTAGTTCCAATTAAATTTTTGTTTGTTGGTCTTGGGAAAAGTTCCCAAGTCTATTTTTTTCTCAATCTGTAGTAGTTCTTCTTCCATAGCCTTAATCCAATACTCATCCTTGCATGCTTCAATCACTATTTTAGGTTCAACTTTAAAATGTAAAAATTGGTTTACCTATTCTTCAGCCATAGAAGCGTTTCTTCTTGTCAACACAACTTTTCTTTTGTCACCAATGATCTAATATTCAAAATGATTATTTTTCACATACTTAGGAGTCTTAGGGATCTTTTCTAGAGCTTCTTCCTCTTCAATCTAAACTTCTTTCTCTTTACCTTTATCTCTGTCATTTTCTCTATAAGAGGACTCATTCGATTCATATCCATCTATCACCACTGAGTTCTTATGTAAGTCTTCATCCACTTTGACACTAGCACTCTCAACAATATTCTCCAACCTCTTGTTGTAGCACCAATAAGCTAAGCTTTGCTTCTTGTACAATATCCAAGGAAGATACATTCATCATATCTTGTATCAAACTTTACTAATTTCTCTTCATCTCTTCTGATATAACACTTTCTTCCAAACACACTGAAATATTTGTCAGCAGGAATCCTTCCATACCACAACTCATAAGGAGTCTTTCCACTATTTACTCTCATTTGTACTCTATTAAGAATGTAGACATCTTTATGAATTTCTTCTCTCTAATAGAATTCTAATAGGTTTTCCTCTTTCATAATTGTTCTTGAAGCTTCCTAAATAGTCATATTCTTTCTTTCAACTACTTCATTCTACTAAGGAGTCCTAGGGACAAATAAATGCCTCTTTATCCCACGATTCTCACAAAAACTGTTAAACTCATTAGAGGTGAACTATCCACCTATGTCAGACCTTAAACACTTAATTTTCATATCCATTTCATTTTCAACCATTACTTTGAATTCTTTAAACATGTCTAGGGCTTCAAATTTTTCTTTGAGAAAAGTAACCCATGTATTACAGAATAATCATCAAGTAATAGCATGAAATACCTGTCACTTGAAGGCTTCTTACTTTGGTAGGACCAAAAAGATCTATATGCACCAACTCCAATAGTCTAGTAGTAGATTATTCTTTGAATTTGAAACTTCTTCTAGCTTGCTTCTCAATTTGAAATTCCTTGCAAACAACATTGATGGGCTTTGTAATCTTTTGTAGATCTCTCACAACTTGAATTGAATTGATCCTCACTTGGTTATCAAAATTGATGTGACACATCCTTCTATGCCATATCCAACTATCATTAATCTAAGTCATAAAGAAATGAACAACTACCTTGCATCTAGTCTAGAACAAATTCTTTCTCGGCAATGGCTCCTGCTCCATTTCACTTTGACATAATACTCTCCTATTCACCAACACTTCTCCATCTTCCAATTTATTAGATGATCTAGCATGATCTTCCTCAAAAAAGGTTGTTCTTCTATTTTTTTTTGTCTTTCTGATTGTCTCTCCTTGATTCCATTCAAATGCTCTATTTCCTTCTCTACCACATTTATAACAAGTTCCCCTAAATATTCTTTTCTCTTGTCCTTTATCATCTCTTCTATATCCTTCATTTCAGTAACCACCGTACCCTCCTCTTTTGTAAGAGTTTCCATCACCTCTATGATATGCATTATCATTCTTACTAGCCTCATTATCCTTATTCTGATCTAGAAAAGATCATCTTCCTCCTCCAGCAAAAGTTCTTCCTCTTTGAAATCTTCCACCTCTTCCTCTTTGTCTCTTCTCATGTCTCTTATTCAGCTTCTTTTCTACTTTTAGGGAAAATTGATATGCTTCCTCCACACTCTACAACTTGATCAAATTGATTACATCCTATATAGATGACCTCAAACCATTCACATATCTAGTTACTTGCTTGATCTCATCCTCTGAATGTCCATATCTAATATTCAACTTATAGAAATCCTCAGTATACTCTATCACGCTTGATTCTTTCTGCTTCAAATTTTGAAAATTTTGGAACAAACTAATCTGATAATTTGCAAGCATAAAAATTTTCTTCAACTTATTCACCATCTAATCCCAAGACTTTATCTTCTCTTTTCCTCTTCTTTGTCTATATGTTTGAAAATGTTCCCACCAAAGGGATGCATGTCCTCTCAACTTTGTACAAGAAAATTTCACCTTCTTATCTTTAGTGGTACCTTCAAATTCAAAATACTTTTCCATCTCTATAATCCAATCAAGCAATTCTTTTGAATCCAACTTACCATTATAATCTAGTGGATTGAAATGGGATCTTGTATTCACTCTAGTTAGGGCTCTTATGAACCTCTCTTCTCCCTGATCTAGGCTAGGTTTCTCTTCCTTCCTCTTTCTTCCTGAACTTCTACCTCCTCATCACTCACATCATCAACTGGTTGACCTCTTCTCTAGGCCATCTCGACTGCATCTAACTAGCATCAATTCCTCTCAACATCTCCATTAAAGCTATGTTTGCATTTCCACGTGCTCCATTTCCTCTAGCATTTCTTCTTCCTTCCATCTTTACACAATTCCTCTGTAGTTGTAGGTCAGATCCTCAATTTTCCACCCCACAAAAAATCTTCTACATGACTTCGCAAATTTTGACGACCTCACATGGATTGAATCTCACTCTGATACCAATCTAACACAGCCACAATAGGAGGGTCCTCAAAGAGAAAAATTGGGATCATGCAACAAGAGTAACACAATGAAAGCAACATAGAATATGGAGGAAAATACATATTAAAACATTCTCATTAACATAAATCTCAGTTATATTCGACTGACAACATCCGACCTTATAGATTTGGCTCACAGGCCCGATAATACATGCTCAAAATACAACATTCAAATATGCTCCTATATGCGAAATGAAATCTTACAATTTGGATCAAAGGAAAATACATATTAAAACATTCTCATTAACATAAATCTCAGTTACATTCGACCGATAGCATCTGAGCTTACAGATTCGGCTCACAGGCTCGATAATACATGCTCAAAATACAACATTCCAATATGCTCCTATATGCGAAATGAAATCTTACAATTTGGATCAATCTCTATCTACTTAATCAACTACTACTACCACTAATGATTGATTACAATATTTATATCATATCCACGATTCTAGAAACATCCGTGTTGGCCAAGGTCATCACATTCTCCAATGAAAGAATATATAATGTGTGTATGAACATGTCGGCCTCAAATTTGAATTACTCCTTGGTGAATGCATAAGATGATGTGTGGACCTATAACAAAGGTCGAGGAAACTCCATGGAACATTTTAAATCACACTATTAAGATCCGCAAGTCACGAGAATGATCTATGAATGATCAAATTAGCCACTAGGCTTGAGAACTATTCCAGTGTCGACTCAAGAAACTGTCATCAAATCCGGAATCAATAACTTGCTGGAAAAAGATCCAGTCACACTCAAATCTTGGAATAAGGAAAATGAACATGTCCATGATGTACACAAAGGTCCGCAAGGTCTAGTGAGAAAATAAGTCAAGTCCACCAACATGAACTGAGCAAGAACAAAATAAGAACAAAACTAAAAGAAAATACTTTTGGTTGATGCAAGATTGCCAAGAACCAAGGATGCTCTGGCATCACTGGAGCAAGCTAAAACGTGTAGAATCCAAGGAGATTGTTGATCATGTCCCATATATGAAGCTTTCTCCTTCAATGTAGTCAACAATAACCCAACTAGAATATTTCCTCCTTTATATACAATGTGTCATCTGATATGAGCAATAGGGTGTTGCCCTTTTCACCATGAATGAAGTTGTGCCTCAATACAACCAAAAAAATTACTATTAGCCTCAATTCAGAAAAAATAAAAGTGCATTCTATATTGTAAGTTTACAAAAGTAAGTCCAAACACAACATAAAGATAAATCAATTACAAATCCCCTATTGAGGTGGGGTGTTTGGTCTTATTGGTGGTTTATACCATTGTGTTATATGTGCTTTTAGTGATGATTATCTTTCTTGGCTTAGTGGTGTCTTGCTTGAGTGGAAGGTTTGCTGATACCTGGTAGATGCAAACTGGTTCTTTGTGTAACTAATAGGGTTTTTGGTCCTAGTTCAAAACTACTCTGTTTAAGGGTTTTTGGCCCTTGATTGTTTGTAAGATGCAGCATGTTTAGTATTGTTTCTCTTTTAGAGGCTACTGTGGTGCTGCTGGTGGAATTTGGTTCATCTTTTTTGCAGCTTTCTTTCCTTTGTAAAGGGTTTTGGGCCCCTTCAAAACTTGTATTTTATCCCTAATAAAAAAAATGCCTTAAACAGTGTGTTCAACATAGGCTTGAAATATGCATATTGAACCCTTGATTTCAAAACCTTGTTTAAAATTTAAGAAAGGTGATATGCTCATATTATAGAATGAAGTTGACATATTATAGAATGAAGGATATCAACACTAACCTGATTAGAACAACATTATCACAAGAAATTTCTTGGAAACCAATCCCAAGATTTCCATCAGACTTGGACAAAAAAAATGTCAACCTTGGTTCATGTGTTGTCTCAGTAAAGACCTACACCATGAAAGAATCCATTTATAAATAAATTCCAAATTAAGTTGATGAGACAATATCTTTGATATCCAACTGGGAAGCCTTAACATCCAAAAATTACTAACTTGATGTTTTGAAACAAGTTTCCCAACTATGACATCATATTTACTGAAGAAACTAGATATTGATCCACTGCCATATTGGATATCATAGGATTCGCCTTCACAAACAACAAATGATATATATTAATTGTTTAGCAACTTCTTTAATATCTCCATGTAAGTAGACTAAACTAAGCAAGGTTGAGGGTTTGAAGTAGAGTACCATCTTCTTGGTATGTGCTTGAATTTGATCATGACTTGTATCTTGAATAAAAATAGCAAGCTAGCTACACTGTAAAATCATTGTTAGAAAAATAACCACAAAATCCTCTTTAATTAAAATAATCCTTCTAGATATTTCAAGACAGGATATTTTAGTTAATTTCTAAGAGAGCTAATTTCACTATCTAAATAGCCATCAATCTATTTATTGTATATAATTTCCTAGAATTCAAATTTTGAATGTAATGAAACTAACCATAATTACCAAAGATTTGACACCAAAAAGTAGTACAAAATGAATTGTTCGATAGCAAAAGTGTTTTGATAAACTAGATATACCCTTGATATATTGATTTAAATAAAAAGGAAATATCAAACTAGAGACAACAAGATAACATTCATTAATTCACTTCAACAAACAATTGAAACCAGAATTCAACCGCCAATTATAACTTCATTCTATTGATCTTCAAAAATATTTTACAATACATTTCAAAATTTTGTCCTATCTGACATGTCAAAAAGTGTCTTTTTAATTACCCACTTTTAACATAAATAAAAAATTCTTAATTATCATTGTTTACATAGGATTACATAAAAGCAATGAAAGATGAGAAGTGAAGAGAAATGATCAGATGTTGAAGCCCAAAGCACTCATAAGATACATAAGTTAGATACTCATCGTAAGGTACCCATGATCATTCAGATCTTGCAAGGACCTATCTCCATGATAGTATCTGCAAGGCTTGGTACATCACTGCAAGGCCTATTCTTCTGGGGGAGCTAGATATGTCTACTCCCATTGGTACACCATGTAATCATGAGGCCATTTGTACTCCTAGATTTTTTTTGTGTTGACCAAGTGACTCTTCCATCTGTTGTCTAATAACCATTTTCTATCCATGATGAATTTTGAGTATCCAGCATCCAGTGCAATTATTCCATCCAAGGTTAAATTGAGGCGGTGAATATTTATGTCACCATACTTCTATAAATTAGTGAGGTAGTTGGGAACAAGTTTTCTTAACTCATCTATCCAATCCCTGGACCCTTTCATTTGGTCATCATCCCTTAGTATCTTAGGCACAAACCACTGCTTTAGTGTGTGAAATGAATCCATTCTTGCCTTGATATTTTGGTCTTCTACAAATATGTATTAAAATTCATCTCTGACCATTTTCTCAGTAGGCTTTAAAGCTATAGGGGCCTCAACACTCCTTTGTAAATTTCTACACAAGTTTGTTAAGGTGTGATGTATAGGTTTCCATTTCTTGAATAAGGGGTCCAATATAGGTACATGGGCCTTTATATGATCAACTGCTTGTGACAAAAAGGCATAACATTCATACACATTTTCCAATTTTTCCATAATTAGTTTAACCATATGCTACAAGATTTGTTCCAATACCTTGAGGGTTTCTCTTTTTTCTCTTTCTTGTGTTTCTTCATTAGTCTTTTTCAACTTCTCAATTTCTTGTTTTAGCACATTTACTTGTTCAACAGTGATTGCACTTGTATCATTATAGATAACAAGGGGTTGGTATACTATTAATTATGTGCTTTGGGAAGGACCTACACCCTTCAAATACTCTTTCAATTTCATATTTTCTATGAATAACCTATTACTTTATTATTCAGATCAGTCTGTGCTTTCTCATATTCTGCCAATCTAAGCTCCATAGCTTTAACCACATCCCTAGTAAACATTTTTGAGTGCATTGTCATAGTAGCTGCCTCCAATGTTGATGTGTCCTGAAGTGTCTTTACCATGGCATCCTCTCTCATTTCTTTTACAACATCAAGCAATCTTGGTTTATCTATTTTTTTTTGCTTTGTCCAAAAGGCTAGGCTTTCAAGTCTTGGATTGTAACCTATGTCACTCATTCCCTCATCTGAATTAAATTTAGAAACCAAAATGGGATCTTCTTGCCTTATTACTTGATCCAGTAAGAATATCTTTTTAACTCCATCCTAGGAATAATTAGTATATTGCTTTGTAAGACTAATTTTCTTTCTTCTTGGGGGCTAATAGTAATTTCATTAATACTAAGTTCTTCAAGAGTCCAGGAAACAATCTGGTCATGTTGTGACTCTGCAGTACACATCTTATTAATTTAGAGTCTCTCCTAAAATTCTTTTATTTTCATGTTAAACCAAAAATCCTCAAACTCGGGAGTTTGAATAAATTCATCATCTTCAATAAATCTAAGGGAAGCAATCACCCTTTCATCATCATGCACGTCTTGATCATTATGCCCATGTGCATCTAATTTTTCTTCTAATTTGTGATCATTAGTTGCAAGATTAGGTGGTGGATGATCAACTTCATCATCTTTAAAATTCAAACGCACATCGACTACCTCTTCAATATCCCCTACTCATTCACTTATTTCATATGCCACTAAGGGGGCCACTCCATGTGCCTTCTTCCTTTTAGAACTTGGTTGCTCAAGGGATGCTTCTGATTGTATTGTGGCAATGTCTAGTAGGGGATTTTTGATTATAGTACCACTTGGTTTGATGGGAAGCTTGGAGAGTTTTGAAGACTGACCCTCAGGTTTCTTTTTTCATTCAACATATAATCTTTTAAAGTTGTCAATTATTACATGCATCCTTTTGATAGGATCCTCTTCTTCAACATAGAATCCTTGGAATCCAGTGTCCATTTTCTTCTTCTCCTCCTCAAGCCTCTTTATGATTTCCCACTTCCTCTTTCTCTAAAAAACTTCATCAGGTGTAAAGAAATTTTTTACTACATCTTTGTAATCCATTACATGGTTAATCCCAGCTTTAGTGAGAAGTTTCTTCTTTATAAAATTAATATGCCCTTTAGGATCAAAGACCCTTTCTCCTCACAATTTCAATTAATACCCATCTTCAAATAGTTCTACATTTCTTCAAGAGTGTCAAACCCTATAGATAGCTCCTCATATTCAGGTAGGTTAGGGAGGACTGTCCCCTTTTTTCTATCTTTTCATAACATCTTGCTCCATCCATAACATTTGACACATAAATTCTAAAAAAGAAATTCGAATAGAATTTTTTTTAGGTAAAACATGTGGGGCTTGAGGACACCCATAGACCCTTATTACTATTTGATTTGCTAAGAAGAACCAGTCACCAAAATTGTGAGTGTGTCCCTACTCTAGCTTCAATGCTAAAGTTCTTAATACTTGCATGATTTTATTAGGAAATCTTGGTGAAATATGACCAAGAGAGACCATGACCTTTATTATGAAATCATCATGAAATATTACATAATCACTATTTTTACATCTACTATCCTAGATGTAACACCAATTTTGTACAGGCAATAATTCCCTTCATCATCAGTCATTCCCAAACACATTCTTTTAATCCATCTATTTTTATTTTGGTAAAATATTAAATGACACAGTAGAGAGTATTTCCTGAAAGTGATCGGAGCTAAGTTCTCTCTTGCAAAAATCCCTCATGTAGCCCTTTCTCAATTTTAGCAGCAAAGTCATACTCAATGTTGACTTCAAGATTTTGTATCTTCATTGCCATCATCATGAGATAGGTTGGCATCCTTTCTTCAACATCTATTCCAAGCAATTGGCACAAAGCAAAATAAGTTATTTTGAAATATACTTGGAAGTCTTCTATGGAAAATGGCTCAATTTAGGAGGGGGAGATAGGTATCCTATTTTTTACACCCCTTTTGATGTGTAAAGGAAGTTCATCACTCATGTATATTTTTCTCAATATCCTATAATTCTCCTCACTTCTTTCCAAGTCGATCTTAGTGATAGCTTGCTTCTTTAACATAAAAAACACTATAATTGCTTCTTTAGTCAGTACCACTAATGGTGAACCATCTGGCATTCTTACAGTCCTAATAGCTAGGTGATAATATTGTGCCAATAATTTAATGAGCTCAACATCTACGAAGACATTTGGGACTATCAATTTGGCCAAATATGAGGTCCAAGGATTCAAAACTAGAATATTTTCATCCCCTTTTTCATAGAAGTACCAAAATAGATCCCACCTTGAGATAGGGATAATTGGGTCTCTAAATCCATGGGTTGTATCTTTAAACATATTTTTGAATCATTTGTCTACAAAATTAGGTAACACATCTAAAATAGATTGTTGCAGGGACCTTTTCTTTGATTTAGAAACTGTGGGATCTTCCTTTTTACTCGTAAGTTGACTTCTTTTAGGTGGCATGATGAAGAATTTACTCCTACTTGATTTCTTTAAGTGTCTACTTGTAGAATAAAATTTAGCTCTTATACACTTGCTACAAATAGTTTCTGTGAACTTACCTAGTGAAATAATAGTTGCAGATTCTTCTAGCTTGAATTCCCTTACCTCTAGTATGTTGAGTTGTGTGAATGATTGACAAAATGGTATCAAGTCCCAAGTAATATTTGTTGCTAAGCTCTGTCACCTCGCTATTAATGTCAATTTGTATAAAATATTTTAGAATCTACCCATATTTTGAGTTTGAATACATGCCTTTGATCTTGGGAAATTCAACAGAGTACTAATTAAATGCTTTGACAACTTGTACCGCAATACTAATCTATCATTTCAAGATTGTTGTGAGGTAGTGTTAGTAGTACCGCAACCCCACGCACACCCCTTTGGACACCCATGGGATAGTGGGTTAATTCTAGCAGTTGAGCGACTGTTCACCACCATATTGCTTTGTCATATCAAGACCGTTGCAAGGTAATAGTATGGTAGAGTTAGCAGTACCACCACCCTGCGCACACCCCTTTAGAATCCTACAAGATAGTAGGTTAATTCTAGTGGTTAAGTGATCGTTCACCACCATACTGCAATGTCACTGTTTACCCCTTATGGGGCTACAATATACTTTAGTTGTTAACATATTCTCATTGTCACCCCACGGTATTCATATTTGGTTGCTAGGGTATTGCAGTATGCATTTGTACATTGACCTATATGTCCTACCATCCTGTGCATACCTCTATTGACTGTTGCAGTAGTGCAGTATTGTATTTTATTATGAATGTAGTATTTTAGATATCGTTTTATTAAAAATATTGAACAATTTTCTAATTTTGCAGTCTCTTAATTTTAGTTTTCAGTTTCATTCAAACCTAGGAGATAATTTTTTTGTTTGTAATGAGGAAGCTTAGTTCACCTAATGTTAAAATATTTATATGTATTATTAAATCATAGATGTTCATTGTGTCTTTGAATCTAGAAAACATATAGGGCATACAAGAAATTACATTCTAACTAAACAAAATTAATTTAAAATTTTCAACCAAAGTAAGAAAACTAAGAAGAATGATTGAACCTAACTTTAAATGCACTTCATTATCAATAGTGAACATCTCAAGTTTTGTATACATTGTACCAACAAAATAATGATGATTACATTAAAAAATGTATCAGTAAAATAATAGTGAATAAGCATACCTATACTTGGATTTTTATTACATTCAATAATAAATTACACGATACATATAACCAAATTTTAGGTGACAAGCTAACCTCTTAAGGTGACAAAACATCATCATAATCATCTGCATTGCTAGCAAGATCAAAATCCTGATCATTCATGATTGCATCTACTTGATTTTCTTCCTCGTCCTCATCTGTGACATGCAATTCATTCTCTCTCCCAATCTCTTCATTGGTAATCAAAATGTCTTCTTCAAACAATCCATCATCATCTTCATCCACTTATTTGAATTTTTCTTGTAAATTAACATATTTCACATCAGGAATTATATCAATAACTTCCATGAATTTTCATTTTGAACAAGACTTTGTTTTAATGGCATATGACCATCCTGGGCTTCTTACATCATCAATTATAAATGATTGGTTAATTTGAAGAGGAGAAACATATGGCTCATTCATATCTGATAAAAAATTTCTTGTATTTGCACATACAGATCCATACTCATCAAATTGTACTATAGATGGTCGGATCCACTTATATTTTAATAATATAGGACTATTTTCACCATAGTCCACTAGAATGATTTGTTGGATGAATCGAACAAAAAAATTCTTCTCAGTTTTATGAAGAAATTCAGCACTAACAACACAATCATAATTTATATTTCCTTTGTCTTTTTCTTCCACTCTTAAATGACTACCATAGACCCACATTCCACTAAAATATGTAGCCCATAAATGTGGAGATTGTGAAGGCTTACTTTCCTCTATTGTTATATCTTGACCTTCTTCTTTTGCATCACTGACTACATTAGCAATCCATTCTTCAATTTTTGGAAAAGAATCACCTCCAATCAAATTAGCATGATGTCTACACCTTTGAGGTCGATGTTGCATCCAAGCTTGATTTTCTTCTTCATATTTTCTACATAGAATATTAAAGTAAAAATACTAAGATTGATAATATAAATGTGTAAATGTAATAGAGTAAATAAATTATTGTGCAAATTTTTTTTTACCTATAATGTGTTTTCAAGAATATAAGCATGTATCACACTTCTTTCTTGATGTGATAACTTGAAGTGACATCATCCCATACACATCGATTGACATTTTTAAAATCCTTCATATATTCTATGTAAAATCCCATGGCCTCTTGCATTGAATATCCCTCAGACATGCTGCCTTTCAATTTTTCCCTAGTATGAACATTTTTTTTCAAAACCTTCATATATCATTCTATAGGATACATCCATCTTGTTCTTACTGGTCCACAATGCTTTAGTTCATGTATTGTAGATGTATCAAAAGATGTATAGAAATGTTAAAGATTGTTGATGAAAATTCTTGTTCCAATAGACAAAGGACTTCAACAACCTCCTCCCTCAAACTATCAAAGTTTGAAGGATCTAATACATATAAACTCATTCTCTTTAATATTAGGCCCAACCTTATAACTGCCGATCTTGGCCCCTTAACTTAATATATTTACCACAAAAGGTAAAATATTATCCATTATGACATGATAGTCATGGGTCTTGAGGCCTCTTAAGCCATTAATGTTAGTTTGGCTTCTAAAACTACTACTTACATATCCAATGGGAAAGCAAGTCTGAGACATCAATTGTAAGAATTGTGCACATTGTTCCTTTGTCTAGACATAAGGATCACTAGGTTTTCTATATTTTTCATCATCATATTTTCAACCCAAATATTTTGATGAATCTTTAGTTGTCAAAAGTCTTCATGTGATGAAATAGTATCAAAATCACCAAAAAGAGTTTCTATAATAGCATAGGCTATATTTTTCTCAATATGCATAAATTCAACAGTATGCCTAATGGCTATTTCCTTAAAGTATGGCAACTTATAGAATACGCACAACCTTTTTACACCACTTTCATTATATGGATCATATCTACTACCAGCAATCCCATCATTTTCAATAAATGACATTTTTTTTTGTCCATTCTCAACAATGTAATCACCTATTATTAGCAATTGTGCTTTACGATTCTCTTCTTGACCATTGAACCATGTTTTTTGTTGACGATATGGATGATCCATTTTAAGGTAAGCACAATGTCCACAATAAATACACATGCAAAATTATTGAGTGCCTTACAAAATCCTTGAAGTTGCAAGTAGGACATCCATGGTATCCATGAACACTGAGACTAGACAATGTGCCACATCCAGGAAGATCATGAATCATAAAAAAGTTTATTGAATGCCATCCCTAGATGATCCCACAAAGCTAGTTTACAATTTTTGGGAGATTCTATTTTTTGCTAAAATCACGTATTTTTAGAAAATATAATGATTTAAGCCTTAAAAGGTTCCATTTAAATCATTCCAAATGAAGAGGGTTTGATCAAACTACCTTAGATCAAACCCCCTTGGATAGAACCTTGCTAGTTTTAAACCATACCTCTAATAGAGTCTCCTTTACACCTATCAAAATATTGATAAAAAAACCACTTTTGATTTACCTTTTGGGGGATCAAATGAATTCATTTGAAATTTATTTTTTGTAAGTATGTAGTCCTTATTATAAGCTTGCCAAAAAGTATAATTTTAAATAAATTTAATTTAATTATTATATTTATTTTTTATTTTTTGTGAATGTAGGTTTTTCACCGAAAATCAAGTTCTATGTTTTGCACATGTGGAAAAATAGAAGACTATAAAAAAAAAAATATATATATGAGTGCACTAGATATTGAAGTCCTTGATCCAACCAAAAAATAAATTGAATTTCGATACATACAAAAAAAGTTGTGTTATACAGTCTGCCTATGTTTGAATTGTAATTGGTTTGACTTTGAAACTTGATTAAGGAAAAAATATTCAATAAAACACTATGAAACCAATTGGAAGCACTCGGTATCATAGTTACAAATATAAATTTGAAAAAAATAAAATTTCATTCTTCATGGAAAAAAGTTGTGTTATATGGTGAGCATCACTCCTTAAAAATGGTGTTTACTGAAGAAAAAAAAAGTTTTCAAAGGAGATGGAAAAAAAAGTGCAATCTAATTCCAAAATTTTTGAAAAAAATATATTTAGAATCTATAGACAAAATTTCACAAATCACTAGTTTGCATCATCTTCAAATTCCTCATAGTTTTTCCACTATAGGTCTCCAAAAGTGAAGATTCAGTTAGAAAAAATTAGTTCAATGTCTAGTTTGGCCAAAAATTGTAAACTAGTATTGTGGGATCACCCCCCTTAAAGTGAATTTGATTGAATGGCCATCCCCTAAAGATTGAATTTCTTCAATTCCTTTCCACAATTTCATTAGATCATCATATAATGACTCTGGATAAGCATCAATTGTATATGAAGTCACACTTTTCTTTCCTGGTATAATCAATGATAGCATTAAGAAAAATGGTTTAGTTGCTAACCATGGAGGAAAGTTATAATTTATTAAAAACACTGGCCAAGTTGACCATTTAGTACTTTGATCTGAGAATGGGTTCACCCCATCTAGAGCCAAACCCAACCTTATATTATGAGGATCTTGAGAAAAATTAGACCATCTATTATCAAATTTCATCTATGTCTTAGAATTAGGCACATGTCGTTGTTTTCCATAAATGCTCTTATTTTGGGCATTCCATTGCATAAGTTCAACAATGTCTCTGCACCTATACATTTAGAATAATCATGGGATTATCAAAAAATGGTGAAGAACCTTTCTAGGAACTATTATCAAATTTTCACTAGAACTCAATTTGATAGAGCTGGTTTGTTCAAAGATTCATTTTAAGGTGGAAATATTAATTTATCTCTGCAAATGTTTAACCATTGCAAGTATTTGAGTTATTGTGGATTTTGAAATGCAATGTGTTTAAATTGTCTAATATCAATTACAACATTAAGCATTGTGTGAAATGGAAAATAAATGCTTTCATTCTAGTATTCAATTACAATGCTCAAACATTGTTTTACATAAAGGAGAAAAATACAAAATTGAGCAAGTATTTCACAAATGTTGTATTTATATTCATTGGGTAATGAAGAACCAAGTGTCCCACACAAGCCATGGGAGTAGCTATAACAATGTATCAACAAGAGCATTCTACACTATTGAAGATGAAAGAAAAGAAGACGCATAAGAATGAACATAATCATCATTGCCTATAAGTCTTCAAGTTGATTTTGGAATGGTGCACCATCCTTGTCCCTGAGCTCCTGATAGACCTACAAGAGATATCAAAAGCTAATAGAACTTCGACTATGAACATTCCTATGTGAATTATCAGCAATAATGGAGAATGTTGCTAATGATACATTGAAACAACTAAGCAAGAACAAGAAATGTGCCAAGAGCCAAGGAGGAAACATCAAAATAACATATTATTTTTTATCTAACATTGATTGTTTCCATGTGCAGGTATAGGACAAACCATGTTGTTGATCTAGATAGAAATTCATAAAGCATGTGGTGTAAAATGGGCTCCCACAAGGGTTGATACTTGACATGCTATCCCTCAAGCATTCAAAGAGGGGATAATGAAGAAACAAATCCAAAAATTATCAAGGAAAGACATCCATCAAATGAAGTGCATCATAAAGTGCCAAGAGGACTCAAACAGTTGACCATTTAGAATAGTCAACTCTCAAGGTGCAATGAATTGAAAATCACGAGTGATCAACTATTCAAGTGCATGATCTTATAATGTGACAGTGAACATGCATACATAATGCCTTGTTTATTAATCATCAATTACAATTGAAGCAAATGTAAAGCTCTAGAACATCATAATAGAGTGCTTCATATTTCAAAATCTTCCATGCAAGCATTTCATTCATATCATCATGTTGTTCAAGAGATAAAAATACATGAAGAGTACAGTGGAGGGGCTAGCTCCATCAGAGACAAAGTGACAAATGGTTGTAAGTGAGTTATTGAAGGAAAAGGATGAATGAAAAGAGGGCATGCTAAATCAAAGGCTAAATGAAATGTGGATTAACACCATACATGGAGATAATTTGCAAATTTTGAACTTGTTTTTGTATTCTCGAATCATCAATATAAAAGGAAAAGTATGATTGCATGATTTTGTGTTATATGAAACAAAAAATGAAACCATGATAATTTGTTGAAGTAAATCAAATCAAACATGTGATAAGAGTTTTCAAGGATGACAAAATGCAATCCAAAACAACACCATTTGTGAATAAAGTGTGCAAGGAAACATGCTTGTTTTAATACTCTCAGGAGTTGGAGCAAAACCAAATGATGTTGGCTTATTTTAAAAGGAAATACTGAAGAATACATTCTCAATCTTGCAAGTGCATACAATCAAGTGAACTGAAAACAACATGATGGAGTGCTAAGGTTTGATTGATAGGTTTTCAAAGACAACAAGTATTGCAAGTTAAAGAGACAAAGAACAAATAATGGCTATGGAATATGAGTCTACATTTCTTCTATAGAGCTTCAACAATGATAAGAGCACACAAGAAGTCATATCATCATTTAAAAATCATGCATTCATGCTACAAGGAGCCAAGCACAAAACCATGTTTTTAGGAAAATTTCAAATATAGTGATGTCATTTTGGGTTTTGAAGAAAATCCCATTGTTGGTTTCCCATGATGACATTTCCATAATTCAAATGGAAGAGAATGTCAATTTCAAAATGAAGAAGAAAATCGAGCTCATAGTTTCAGGCCCACGGCCTGGAGAGGCCAAAATTTCTATTTCCAAAACCCATAATACCCATCTAGGGTTGCAAACTCAAATTCAAGTGCAAAAGAAGAGAGTAAGGGTTCAAACCCTTGTTTATATTCTCAAATCAGTGGAGTGAAAAAGGAATAAGCTTGCGGCCATGAAGGTTTCAGAGAAACTCATAAAAGGAGCTTTCATCATAATATTGTTCATGGTGTTTTCTACACAGTAACAACTCAGACAGAATATGGATAGCCTATCTCTTTTGAAAGGTAAATCTCTATCAGCAAGCTTCAAGAGATAACCCCAAGGTCTCTAATGTAAGGTCTTGATAATGCATAAACAACTCAGTGATAATGTGAGAATGATGCAGAACCAAGGTGGAAATCAACTTGAAATTACAAATAATAGATGGTCAACCCAAATTTCAAGGCAAATCAAAATAACTTCACAAATCCACTTGTTAGATGCATTCTTTCCACCAACACATCCAAATAGCTTCAAGGGACTTTTCACCCAACATTCCCAAAATACTTTCCAAATAAATAATGGATTTAGACACCCATTAAGGACTTACACAACATACTTCAATATTAGATATAACTCCTTTGGACCAGTTTAGACTTCCAATACACTCACCGTGGGAAAAACAAGGAAAAGAGGTCAATTTAACAAAGGAAGTACCCTTAAAACTTATCCAATCACCTTGAAACCTTGGGAAAACAAATTAAATGTCCCAAAACCATAGAATCCACCATTGTTTTGCACCTGTATGGCCAAAAACACTCCCAACTCAAAAAACCTCCTTTTCTAATGCAAAAACAAGGGTTTTGTTAAAATCTTCATTCCCAAAATTGGATAAACAAATAAATGGTTCAAAAAAATTTCATATGGTCTAACTTTACAGTTTAAATGCTTACAAACTCAACTCCATCAATAATTCATTGAAAAGCACTTCAAAACCATCACTTTTCAAGGGAAATATTGCATTTTCAGCCCTAGGGCATCACATATTCACCACAAAAATGATTTATTTTGATGAAACATAAATTTTAACATCTAACCTACTACATTTTGAACCAATCCATTGAGTTACAAGAGAAAACAATGGGTGGATTGGTCAAAATATTTCTTTTTTTTTTCCTTCAAAGCCCTTAATGCAAGGAAAACATGGTACTTGCAACAAATTTTCAATTTCTCTCACAAAACAATGAATGAGAAATCCAAATCAAAATAAGATGAAAGTAAACACATATAAACATGTTCAATGAAATTTTTAGAGTATTATGAGACTGTACAGGTCCGTACAACAGTAAAGAATTCTGGAAAATAGTGAAAAAAACACAGAAAATGCACCAAAAAATGTGGTATTCTTGTTGTGTGAGTTTTTTACACCTCCATCAGCCTTGATTCAAGCCTTAGAAGGCCTATTATAACATTTACAAGCCATAACAACCTCCAAAACAACCAACTTGCACCTAATCACCCTTTAAATTACTCTAATTTTGTAAATCAGCACAAATTTGACAACATTTGCAATATTTTGCATTTTTGCAATTATTGAACTTTTAAGACTCTAAATTCCCTTAGACACCTTAAATATGGTCATTTAGACCTTATTTAATTCTTATTAAGACTTATATACTCAAAACAACAAAATCCCTTGATTTACCCAATTTGACAATTTTGACAATTTTCAAGTTTTTACATTTTTTCCAATTTCCTCATGGAACAAAGATGAAAACACCTTGAAATGACCCTTTTAACCTTTTTAAATCCTATTATAGACACCACAAGGTGTTGTTTCCCCTACACCATACACCCCATCAAGAAAAATACCCTTGTCCCAAGAGGTACTAGTTACTCCAAGCATTGACCCTGCTGCTCCATGCTTCTTCAGTTGTGTTTGCTTCCTTCTTGTCCTTAAATCATGTTGTGATTCTGCTTCAGACCTTATACCTATACACAAAAATTCATTAGCAAGACAAAACCTTGCACTTTCCTTGTTTTCATTCATATACTTGCAATTGTTGTTCATTTTTTGCATGCTTTGCCCTGTGATTAGTTTTGTGTTCCTTGAAGGATTGCGTTCACTCCTTACTGTCCTCAGACCTTTCACACCTCTATCAACATATTCCCAAGCATTGGAAACTATATTTACCTTTACATCAGCAATTCCCACTATCTTTGTGACTTTACATTCAACAATAGGACACACTATGGTCCCAACAATCACTATACCCTGCTCAATGAACTGTTCCTCAAGCAATACACCCTGTTTCTCACACATCCCTATAGATTTGTTAGCATTTATTGTGTTAAATCAGACTTTGACATGTGTTTTTCTACTATCCTTTGCAAAATCAGATTTTTCACCGCCTTAACACCATTTGAAGGTGTTTCAATCACTGTCCTAACACTATTACCCTACTGCAAATTAGAAAATGCACTGTCCCTTTTGTCTTCAAGCCTTAAGGGCTGGTTTCTACCAAACATAATCAATTTTGACTTACCTTTGATCTGCCCTCTTTCCTACAAAGGAGTTAACTTATAGCTTTGATCATCCTTCCATATTGTGTAAGTATTGGCCCTACCATCATGCATAGATCTTCGATCATATTGCCATGGTCTTCCTAAGAGAAGATGACAACAATCCATAGGCAATATGTCACATAGGACTCTATCTTTGTACTCCCCAATTTGGAATTCTACATAAGCTTGTTCATTCACCACTAAAGTTTGACTATCATTCACCCAAGAAACCTTGTAGGGTGCTACATGAGGTATCTTTTCTAGACTCAACTTATCTACCATTTCCCTAGACACCATGTTATCTTGAGAACCTGAATCAATAACAACTTGACACACTTTATCTTTGCATTTGCATGAGGTTCTGAATAAACTCCTTCTTTGGCTCATGTCTTCTTTGGTGTTTATAGCAATGTTCTTCTCATCATGAGTGCCTCTCCTACTTCTATATCTACAAGCCTACTTGTACTTGTAGAACTTTCATACTCTTCCTCTTGAATCAATTGTGTTCTTCTCTCATTCCTCCTATCACCACTTGAAGTTACACCTTGATTTTGAGGACACTTAAAGAAGGGGTGTCCAAATTCATTACACTTGAAACATCTACCTGAAAACTCATTGGAATCCCTCTTTGACCTGAAGTTTGTTCTTCCACCTCTCCATCCACCTCTTGATTCAGGAGCTTGTTCCTTTCTTTTATCAACCTCTTCATGTCGTTCCTTGGATTGCCTTGAACCTCTTCCTCTATTCACACCACCTCTACCCCTTGCTTGTCTCTCTTGTCTCCTCTTGATTCTATCTTATGCCCTCATTGCCATTTGAAAGCATTCTTCAACTATTTTAGGTGGATTGAGGCTGATCTCATCCCTTATATTCAACCTCAAACCACTCAAGTATCTAGCCACTCTCTCCACTTCATCTTCATTATGACCTGCTCTTATACACAATCTATGAAACTCTTCAGTGTAAGACATCACATCCATTTCTCTTTGCTTTAATTCTTGCAATTTCATGAAAGTTTGAATAGCATAATCTATTGGTAAGAATTGAGCCTTAACTTTTGCTACCATTCTATCCCAAGAACATATTTTAGGCTTACCTTTCTTGACTCTATCCTCTTGCACAAAATTCCACCATGTAAGAGCTAGTCCTTTCAACTTTGTCTTTACATACTTAACCTTCTTGCTGTCATCAATATCTTCAAACTCAAAAAAGTTATCCAATGCATCAATCCATGCTAAAACTTCTTCACTATCCATCTTACCTCCATGCATGGGAACATCAACTTTTACCTTAGGAGTCTTGTCACCCTTGACCACCTTCAGCATCCTAAGCATTCTTCTTTCATCAGGATCTAATTCATCTTCTTCATCTGGAACTAGAGGATCCCCTTCAGCCTCTTCATCACTTTGCTCTTCATCTACAACTCCTCTCCTTTGATTCTTCTCCAAAGCAGTTATCCTTGCTATAGTATCATCTTGATATTCTTTTTATATCCTCTCCTTCCTTTCCAATTGATCCTTCAACTCTTGTATTTCTTTAGCCATTGCACTAGCCTTTGGAGGCATCCTTCACAACCTACAAAATCAAACAACCAACAACAAGATCTTGTGCCTGATGCTCTGATACCACTTTGATATAGAACCAAGGTGGAAATCCACTTGAAATTACAAATAATAGATGGTCAACCCAAATTTCAAGGCAAATCAAAATAACTTCACAAATCCACTTGTTAGATGCATTCTTTCCACCAACACAGCCAAACAGCTTCAATGGATTTTTCACCCAACTTTCCCAAAAGACTTGCC
The DNA here is from genome assembly GCA_007258455.2 of Sequoia sempervirens. Taxonomy (NCBI): domain Eukaryota; kingdom Viridiplantae; phylum Streptophyta; class Pinopsida; order Cupressales; family Cupressaceae; genus Sequoia; species Sequoia sempervirens. Next base: position 407,471,616 of record VDFB02086081.1, read on the forward strand.
AAATAAATAATGGATTTAGACACCCATTAAGGACTTACACAACATACTTCAATATCAGATATAACTCTTTTGGACCAGTTTAGACTTCCAATACACTCACCATGGGAAAAACAAGGAAAAGAGGTCAATTTAACAAAGGAAGTACCCTTCAAACTTATCCAATCACCTTAAAACCTTGAGAAAGAAAATTAAATGTCCCAAAACCATAGAATCTACCATTGGTTTGCACCTGTACAACCAGAAACACTCCCAACTCAAAAAACCTCATTTTCTAATGCAAAAACAAGGGTTTTGTTAAAATCCTCATTCCCAAAATTGGATAAACAAATAAATGGTTCAATCACCTTTCATAGGGTCTACCTTGACATTTTAAATTCTTACAAACTCAACTCCATCAATAATTCATTGAAAAGCACTTCAAAACCATCACTTTTCAAGGGAAATATTGCATTTTCAGCCCTAGGGCATCACATATTCACCACAGAAATAATTTATTTTGATTAAAAATCAATTGTAACATCTAACCTAATACTTTTGTAACCAATCCACTGAGTTGCAAGAGAAAACAGTGAGTGGATTGGTCAAAATCTTTTTTTTTTGCCTTCAAAGCCCTTAATGCAAGGAAAACATGGTACTTGTAGCAAATTTTCAATTTCTCTCACAAAAAAATGAATGAGAACTCCAAATAAAAATAAGATGAAAGTAAACACATATACACACATTCAATGAAGTTTTTAGAGTATTATGAGACTGTATAGGTTTGTACAACAGTAAAGAATTCTGGAAAATAGTAAAAAAAACACAGAAAATACACCAAAAAATGTGGTATTCTTGTTGTGTGAGTTTTTTACACCTCCATAAACCTTGATTAGAGCATTAGAAGGCCTTTTATAATATTTACAAGTCATAACCACTTCCAAAACAACCAACTTACACCTAATCACCCTTTAAATGACTCTAATTTTGCAAATCAGCACAAATTTGACAACATTTGCAATATTTTGCATTCTTGCAATTATTGAAATTTTAAGACTCTAAATTCCTTTAGAAACCTTAAATATGGTCATTTATACCTTATTTAATTCTTATTAATACTTCTAGACTCAGAACAACAAAATCCCTTGATTTACCCAATTTGACAATTTTGACAATTTTCAAGTTTTCACATTTTTTCCAATTTCCTCATGGAACAAAGATGAAAACACCTTGAAATGACCCTTTTAACCTTTTTAAATCCTATTATAGACACCACAAGGTGTTGGTTCCCCTACACCAAATAATTTTGGTAATCACAAAGGGACCTTACTACAAACAAATATTGAATCTTAAGTTTGTTAGATTTTGCAATTTGATGATACTTCAAATCCTAAATCTAACCCAAATGATAAAGAAATAGCAAAAGATAAGGGTTTTAGAGAGATTTCTAAAATTAAAACTAATCCTAGGATTAACAATGCAAATGAAAAAATACTTGAAATGGACCGATCCCTCATAAACTAATTCCTTCTTGACCTAGATAAACCTGTAATCTTACAGAAATAGTGCAATCTTCTAAGGCATGAAAGATTTTCAGATCATGAACATTCATCCAAAACAAACCTATTGCAATTGAAATGAATAAACATTCACAACTGAACTAAGGACAATGAATATTAAATTCCAAGCTAATTTTGCAAAGCAACTCACAATCAACTAGCTGCAAAAAGTATGGGCTAGGGATTGCTACAAACACTTCAAGCATCAAACCATAAACACCATTGAATCATCTAACCCTAGATCATATATCAAATAAACTTAAGAAATTTCAAAAGATAGAATCACAAGAAATATTCCAAATAAAACTAACACAAAAAGGACACCAAATCACAATGCCTTTACTCCCATTAAATCATCCAAAGTAGCAACAATTCCA